>OZ017738.1:253784833-253929833 GCA_963969285.1 Odontomyia ornata
ATATATATATATATATATATATATATATATATATATATATATATATATATATATATATATATATGTATATATGTATGTATATATAATCTAATATATTTATAGAATATCAAATGTGAAATATTATGAAACATATCCTGACCTAAATTTAAAAGATTTTAATGAAAATTAATTTTATCCAATTTCAGGTCGATATCATGTAATACGAAAATTAGGATGGGGACATTTTTCTACTGTTTGGCTTTGTTTTGGGATTTTCAAGACAAACAATATGTTGCTGTTAAAATAGTTAAGTCAGCCCCACATTTTGCAGAAACGGCTAAAGACGAAATAAAGATTTTAAAATCTGTTCGAGATAGTGACCCTGCTAATCCTCGGAGAAATAAAACAGTTCAGCTTTTAAATGATTTTCGCATAACAGGAATAAATGGAACTCATATCTGTATGGTATTTGAAGTTTTGGGGGATAATTTGCTAAAGTTAATTCGAAAATCTAACTATCGAGGAATTCCAATAACCAATGTAAAATCAATTATACGGCAAGTATTGGAAGGGCTTGATTATCTCCATACATGCTGTAAAATAATTCATACTGATATCAAACCTGAGAATGTACTTTTATGTGTAGATGATGAATACATTCGAAATATTGCTAATGAAGCTACTGGTTTATACGTCATGAATTTTAAAATGTTTCCTTCTTTCGTAAGCCGTGCACCTAGAGAATACCGGGAACCAACAATCACAAGTAATATGAGCAAAAATAAAAAAAAAAAACTTAAGAAAAAAGCAAAGCGGCGGTTGGAACTTTTTAGAAAGCAGTGGGATTATCTGGAGCAGAGTAGCGCCGAAAAAATTCAATGCAATGATATGGACACCAAGGTAACAAGTTCACAAAACCTGCTCGACATTGGAATATACGATAACAAATTCTCAGTCCCTGCTAATGGGCATGATGACAGTTATCAGAATCTACTTCAATTGAGTGCCAGTACTCTTGAAACTGAAAAACTATCGTCTACCAATCATAAAAAAATATGCAGTGCTTTTTCAAAAGAATGCCTACCGCATGGTAAATCGTCCGTTGAGAATGTTATTTTATCGAAGGAGGACGAAACTGCTACTGCTGGTACTGAAAATCGAATTGCGCAACCAGTAGAAAGATGTAAAAAAGTATTCGATGATCCAAGCGAAATACAGCACCTTGCTACTGGTTATAATAACACCGAAAAAGAGTCTTGCATCGAAAATAAAATACGTAAAACGGATCCTGCTTTGGAAGTCTGTGATGTTAATGTCAAAATAGCTGATTTAGGAAATGCCTGTTGGACTTATAAACATTTTACAGAGGATATTCAAACGAGACAATATAGGTCGTTAGAGGTAATTTTAGGAGCTGGTTATGACACTTCGGCAGATGTTTGGAGTACAGCTTGTATGGCTTTTGAATTAGCCACAGGTGATTACTTGTTTGAGCCTCACTCTGGTGAAAATTATTCGCGTGATGAAGATCATATTGCACATATTATTGAATTACTTGGACCTATACCTAAAGCTTTAATTTTCCGGGGTGCTTATACACAGTTTTCCTTTAATAAAAAGGGGGACTTGAGAAACATTACAGGTCTGAAGCCGTGGGGCCTTGTGGATGTTCTTGTGGAAAAATATGAATGGAATCAGCAGGAAGCACAATCATTTGCCGAGTTTTTAAAACCCATGCTGGAATTTGATCCTAAGAAACGAGCTACAGCTGCCGACTGCCTGAATCATTCATGGTTGTTAAATTAAGTATGATCATAAAATGTACAAAATAAAGTGTCAAAATGTAAAAGAAATTCTTGTTATTATTTAAGATACCTTAATATCAATATCAAAAATTTATATTTGAACGTCAAAATCTGATCGTAAAAAAATGCATTGTTAATGGAAAGATGTGGTTTTTGGATATGATTTCCCTGTAATAATTGACATAAGATTTAAAACCAATATTTGACATTTTACAATAAAAAATTCTATGAAAAAACTGAACTTAAAATCTAGCATAATGAAATGCTTTCCAATTCGATCAAATTCAGTGAATGGAATGTTATACTGATGTTCTCAATAATAACATCAGCATAGATAAACGCAAAGCAAATTACTGAAACATCGCGTAACGCCTGCGTATACTTCCGTTTTATCCAAAAAATTAAAAAAATAAAACACAAGAATTTCAGTTAATAGGAGTGAGTTTATTATACGACAATGTACGATTAATATTGGCTGTCCTTTCAATACATTTATAAGTTTTTGGTGCTGGTAAACTCATAATTTTGAAAGTGGCAAGTAACCTGTAATCATCTTACAGGGACCCAGGTGCTCTAAGGACGTTTATAACAAAAAAAAAAAAATTAAGGCAAATATTTTCCTTCAGTATTTAATTTCGATGCTTTACCATTCAATAGCTGGTAATTTTTAATATTCACTCGTCACTTATTATTAACAATAACTGATCGAGTCAATTTTGAAAGGTAAACCATCAAGATTGTGGTACTATGTCGTGTTAATAAATTGGATGGCAAACATTGAATCATAATTAAAAGATCAAGAACATACTCGGATGATTGCAATCAAGCCAATATTCCACTATCAAAGATTTGATTAAAAAACTTGTAAGAGGTTTTACAACTGCTTTGATTCAAAGATGACAAAAATATTTGAAAACAACGATTACACTATGTAAAATATTTAATCAGTTTTCATCGTATGTGCCTAGCTCTATGCTTGTGTGGCTGCAATTAGCTTAATTTTTGTCGCGATTTATGCAATATTAAAGAATCTCTGCTGGCACTGCCAGTAAGAAAGGTAGAATTCTTGATTGTATTCAACATTTTTCGCATACGGAAATTTCATTCGTGAAGAAGAGTAATCGAACATATCTCGCGTTTTCACACTACAATTTGCTACGTTCTATTTCTTGTCTAGTCTTAATAAATTTCAGTATAACATGTATAATCGTTGCCAAATTAATTTTTAACCATAAACTCTCATTTTAATGTGACATTCCAAGAATATATTGCGAATTCCAGTCGTTGCCAGCATTCTCTTGTTTATTGGTTAGAAATTCATTAATATCAAGTTCCAAATCCAATGGTGCATACATTCCGCGAAAAAGATTTATTTTTATGCTTGTATTCCATATTATCCTTTATTATTTGTTCTAATTTTCCCATCATCTTCTTTAACAAAAAATCCTAGTGGGTAAATTTCATATTTTTATTGTTCTTGTTGTTCCTATTTATATTAATAATTAAAACCTAATCCTTTGATGACGCTTTTACCAATTCAAGCGTACAAACTTGACCAAAACAAGGTTATTGGTGGAAGCATTTTATCGCATTGTATCGATTGGAACATGAACATTTAATGTATAATGGGAAGGGAATGTCAGCAACTGGTGCGGTTATTCAAGTACCCAACATCAGCGGTTACGTAGTATGGTTGACGAAACGCCTGACTACCAAACCGATTCGCTGAATTGCTCAAAATGTTTTAAATTTTAATAAAATGGTTCTGAGATATCAAGGCGCTTTGTACCATCATAATTATATGCAAATCAGCTGGCACGCTATTGGAAATGTATTTTGCGAAGATGGAAAAATTAAACGGAAAGAGCGGGTTCCACGAATGTTGAACTCAGAAAGTTAAGAGTGAACTGGATATGGCGGCAGCGAATTTTCGGGAACAAAGGTATAATCTGTGTGAAAGTGGGCTAGTTAAGGAATCATTGAAATCGGAGGTGTGTCAATGCCGGTTGTAAATTTTGTTTTATGGAATAAGTTTGCGACAAGTGACGTTGTAATTACTTTGAATAATCGCAAACGTGCAAAATACGCGAATTGAATAAAAATGAAAAAGTTTTGAGTAAAACCTTGCCAAGTGCAAGATACTTATTCGAATCCCATCCAAGTGGTAAGTTCGCATCAATTGGCAGAAAGATTTGGGAAGTGATTGAGCAGTTAGAAATCAAATCTCGGGCCTGGTATATTATTCCCCCAAATTAGTAAAACAATACGCATCTCAGAACTGATTTTGGATTTATAATTAATAAAGTGTCTACGAATTTGATTTAAACTTCTATGAGATCGTTATGTACCGGTGGTTAAGTGTGTATTTTCTTTTAAAATTATTTTTACGATTATAATTGCATATGATTATGAAAGTAAAAGAAAGAGCCAAAGGAACTTTAGTGGAAAAGTATTCCACAAAACTCGGAAGGAAAAACCCTAAATTGCGTGGAGTGTGGGTTAGGGAGGACCGATTTCGATCCTAGTGTATGGCTATATTGCCCCACGTTTAATACAGGGTGCGGCAGCATAACTTCCTTTTTTGAAATGCCCGCCCTTAAAGTGCTAACTGTTATAGCGCGGCGCTAGTAGTCTCATTCGAGAGAGGTGATTTTAAAGTTTTGCTCATCCCTTGGTTAGTCGCTATCATGCGTTTGAACAGTGCGGAGCGTGCATTTACCGTTGTACCGCTGAAAATTTGTTTTGTTGAATTTTGAAAAAAGGAAGTTATGCTGCCGCACCCTGTACAAACAACTGCGGACTAGATCTTTGTGAACTCATTCCTGAAAGACATCTCGGTTTCATAAATTTAGCGATCAAAATACAATGAAATACAGGCCAAGACGGGTTGGACTGCTAGCCTTGAACAATATTCCTGCGTATCAGAAAAGTAGCCGTTTAGCTACTTACTTACATCTGTTCCTGGTTGAAAATAAATACAATTTAAATCTACTTAAATTTTCATTAGCCCAACCCTCCTTCCAGTTGCAGACCACTCTTGCAGCGGAAAAGGGATGAGTTATGATTGGATTTATTAAATAATTTGTAACTTCTTTTTAATTTTGTGTGTCTATACATATATATATATATATATATATATATATATATATATATATATATATATATATATATATATATATATATATTGTTACATATCCACACAATTCTGCGAACTACTGTCGCAATTTTTGCCGTTAATAACATCATGATCAATATTGATTGAACAGAAGCAACCAAGAAAAGTAAACGAATGACGTCAAAAGCATGTACTCGAAAGCACAAAATGGACCAAGTAGATCCATGATTAATATCTGAAAGTAAGCAAGTGACGTCACTGCGGGTATTCAGAATTTCTCGAATATCCCACGTAGTTCTCGTCGGAACATTCGTCAATATGCGAGAAATGGATTGAATGAATATATACCCTATCTAAAGCCGAGCTGAATGAATTGGGGATATAGAGTATCTACCCTAGTAGATACTCTATATCCCAGTAAAACTGCTGCTGATACGGCAATAACTGCGAAGCTAAATGAAAAATCAGCGAAGCTGGACCAAGAAGCATTCGAAATCAAGGCAGACATCACACAGAAGCTGTAGGAGCAATCAACGAAGCTAGACCAACAAGCATTCGAAATCAAGGTAGACATCACACAGAAGCTGGAGGAGCAATCAACGAAGCTAGACCAACAGGCAATCGAAATGAAGGCAGATTTGCAAAAACAGTCAACCGAAATAAAAGCGGAGCTCGGCAGTCTGAACTAACAAATTAAGTGGCGTCGAGGAAAAGGTTTACCGGGTCGAGGAGAGAATCATCCATGAGATGGAAAAATGAAGAAGCAATTGGAAGCAGTAAAGGCAGTAGTAGCCGCCTCACCAGCCCCGCTTATAACCCCAGCGCAAAGCACATCCAGCAATGTGAAAGCATCAATATTCGGCGGGCAAACGGTCTGAAGTATCTACAAAATCCAGTTTGAAACCGCCGCTAGAGCAAATCACTGTAATGGCAGGAACAAGCAACTGCATTAATTCTTGCTCGAGAAGGCCCAGCTGCTGAGCTTTTGCAGACTATCCCCGCTGAGTTGCACTCAAACTCGGCTGGTATAATGAATGCGCTTGACATGCGTTACGGAGACAATCATCTGTAGCAGATTTATCGGTCACGCCTACGGCATCGGATGCAGAAGTCTGGTGAAACCCTACAGCAGCTAACTCAAGACATTGAACGACTGGCACTTTTGGCTTACCCAGCTTACGACCCAGAACATCGAGACGACGCAGCAACAGAAGCATTCATCAGCGCATTAAAGGACCAGGAATTGCACTAAGCCGTGCGTTTAGCTCACAAGCAAACAGTTAAGGACGAATTGGCTTATAGTCTGAACTTTAAGGCAGTGAAAAATGTGACTCGTGCTACTGCCCGGGTTCGTGAGGTAGTGACGCACGAATGCAGGTGTGAGCGCGTGGAAATTGAGCTAGAGCCGCAGGTAAATGGTGCACCTAGATGCTGCAATTGCGGAGAGAAGGGGCATCTGCAAAGTGACTGCAAGAAGCGGAGAAAACCGAGCTATTCTCCAGAGTGTGCAGCTAGGAGGAGATCCGAACCGAGTCAGGAGCCCAGAATGGAAGCCCTTCAAACTGAGGGGGCCAACTACGCGGGGCAGAGGTGGGCCAGAAGAATTGACGTCCCCAGCACCACCATCACCGTGTCAAGACTACATCGGGGAGTAGCAGACTTATGCCTTCCGGGTCAAGTTGACGGAGAACATTGCACCAGAACGATTGACACTGGTGCAACCCGATCGATTATCCGACCAAACCTAGTGAGGCAACAACTACTTCACAAGGTGTAGTAATCGAGCAGTTATACCAGCAAACTGTCGAAAACCCTCCTATCTTCTATCTAAATTGTAATGGCAGATTTAAAATAAAAATATGTAAATTTTTTCTATAATTGTAGTTTGTAGAACAGCTTTTCTTCTTAGTGTTATTAGTAAATGTAAGTTGATATTCATTTTCCTCTATATTAAAATTTAAATGTTCTCGTTAATTCTCTTTTCTATAAAATTTAAATTTTTATTACTATTTAAAAATTTTATTTCCTTCCTCCATGTAAATTTTTTCGCAGCATGTAAATTTTCTTCAGTTTATTTAAATTCCTTTACTTCATTTGTAATTTCTTTAGTTTAGTTAAAATTTCCCTGCTACAATTAAGTCCTGGTTTTTGGTTAAAAATTTGAATCTGCCCATTACAATTTAAGATATGGAACCCCTGACAGTGCAGGGCAACGGTGCATTACATGATGGAATGCATTCGAATTCAGCTGGGTGGACAGCTGATAGAATTTTCACCGTAGGCACGGAATGTGGAAAAGCGAAGACAAGTTTTGGACGGATCCAAACTGAACAAAAGGGGAGTCTGCTGAAGATCGCCGCACAGCGCGGACGCCGCGAAAAAAAGAAAATGGAAATCTTGCCGGATGGGTGGAAGGAAAAGTTTGCATTCTAATCGTAGAGTGTAGCTATAGGGAAAGAAAAGATTAAATTTTGTGAATTTTGAATAAAGGAATCAAATTTATCGTGAAAGAAAGATGAGATTTGTGAATGTTGACTGAAGCAAGGAATACAACGCGAAAGAAAAGTTTTAGTTTTGTAAAATTTTGTATGGAGAAGTAGAATTTCCAAGGGGAAGAATTTGAAACAGTTGTTGCTAAACGCAGTCGGGAAGAAAAATAATTTATTGAATTTAGAAAGATTTATTAAATTATCTGATATTAAAGTCAATTCGAAGTGGTGAATCTTTGTTGATAGAATAGAAAGTAGTGAAATACTAACGCCACGATGGTTTAAATTACCTGCTAAAACCTAAACACCTACATTGTGGAAAAAGTGTAAAGAGGAAAAGTGTATGAAATAATTAATGCGCAGTGAACCATTTAAAAATCATATCAATCGAGTGTTTGGTATAAAAGTGATTTGGCGCGAGGAAATGAGCTTGCGACAAACAGAGATGATTCGCCGTTAATAGCACAATTTGCCACTAAAGATTCAATTGAACTTTTAACAGCCGCGGAGCTGATTTATGAGTATAAGGATGGAATAAAACTCGTGCTCCGTCAAAATGTATGGCGGAAGTGTTTTCGCTTGGGTGTGAAAAGCTTTCTCCCTCTCTTAAACCATCTGTCGAAAAGTTATTCTTTAGCTCCCAGAAATAATCAGGTCCCCAAAGGAAATATGAAACGGAGAAATTTGCAAGTGTAAGGCGTCTTTGATTTGCCCCCGAATCAAGTAATAATTATTTACTCAATGCGCTTAACATGTAAAGATATTGAAATTAGCAATAAGTGCTTTTGTCGGAAATTGATCGAAATGCGGTGATGCTACTTCGTTTTCATCGAATATAGATATCGTTTCGCGTGAAATTGTTGGTGGCAAAAGGACGGTGCATGTGTCTGGCTCTTAGTGGAGAAGAGCTACAACCACGAATGCGACAGATATTTGGGATGCGGAATTTAGCCATTTTTATTCAAATGTAGTCCAATATGAGTTCGGAACCTCCTTCACAATACTCATTGAAAGAAGCGTGTACACAGAATTAGATTTTAGAATAGTTACACTCACTGCATCATTTTTTGTTGTGATAAAATGAACAAATGATTGAAGTGCTTGCGGTAAAAGAGAAAAAAAAAATCACCACATCACCAGTGGGCGCCCGGCATGGATGTAGGTGAGTACCGATTGTTTTTTTTGAACTGCTTTCTAATTGATAATCTTTAAATTGTTTAATTTTTTTTTTGTGATATGCTTGAGTAAATTTTCTTTTTTTTTTGTATGCATGGGTTTGAAATTGTTTCCTTTGGTGTACCTGAGTAAAGATTCCTTTTTTGTTGAATTGCTTTCTAATTGATAATTTTTTTAAATTGGTTAATCCTTTTTTTTTGATATTCTTGAGTAAATTTTCTTGTTTGTATGCATGTGGTTAAAATTTCTTACTAGAATGTATTCAATCAAAAATTCTTTATTTGATTAATTGGATTAAAGAGCCTTTCTCTTTCTCTTTTACTGAAGTTTTTTTTAATCTTAAATGCGTTTCTGTGCTTAGATATTATATTATATCGTTTTGTTTTTTGTAAATGCCTTCACCAAAGTAGGCACGGCAAAGGTAATTGCTGTTGATTGCTCGAACATAGGGGACTATGCACGACAGGTTGCCATTGACAATAAATGAATAGACGTGATAACTGTTAAGATAAAATAAAAAGGAACTTGGAAAGTTATCATTTATTGAAATTTTCAAAAGAAAAAATATGATGATGAGATAATCATGGATTACTAAATGGAACCAATCGTCGGTCTTTCCATTCTGCCCCTCTGGCCGGGTAAAGGACCCGCTACGATGGTAGGCGGTTAACGAAAAAATGGGCTAGCCACCGGGCGCGCTCCAACTGTTCTATTTTTGTTCAGGTACTCTCGCGGGTTGAGTGGCCTCTAGACAAGGTGCCTTTTTATAGCATAGGGCCATGTGATTCGATTGCATAACCCTATGACATAAATTGGTCACCGGTATATTTCTTTTCTGATGGGAAGGCTCATAAAAGTTATGTTGTCTGAGTTTTCCACTCAGAAGAGAAATATATGGCCACTGCAACGTTTATGGATCTTGATCCGGTTGGGCGGGTGCGAGGGGGCACCACCACCATCCGGTTGTCCCACTCTTATTTGTGGGCTATGAGAATCGTCGGGTAAAGATGAGGTTTCCTTAAGTCCGTCCGTTTTGGCTTTTTTCGACTTGTTCTCTGGAACAAGCAATTTTCCTTTTGGTAGTTACCTACAATTTTTCGACTTCGGTCGCCTTTTCTTTTGAGACCTAAGAATTCGTGAATGCGAAATTCTTTTGTAGTGTGTCCTTGTGCTGGGAGGAATGAACCCGCCCCAAGACACCACAATGCTAGCCTGCCAGCGCATTCACGCGTCCCCAGACAAGTGCATTCTCGGCGGATATCAAGATCTTTCTTCGCCGAGGCAGCAGGCCATTGCTGCAGTCCTTTACGGACATGTATACTTATCCTTTCACTGCAAAATGGCGCCCAACGTGGGACCCGAAATGCCCAGCTGAATCATCAGTCGTGAGCACGAGACAGTCCATCGTCTCTAAGTGTCCCTACAAGGTGTCAAAATTATTGGCGGGTAGGTGACTACTTGAGGGTTTTGCACTAATCGTGCCCCAGAAATTTAGTAACTTCCGGACGTGTGTTATCCGCGAACATCAATATCGTTTGGTTCTGCTTTTGACTTATACTCTGTTGGTTTACCATCATTGTATGACTAGTAAGGCCAAATGATATTAGAGACCCTATGTGTATTCGGAAGTTATTATCCCAACACCTTATTTGCGGAGGATTCTGATCTGCACCCCAAACCAAGTGGTGCCTGAGTGTCTTTCATTACATGGATCTTGATTTCATGTGATTGGCTGCGTAGCTAATCCATGACTATCCGTGACAAGACACGCGCTGCTTGTGGGTCAGAATTCAACCCTGGGCTGACAAGTTGTAACTTGTGAAAACTTGCGGATGAGGGAGCACTTCCTAACCTTGATTCTTATGGTGCCGCAAGAGAGTAGTCCCTGTTACGCAGTAGGAAGAGTGTGCGATTGGTGTCCTTGGCTGTGAAGAAGGAACTGAAGGGAAAGACCGTATTTTCTCATGATAATTAGATACTGATATCACTTTGTAAATTTAAAACTAAAACCCAAAATTTTTTAAAAATTAATTCGTAATTAGGAGAGTTAATATTTAATTGTTCATATTTATTTATCTGTATAAGTTTTTTTTTTGAGGTTCATCAATAGTTCGCCACTAACGGCCACTTTGTTTGTAAATTTAAATAATTTTTTTAGATACACATAGCATCAAAATGTCACAAATAATAGACGCCATATAGGAATTTGCTACCAGCATGGAGCAAATGCAACAGCAATTGTAACAATTTCCGGTCCGCCACTTTTGGATCCACCACGTCCTGATCCAGCACCTCTGGACCCGCCATCTCGACCCATGCTCGATGTCAACTGGGATCATTACCACCCACCCAGCCAGAAGACCTTCTACCGTCTAAGTAGCCAAGATAGTGGCTGGCTGGAAGCTGATGTTCACCGGCCGGAACGACCCTATGACAATAGGTGCCTTCATGAGCAGGGTCAAAAATATGGCGTGGTTGAATTTAGGGGGAAATGTGAGACCAGTCACACACTGCGCTCAAATGCTTTTCAGTTGGAGCGCGCTCCGTTGGTTTAGGCGGTTTGTAGACCTTTCTCCAACGTTGGATTGGGAGACGTTGCCGGAGGCAGCATTGTGGGAGGCAGCATTGCGGGAGTTCGCACCAATCGAAGAAGATGACACCTGGAAGCGGCGGATAAGAGACAGACACCAACAGGCGCATGAGACCGTAGATGATTACTACGAGGCCCTGTGCTGCTTGTCGGAGCGTCTGATGCATCCCCTGTCGGAGTCTGAGTTTCTCAGGATTCTTTGGGAAGGAATTCGGCCAGAGCTGCGAGAGCGACTGGTATTCGCTCCGCGCCATAACGTGCATGCGCTTTGCACGTCCGCAAAAGCGCTAGAAGCTGTACAACGGTCCCAGCGGTCCACACCCCAAGACAATTTCTCCAGCCGACGAGAGCAATCAGAACGACGCTCAGTAGTGGAGCTTGAATACAGCGTGTCTGCGTTACCCGCGCCAGACTGCCTCATTCCACCTTTAATGGACAGCGCATCAAACACTATTTTTACCTCTTCCCCAGAAGTAAACAGACAACATCAAATCGAATTACACCAACTGGCCCGTAGATGTTATAACTGCCGGCAGACATGACATCACTTTATCGCATGCCAGGCAGAGCCGAACGTCTTTTGTCCCCGTTGTGGGAAACCAGACATACATACGCCAGACTGTACAAACTGCAAGAAGGCAAAAAACTTGCAAGCGGGTGCTCACAACAGCCAGCAGCACACGCGACAAACCAACTAACGGAACAGTACTCTATCCCGTCTACTGACAGTTCCACCACGACCAGTTCCTCGCCAGTAAACCTATTAGAGTCAAACACCACGATACCATTGCAGGTACCTGATGCAACAGATGCCACTTCTTCTCCGGAGGCTGCTTCAAAGACAGTGTTGAAGCGACCACCACAGTTACTGCCTGAAGAACCTCGGTAGCCCCGAATGCGCGTACTAAAACCATACTATGTTCGACTGCTGGAATATTGGGTGGCTCGAGAGCGAATATTTGCTTCCAAAGAAGTCACCTCTCGCCAGCACAAAACTAAGTGGTCAACCCGTCGTAGGAGGAACTTCCGCAGAAGAGTGCGCACCTGCCGTCAAACATTAAACTTTTGTAACATCTCGGAGGTTTCTGAGAATGATACCAGACCCTACCACCCAATCAAAGTGCTGGGCAAAATCGCGATTGCACTGGTTGACACGGGTGCCAGTATCAGCTGTCTTGCCCCGAGCCTTGGCTCGAAGGTACTTCATCAACATCTTACCTTGATTAAGCCCTGGCGCACTGAAATCAGTACAGCTGATGGCACCAAACATCCTATCCAAGGTAGACTGACAACATCCGTGACGTTGAGAGGGCAAACGAAGGATATTACTTTCTATATTATCCCATCACTGACTCTGAACGTATACCTTGGCGTCGATTTTGTCCTTCAATTTGGATTGGCCTCAGATTTATTCACATTCAACGAGCTCGCTTCTATACCCGATCGGAATGAACTGACACCTAACCAACGACAACGCCTGGAAGCATCCATGGCTGCTTTTCCATCTTAGGCTACCCAAGGCCTTAGCCACACCACTCTGGTCTCACATGTCATCGATGTTGGCAATAATAAGCCAATTAAGCAGATACACTATGCCATCTCACCGACCATGGAGAAGTTAGTGTATGCAGAGTTGGATAGGATGCTCGAGTTGGAGGGTATAGAGGAGTCCCAAAGTGCCTGGTCCTCACTGGTAACCTTGGTGGTGGAGCCAGGTAAAGTCCGTCTTTGTCTAGATGCCCGTAAGGTTAACGCAGTGACCATCAAAGACGCTTACCCTCTTCCGCTCATCGATGGAATATTAGGAAGACTGCCAAAAGCAAATTATATGATCAGTCTCGACCTAAAGGACGCCTTCTGGCAAATTTCACTCGATGAGGGGTCGAGGGATAAGACCGTCTTCACAGTGCCTGGACGACCATTATACCAGTTCGTCATAATGCCTTCTGGCCTGTGTAACGCGCCACAAACGATGACTCGGCTGATGGACAAAGTCATCCAACCTCATCTGAAACACCAAGTGTTCGTGTACCTGGGTAATCTTTTACTCATCACAGAAACGTTCGACCAACACCTTTTACTCCTGCAAAAAGTAGCCCTGTACATCAGTAAGGCGGGACTCACCATCAACGTACAAAAAATTAAGTTTGTCATGAACGCGGTCCGAAACCTAGGACATGTCATCGGACATGGCACTATCAAAACGGATCCAGACAAAACTCGTGCGATTGATGAGTTCCCCTTACCAAAAACGGTTAAGCAGCTACGACGTTTCCTTGGTGTGTGCGGTTGGTACCAAAGGTTCGTTCGGAATTAGGCAACAGTCTCAGCGCCCCTGTTGGACATGCTGCGGAAAGGGAAGTTCATTTGGACCGAGCTCAGCCGAAAGGCATTTGAAGAGCTAAAGCAAGCCCTAACATCAGCTCCGGTCTTGCACAGCCCCGACTTTACGAAGCCCTTCTCCATTCATTGTGATGCAAGTCAACATGGAGTAGGAGCCGTGCTGGTGCAATTGACCGATGAAGGAGAAGAAGCTCCCATTTCCTTCATGTCGAATAAGCTGAACTCGGCCCAAAGGAACTATACCGTGTCCGAGCAGGAATGTTTGGTGAACCGAGCCGACTTACATGGACGTCTGGTCCGATTGGCTGTTAAACTGCAGGGGTTCAAGTTTTCCATCAAACATCGGAAAGGACCCAGAACATTGTACCCGATACTCTCTCACGAATGTTTTCACCAGAGGGAGCCGAATTGACAGTGAATGACGAGGACCCCATCGAGATAGATTTGGACAGCCCACATTTCGAATCAGACAGCTACAAAGAGTTGAGGCAAACCATCGTGACCCAGCAATCACAGTTGCCTGATTTGAAACTGATAGACGGAATGAATACGCCACTGGTGATCCATGGCAGGAAGAAGAGTCCTGGAAGCTCTGGGTACCGGAGGAAATGACACAACATCTGATCCTCCGCGCACAGGACCATCCTTTAAGTGTCCACGGAGGTTACGGTCGGACGCTCCGGCGACTTAAGAAATACTTCTTCTGGCCTAAAATGGCAATCCAGGTCAAAGACTACGTGAGCGCCTGTGAGACCTGTAAAGGCACTAAAGCGCCCAACCAGCCTCTTCGACCACCTATGGGCCAACTCAACGTCCCAGAACGCGTATTCCAACGTCTGTACATAGATCTACTCGGTCCATATCCTCGATCATCCATGGGACACATCGGAGCTATCGTTGTGTTAGACCAGCTCTCGAAATTCCCACTGGTGGAACCTATTCGTAAGTTCACGACTGCATCCATTGTGAAATTGCTAGAGAGTCGGGTATTCCACGCGTTCGGGGTTCCAGAAAGTGTGTACTCGGACAATAGAGTACAGTTCAGATCTCGGCAGCTTAAGGGCCTACTCGAACAGTACGGCGTCGAACACCAACTGACGCCCATATACTCTCCTCAGTCTAACGCATCAGAACGGTTGAATCGCACACTGTTAGTCGCGATCCGTTCTTATGTTCACCCAACTCAGAAAGATTGGGACCGCAGATTGTTCGCCATCACGTGCGCTCTGCGATCATCTTATCATTCCGTCACCGGTGTCGCACCTTACATTGCCGCCTTCGGACAGCACATGATTTGCCATGGTAAATCATACAGGCTGTTACGGCAATTGAAGTGTTTGGGAGACCCCGTCGTTGCGCTGGAGCCCCACGAGCGTTTAGGAGACCTCCGCCAACAAATCGGACAGAAGATTAAGGCCGCGGAACGTGCAAATGAGGTACAGTACAACCTCAGGTCACGAACTTCCAATCTTAGAGAAGGAGATGAGGTTTCTCGACGTAATTTTCGCCAAAGTGACGCCGCTGGGCATAACAATGCCAAGCTGGACCAGCGTTTCCTGAAAAGCCGCATCCAGAAGGTAGTAGGACCCAATCGTCGGAAGTCGGGGTATACCACGCAAAAGACCTGCACCGATAATTACATACCTACGTTTGTTTTTTCCGTCGGTACTCAGCTTCAACCACACGCAGTTTACACACTCGTAGCAAAACTTAAATCTACGTGTCAGTCTGTCCGTCCGTCAATTGGTTTTTGTTATTCGTCACTCCGCGTTCCGACGCCGAAGACTACCGATGCTCAAACGAAAGATCCTTCAGCTCCTTTTTCGCAATCCTCGTCGCCTTGGGATTCCGAGAAAACTAGCTGCCCTGTAGCAATCGAGCAGTTATACCAGCAAACTGTTCAAAATCCATCCTATCTCCTATCTAAATTGTAATGGCAGATTTAAAATAAAAATATGTAAATTTTTTCTATAATTGTAGTTTGTAGAATAGTTTTTCTTCTTAGTGTTATTAGTAAATGTAACTTGATATTAATTTTCCTCTGTATTAAAATTTAAATGTTCTTATTATTAGCTAAACTTTTTAATTGGATCATTTCACCCTTTTCACATCAATTTAATGTAAATCTATACGACAAATTTGCTCTACATTTGAAGCTTTATCTAACGTCGCGCGGATATCGATCACTCTTTCGGATGGCTCCGATAGCTTTTTTAAATTACTTTTTATGGAATTGTTTGCAGCTACATATAAATGAGTTGCATATTTTGAATAATAATTTTTCTGAAAAATTATTAGAGAAGAAAAATGTTAGAAGAAGGTGGTTTCGACGTGCGCACTAATTCTCCTCAGGCCATCACACTTAGATACACACCGGTGATGGCGACCACCATGCTCAGAGGTGAGGGAGTTAATTTTTAATTTTTCTACTTATGCAAACTCAATATGTTTTTGTCTCTGCAAGTTATATTCAAGGTAAATTTCTCTTGTAAGTATTTGTATTAGCTAAACTTTTTAATTGGATCATTTCACCCTTTTCCCATCAATTTAATGTAAATCTATACGACAAATTTGCTCTACATTTGAAGCTTTATCTAACGTCGCGCGGATATCGATCACTCTTTCGGATGGCTCCGATAGCTTTTTTAAATTACTTTTTATGGAATTGTTTGCAGCTACATATAAATGAGTTGCATATTTTGAATAATAATTTTTCTGAAAAATTATTAGAGAAGAAAAATGTTAGAAAAAGGTGGTTTCGACGTGTGCACTAATTCTCCTCAGGCCATCACACTTAGATACACACCGGTGATGGCGACCACCATGCTCAGAGGTGAGGGAGTTAATTTTTAATTTTTCTACTTATGCAAACTCAATATGTTTTTGTATCTGCAAGTTATATTCAAGGTAAATTTCTCTTGTAAGTATTTGTATCAGCTAAACTTTTTAATTGGATCATTTCACCCTTTTCCCATCAATTTAATGTAAATCTATACGACAAATTTGCTCTACATTTGAAGCTTTATCTAACGTCGCGCGGATATCGATCACTCTTTCGGATGGCTCCGATAGCTTTTTTAAATTACTTTTTATGGAATTGTTTGCAGCTACATATAAATGAGTTGCATATTTTGAATAATAATTTTTCTGAAAAATTATTAGAGAAGAAAAATGTTAGAAGAAGGTGGTTTCGACGTGTGCACTAATTCTCCTCAGGCCATCACACTTAGATACACACCGGTGATGGCGACCACCATGCTCAGAGGTGAGGGAGTTAATTTTTAATTTTTCTACTTATGCAAACTCAATATGTTTTTGTATCTGCAAGTTATATTCAAGGTAAATTTCTCTTGTAAGTATTTGTATTAGCTAAACTTTTTAATTGGATCATTTCACCCTTTTCACATCAATTTAATGTAAATCTATACGACAAATTTGCTCTACATTTGAAGCTTTATCTAACGTCGCGCTATCGGAGCCATCCGAAAGAGTGATCGATATCCGCGCGACGTTAGATAAAGCTTCAAATGTAGAGCAAATTTGTCGTATAGATTTACATTAAATTGATGTGAAAAGGGTGAAATGATCCAATTAAAAAGTTTAGCTAATACAAATACTTACAAGAGAAATTTACCTTGAATATAACTTGCAGATACAAAAACATATTGAGTTTGCATAAGTAGAAAAATTAAAAATTAACTCCCTCACCTCTGAGCATGGTGGTCGCCACCACCGGTGTGTATCTAAGTGTGATGGCCTGAGGAGAATTAGTGCACACGTCGAAACCACCTTCTTCTAACATTTTTCTTCTCTAATAATTTTTCAGAAAAATTATTATTCAAAATATGCAACTCATTTATATGTAGCTGCAAACAATTCCATAAAAAGTAATTTAAAAAAGCTATCGGAGCCATCCGAAAGAGTGATCGATATCCGCGCGACGTTAGATAAAGCTTCAAATGTAGAGCGAATTTGTCGTATAGATTTACATTAAATTGATGTGAAAAGGGTGAAATGATCCAATTAAAAAGTTTAGCTAATACAAATACTTACAAGAGAAATTTACCTTGAATATAACTTGCAGATACAAAAACATATTGAGTTTGCATAAGTAGAAAAATTAAAAATTAACTCCCTCACCTCTGAGCATGGTGGTCGCCATCACCGGTGTGTATCTAAGTGTGATGGCCTGAGGAGAATTAGTGCACACGTCGAAACCACCTTCTTCTAACATTTTTCTTCTCTAATAATTTTTCAGAAAAATTATTATTCAAAATATGCAACTCATTTATATGTAGCTGCAAACAATTCCATAAAAAGTAATTTAAAAAAGCTATAGGAGCCATCCGAAAGAGTGATCGATATCCGCGTGACGTTAGATAAAGCTTCAAATGTAGAGCAAATTTGTCGTATAGATTTACATTAAATTGATGTGAAAAGGGTGAAATGATCCAATTAAAAAGCTTAGCTAATACAAATACTTACAAGAGAAATTTACCTTGAATATAACTTGCAGATACAAAAACATATTGAGTTTGCATAAGTAGAAAAATTAAAAATTAACTCCCTCACCTCTGAGCATGGTGTTCGCCATCACCGGTGTGTATCTAAGTGTGATGGCCTGAGGAGAATTAGTGCACACGTCGAAATCACCTTCTTCTAACATTTTTCTTCTCTGATAATTTTTCAGAAAAATTATTATTCAAAATATGCAACTCATTTATATGTAGCTGCAAACAATTCCATAAAAAGTAATTTAAAAAAGCTATCGGAGCCATCCGAAAGAGTGATCGATATCCGCGCGACGTTAGATAAAGCTTCAAATGTAGAGCAAATTTGTCGTATAGATTTACATTAAATTGATGTGAAAAGGGTGAAATGATCCAATTAAAAAGTTTAGCTAATACAAATACTTACAAGAGAAATTTACCTTGAATATAACTTGCAGATACAAAAACATATTGAGTTTGCATAAGTAGAAAAATTAAAAATTAACTCCCTCACCTCTGAGCATGGTGGTCGCCATCACCGGTGTGTATCTAAGTGTGATGGCCTGAGGAGAATTAGTGCACACGTCGAAACCACCTTCTTCTAACATTTTTCTTCTCTAATAATTTTTCAGAAAAATTATTATTCAAAATATGCAACTCATTTATATGTAGCTGCAAACAATTCCATAAAAAGTAATTTAAAAAAGCTATCGGAGCCATCCGGAAGAGTGATCGATATCCGCGTGACGTTAGATAAAGCTTCAAATGTAGAGCAAATTTGTCGTATAGATTTACATTAAATTGATGTGAAAAGGGTGAAATGATCCAATTAAAAAGTTTAGCTAATACAAATACTTACAAGAGAAATTTACCTTGAATATAACTTGCAGATACAAAAACATATTGAGTTGGCATAAGTAGAAAAATTAAAAATTAACTCCCTCACCTCTGAGCATGGTGGTCGCCATCACCGGTGTGTATCTAAGTGTGATGGCCTGAGGAGAATTAGTGCACACGTCGAAACCACCTTCTTCTAACATTTTTCTTCTCTAATAATTTTTCAGAAAAATTATTATTCAAAATATGCAACTCATTTATATGTAGCTGCAAACAATTCCATAAAAAGTAATTTAAAAAAGCTATCGGAGCCATCCGGAAGAGTGATCGATATCCGCGTGACGTTAGATAAAGCTTCAAATGTAGAGCAAATTTGTCGTATAGATTTACATTAAATTGATGTGAAAAGGGTGAAATGATCCAATTAAAAAGTTTAGCTAATACAAATACTTACAAGAGAAATTTACCTTGAATATAACTTGCAGATACAAAAACATATTGAGTTTGCATAAGTAGAAAAATTAAAAATTAACTCCCTCACCTCTGAGCATGGTGGTCGCCATCACCGGTGTGTATCTAAGTGTGATGGCCTGAGGAGAATTAGTGCACACGTCGAAACCACCTTCTTCTAACATTTTTCTTCTCTAATAATTTTTCAGAAAAATTATTATTCAAAATATGCAACTCATTTATATGTAGCTGCAAACAATTCCATAAAAAGTAATTTAAATGTTCTTGTTAATCATCTTTTCTATACAATTTAAATTTTTATTGCTATTTAAAAATTTTATTTCCTTCCTCCATGTAAATTTGTTCGCAGCATGTAAATTTTCTTCAGTTTACTTAAATTCCTTTACTTCATTTGTAATTTCTTTAGTTTAGTTAAAATTTCCCTACTAGAATTAAACCCTGGTTTTTGGTTAAAAATTTGAATCTGCCCATTACAATTTAAGATATGGAACCCCTGACAGTGCAGGGCAACGGTGCATTACATGATGGAATGCATTCGAATTTAGCTGGGTGGACAGCTGATAGAATTTTCACCGTAGGCACGGAATGTGAAAAAGCGAAGACAAGTTTTGGACGGATCCAAACTGAACAAAAGGGGAGTCTGCTGAAGATCGCCGCACAGCGCGGAAGCCGCGAAAAAAAGAAAACGGAAATCTTGCCGGATGGGTGGAAGGAAAAGCTTGCATTCGGATCGTAGAGTGTAGCTATAGGGAAAGAAAAGATTAAATTTTGTGAATTTTGAATAAAGGAATCAAATTTATCGTGAAAGAAAGATGAGATTTGTGAATGTTGACTGAAGCATGTATGGAGAAGTAGAATTTCCGAGGGGAAAAATTTGAAACAGTTGTTGCTAAACGCAGTCGGGAAGAAAAATAATTTATTGAATTTAGAAAGATTTACTAAATTTTCTGATATTAAAGTCAATTCGAAGTGGTGAATCTTTGTTGATAGAATAGAAAGTAGTGAAATACTAAAGCCACGATGGTTTAAATTACCTGCTAAAATCTATACACCTACATTGTGGAAAAAGTGTAAAGAGGAAAAGTGTATGAAATAATTGATAAAGATTCAATTGAACTTTTAACAGCCACGGAGCTGATTTATGAGTATAAGGATGGAATAAAACTCGTGCTCCGTCAAAATGTATGGCGGAAGTGTTTTCGCTTGGGTGTGAAAAGCTTTCTCCCTCTCTTAAACCATCTGTCAAAAAGTTATTCTTTAGCTCCCAGAAATAATCAGGTCCCCAAAGGAGATATGAAACGGAGAAACAATTTGCAAGTGTAAAGCGTCTTTGATTTGCCCCCGAATCAAGTAATAATTATTTACTCAATGCGCTTAACATGTAAAGAATTTCAAATTAGTAATAAGCGCTTTTGTCGGAAATTGGTCGAAATGCGGTGATGCTACTTCGTTTTCATCGAATATAGAAATCGTTTCGCGTGAAATTGTTGGTGGCAAAAGGACGGTGCATGTGTCTGGCTCTTAGTGGAGAAGAGCTACCACCACGAATGCGACAGATATTTGGGATGCGGAATTTAGCCATTTTTATTCACATGTAGTCCAATACGACTTCGGAACCTCCTTCACAATACTCATTGAAAGAAGCGTGTACACAGAATTAGATTCAAGAATAGTTACACCCACTAGAATGTATTCAATCAAAAATTCTTTATTTGATTAATTGGATTAAAGAGCCTGTCTCTTTTACTGAAGTTTTTTTTTTATCTTAAATGCGTTTTTGTGTTTAGATATTATATTATATCGTTTTGTTTTTTGTAAATGCGTTCGCCAATGTAGGCACGGCAAAGGTAATTGCTGTTGACAATAAATGAATAGACGTGATAACTGTTAAGATAAAAGAAAAAGGAACTGGAAAGTTATCATTTATTGAAATTTTAAAAAGAAAAAATATGATGATGAGTTAATCATGGATTACTAAATGGAACCAATCGTCGGTCTTTCCTTTCTGCCCCTCTTGACGGGTATAGGACCCGCTACGATAGTAGGCGGTTAACGAAAAAATGGGCTAGCCACCGGGCGCGCTCCAACTGTTCTATTTTTGTTTCAGGTACTCTCGCGGGTTGAGTGGCCTCTAGACAAGGTGCCTTTTTATAGCATAGGGCCATGTGATTCGATTGCATAACCCTATGACATAAATTGGTCACCGGTATATTTCTTTTCTGATGGGAAGGCTCATAAAAGTTATGTTGTCTGAGTTTTCCACTCAGAAGAGAAATATATGGCCACTGCAACGTTTATGGATCTTGATCCGGTTGGGCGGGTGCGAGGGGGCACCACCACCATCCGGTTGTCCCACTCTTATTTGTGGGCTATGAGAATCGTCGGGTAAAGATGAGGTTTCCTTAAGTCCGTCCGTTTTGGCTTTTTTCGACTTGTTCTCTGGAACAAGCAATTTTCCTTTTGGTAGTTACCTACAATTTTTCGACTTCGGTCGCCTTTTCTTTTGAGACCTAAGAATTAGTGAATGCGAAATTCTTTTGTAGTGTGTCCTTGTGCTGGGGGGAATGAACCCGCCCCAAGACACCACAATGCTAGCCTGCCAGCGCATTCACGCGTCCCCAGACAAGTGCATTCTCGGCGGATATCAAGATCTTTCTTCGCCGAGGCAGCAGGCCATTGCTGCAGTCCTTTACGGACATGTATACTTATCCTTTCACTGCAAAATGGCGCCCAACGTGGGACCCGAAATGCCCAGCTGAATCATCAGTCGTGAGCACGAGACAGTCCATCGTCTCTAAGTGTCCCTACAAGGTGTCAAAATTATTGGCGGGTAGGTGACTACTTGAGGGTTTTGCACTAATCGTGCCCCAGAAATTTAGTAACTTCCGGACGTGTGTTATCCGCGAACATCAATATCGTTTGGTTCTGCTTTTGACTTATACTCTGTTGGTTTGCCATCATTGTATGACTAGTAAGGCCAAATGATATTAGAGTCCCTATGTGTATTCGGAAGTTATTATCCCAACACCTTATTTGCGGAGGATTCTGATCTGCACCCCAAACCAAGTGGTGCCTGAGTGTCTTTCATTACATGGATCTTGATTTCATGTGATTGGCTGCGTAGCTAATCCATGACTATCCGTGACAAGACACGCGCTGCTTGTGGGTCAGAATTCAACCCTGGGCTGACAAGTAATCGAATAAGCTGAACTCGGCCCAAAGGAACTATACCGTGTCTGAGCAGGAATGTTTGGTGAGCCGAGCCGACTTACATGGACGTCTGGTCCGATGGGCTGTTAAACTGCAAGGGTTCAAGTTTCCCATCAAACATCGGAAAGGACCCAGAACATTGTACCCGATACTCTCTCACGAATGTTTTCACCAGAGGGAGCCGAATTGGACAGTGAATGACGAGGACCCCATCGAGATAGATTTGGACAGCCCACATTTCGAATCAGACAGCTACAAAGAGTTGAGGCAAACCATCGTGACCCAGCAATCACAGTTGCCTGATTTGAAACTGATAGACGGAATGAATACGCCACTGGTGATCCATGGCAGGAAGAAGAGTCCTGGAAGCTCTGGGTACCGGAGGAAATGACACAACATCTGATCCTCCGCGCACAGGACCATCCTTTAAGTGCCCACGGAGGTTACGGTCGGACGCTCCGGCGACTTAAGGAATACTTCTTCTGGCCTAAAATGGCAATCCAGGTCAAAGACTATGTGAGCGCCTGTGAGACCTGTAAAGGCACTAAAGCGCCCAACCAGCCTCTTCAACCACCTATGGGTCAACTCAACGTCCCAGAACGCGTATTCTAACGTCTGTACATAGATCTACTCGGTCCATATCCTCGATCATCCATGGGACACATCGGAGCTATCGTTGTGTTAGACCAGCTCTCGAAATTCCCACTGGTGGAACCTATTCGTAAGTTCACGACTGCATCCATCGTGAAATTGCTAGAGAGTCGGGTATTCCACGTGTTCGGGGTTCCAGAAAGTGTGTACTCGAACAATAAAGTACAGTTCAGATCTCGGCAGCTTAAGGGCCTACTCGAACAGTACGGCGTCGAACACCAACTGACGCCCATATACTCTCCTCAGTCTAATGCATCAGAACGGTTGAATCGCACACTGTTAGTCGCGATCCGTTCTTATGTTCACCCAACTCAGAAAGATTGGGACCGCAGATTGTTCGCCATCACGTGCGCTCTGCGATCATCTTATCATTCCGTCACCGGTGTCGCACCTTACATTGCCGCCTTCGGACAGCACATGATTTGCCATGGTAAATCATACAGGCTGTTAAGGCAATTAAAGTGTTTGGGAGATCCCGTCGTTGCGCTGGAGTCCCACGAGCGTTTAGGAGACCTCCGCCAACAAATCAGACAGAAGATTAAGGCCACGGGACGTGCAAATGAGGTACAGTACAACCTCAGGTCACGAACTTCCAATTTTAGAGAAGGAGATGAGGTTTCTCGACGTAATTTTCGCCAAAGTGATGCCGCTGGGCATAACAATGCCAAGCTGAACCAGCGTTTCCTGAATAGCCGCATCCAGAAGGTAGTAGGACCCAATCGTTACCTGTTACCTGTTATCGGGGAAAGAAGTCGGGGTATATCACGCAAAAGACCTGCACCGATAATTACATATCTACGTTTGTTTTTTTCCGTCCGTACTCAGCTTCAACCACACGCAGTTTACACACTCGTAGCAAAACTTAAATCTACGTGTCAGTCCGTCCGTCCGTCAATTAGTTTTTTTTATTCGTCACTCCGCGTTCCGACGCCAAAGACTACCGATGCTCAAACGAAAGATCCTTCAGCTCCTTTTTCGCAATCCTCGTCGCCTTGGGATTCTGATGTTAAGTATCTTACAACGAACGTTGCAACCTCAACTGCCTGGAGTAAATATAACCACAACGCTACACCCTATGTATAGCGTTGATACCTGTAAAGGAAGCAAAGCACTGTAACTACTATCGAACGAACACCTTCCTCCAGTATAAACTAATCTTCCTTCTTTTAATGCACATTTATTTAATTTCAAATGTTTGTACAAATTATCCTGGGCATGTTGGCGATTCAGGCGAAGACGTGTTTCTCGCTAATTCTTTAAGCCGCTGCTGGCTCTTGAACTCAGCCTGCAGTTGCCGATACTGCCGCCTAAAACTTTCTCGCTCAGCTGAAGTGACCGCAACTCGTGCTAGCCTTCGCAGGTCGCTTGCTTGGCGCCGGTATGCAACTATTCGGCCGCCTCGTTGTCGCTTCTCGGGTTTAGGCTCAGGTGGTGGGCTGCAAAGCTTCGCTGTTCGAGCGCGGTATTCCTCGATCGTCAATGGTCGTGGGCCTGCCGTGGACGATGCTTCAATAGCCTGCTCCAATGCTGGACGGTCCGTCGGCATAACAGATGAGTCCGGGACTTCGAAGTTGTTGGTGTTCGCTTGTCCGCTGCTTGCCTCTGCGTGTCTGGGACTTCGAAGTTATTGGTGTTCGCTTGTCCACTGCTTGGCTTTCCTTTGTATGTTCAGCACGACGAGGCCTTGATCGCTTTTCGCTATTCCTGGCGGAAGCCTTGGAAGTGGTATTGTTCGGGCATACGCCTTGAACAAGCTACTCAACGATTAAGACACCATTGTTGGAACCACCAGGTTCTTTTATATTCGACGATAGCCTACTTTTAATTGATTTATTGATTATCAAGCAAAATAATGGTTTCAATTTAGTTCATTCAAACATTTCAGAACCCCGACAATCTCTTCCTCCGTAGCTGCTACAGCTATAACGCGAAAGCTCCCGTCTTTGCCACGCCCACTTTTCGCTCTTAACAGTAAGTTTCTCTTTTGAGACTCGGCTCGGTACATTAAACATGCCGAAGATTTTGTGTGTACACGCGATTCGAGGTTTCGTGTTTCAATGCAAGTGCAAGTTAGACACACCTCTTTCATGCATGTGTAATTAATTGTGATAAGCGAAATATCAGGCAACTCGTGACTTTATCAAAGAGAGGGAGTCATGATAAGTAAAGTAGCATGCAACTAGAGAAATAGCATGCAATAAGTATATCGCATGTGACCTATAACATTACTATCCTGCCGAAAAAGATTGAGCACGAATGGCTTGGAGAGCCTAGTCGTGATAGGGTCCAGAAATGTTTCTCTTCTAGTAGTTAAATTCAAATTACATTTTCCTTGCCTATTATGTTGCTTGATAAACGTTAAATTCTTGTTTTCTTTTAAATATATCGCTTATCGACTCTGTACAAGTTCTCCTTGTACTTTTGATTTAAATTACCTTGTTTTTTTGTTTTAGTTTATTAATCTTATTACTTTTAATTACATTATAGTATTCAAAATTAAGTATTCTTATGTTCAAAGTTCTTTCATGTGTATACATTTTTTAATTTAATTTTGTAGTGGTCTATTGCTTTGTTGATAAAGTTCCTTATTTTACTTAAACTACTTTGTTCCATCTGATTTTGATTGTATTTGATGCTTATTTTTTTTATCTTTTATATTCAGTTACAATTTTCTTCTTTTCCTAGACAACATTTTTCTTTCTTATAAATGTGGATAACCGGACAGATATATATTTACTTTTTAGTTTCGAATATTTTTTTATATTTCATTCCTTATGTACAATACATTTTACACACGTAATAAATAAAGATATATTGAACTACAGTAACTAGTATGTACTTTTTTCCCCTTTAATAAATTTCCTTTACACATTTTTTTACATCTTTGCATACATTTACTTATTTATGGGTAATTGAATAGCCTTATATTTACAACTCAGTTTCCAATCTTTCTGATAGTACATTGTCTCGCCTTAATTTTAAATATCTTTTACTTAATCAAACTTTACGTACATATTTTTTCTATTTAATAAATATAAATATTGACGTACAGTAATTAGCATGCATTTATTATTTATAAATCTTCGTTTTATTTTCTCTTTACATTATTTTTCTTTACAATCGTATTTACCTGTTTATGAGTAATTAAACAGCATTATATTTATTTCTCAGTTTCCAATATTTCTGATATTATGTACTTTGCTTCGTTTAATTAATAATTGTCCTTTACTCAATCAAATTTACGTACATACTTAAACTTATGTTGTTTCTTCTATGCGAGAAATAATTAATTAGTAATTAGCATGCACTTTAAATAATTTTTTTTTTTGCATTATGTTTCTTAATATTTTCTGATTTGCATCATTTTGTCTTCTAACTTTTATTTCATAAAGATCTTCTTCTTCTTCAATTATTTATATTTATAATAGTATATACTTTTTCATAAAATTTCCTTACTATATTCCTCTTGCAATTGTATTTACCTAATATTTTTGGATTAACAACATTACATTCTTTTGAATCTCTATTTTTAAATCAATTTATTTTTTACGTTTCCCATAACGAGAAGCTTTCATGGTAAGCTTCTGGTTACGACATCATTCATCATTGATGTTTAAATTATTTATTAGTATTTTGGGTGGGGAATCGGATTGGCATGGTAATTAATATGCAAAGGGTTTGGCATAGCGCCATTTTATCCGCACTTCATTGCATAGGTAATATGATCCTGGCGGACCATCCACCCAATCATATGCGGATTGTCAGCACGATCGGGTACGATCATAAAAACTTCGAGTGATTGGTGCTACCTACTAAATTGAATTGTTCGGCTACCAGAAAAGCTTTTGCAGCTCATATATGGATACAGAAAAATTATTCAAGGACTTTCGCTTCTATCTGCACGTACGTGCATGCATGTAGCTTGGCGACGATGCGTGTAGCTCTAGCTGCTGAACTCAATTCACTGCACTCAATGCAGTCAGTGCGGATGCACGGCAAATTTATGCGCTGACATAGCGGTTCATTTGATATGTGGACTCCATGGGGAATTTTTAAATGGGAAAAATTAGTATTTTTTAGTTAATATATTTTTTTTTGTTTGTTAGACTAATTGAAAGGATCGGGCTGAGGAATATGTTGGGGCTACCGTGATTTTTTCTAAAACAGTTGGTGCTGGAATCTCTTTTGTTGTCATCCGCTCCTCACGAAGATTGAGGGTAATATTAGAACTTGATGGCTGACTTGTGTTGCTGTTTCCTGAATGTTTGGGCGCTTTGGATGACCTTTGACAGCAAAACAACACAAAGCGAACAATTAAATATGCTACTACCGCAAGTATAAAAAGTGCTACAATTGACGTAGATAGTTGGGTTACCTGCGTTTGCTTTCTACTAATTTCCTTGAATTTTATTTGGTCCAATTTAGAGTATATTTCAGTCAGGGAATGCGTCCCACTTTGAAATATCTTACTTCCATCTTTAGGTGGTACTAATTGTAGGGAATTATTAGGATGACTCACTGAAAGGGTTGAAAGATTGAGGTTAAATAGCTCGTTATCAAACTCGGGGAAGAAAGGTGGATGTTGAATTTTAAAATCATGCGTACTTTCCACCTGATGCGGTATAAGTAGCTCGTTGAATTGCATATTGCAGGGCTGAATAACAGTCAGGATCCCTTGTCCACTAAGAGTATGAGTTGTGATATTGCTGTCACACTGCACATGAACGGGTGTGATGGTTGGGAAAAAATATAGCCAACTATTAGGTTTATTCAATTTGATTAGCACATTGCGAGGAGATACATCTATTCGAAGAGGAAAATTAACTTTTTTCTGATAGGGACTATGCAGCAACGAAATAATTTCATTTTGTGCGGGTGGGGAACGGATTATTGGGACAGTAAGGGGCATAACGTATAGGTCTCCCGGCTCAGGGTGACTAATCTTTTTAAAACTCTGCGCGTTTATAGACGTTAATAATAGGAATTGTTGTGATGGTATATGGCTTGCTATGTGAGTGTAACCAATCTCGGGCACTAGCGTGTATGTTTTATTAGTGCTAACAGGAAAAATATGTATTTGCTGCAACCGCATCCTTGGCAATTGAAATAGTGGAAGTCCTATGACTACTATGAGTTTATCCTTTAACCGATAATAATGTAAATTTGCGGACTGAGTTAATACTTGCTCATAAAACTCCGGACAATTATTGCCGGTTTTAACGTAAACTTCCCGAAGTTTTCTGGTGGATATAAGAAGAGGATGTATTCTATTGTTATTGGTTGCTACTACGATATCTACTAGCGTTCGCTGCCTTGCTTCGATTTCCAATATTTGTACAAGCAGGGTGGTAATGATTTGATTTTTCCGTTCACTTACTAACAAAGCATTAGTTGCATTTTCAATATCGTGAATCTGTATTGTTAATTGGCGCTGCCTATCTATAACGTGTGCTAATGGTTTGTGAAGTTCCTCCAAAGAAGTCTTTACAACGCTTATTCTCTGCTTCTCCAAGTTCACTAGCTGCTCTTCGTTTTTTTCCACCTGCCCAAGCCTACTATATAGCGCCTGCTCATTTTCGTTGTCCATAGTCCCAAACAAAAAATGCATGGTCGTCCCAAACCGTCGGCACCAAGGATTCCTGAAGAGTTTCGGAGCGGAGTTTTAGGTTTTCTACTAACACATGCATATGCCGGTCCTGATCCTTGCATTCTGTGTTGTTAAAAGAACAAAGTAGTTGCACCAAGTGCTCTGCTCGCTCCGCAAGGTCTATTTGCGTCCGAATTTCTCCAAGGTTTAGTTCCATTACAATGCTCCAAGAGCTATAATAACAAAGGAGTTCACCTACGTCTTCAAATAAAACTCCCGAATTGCTAACTGGTGTAATAGTGAATGGTACCGCTTCGATTCGGGCAATAACTGCGGCGAGGATTAAAAGTGTGGTTATCGAACGTTGCGCCATTTCTAAATGATCAAAATCGTAAAAAAAAAAAAAATGAAAATAAATATACGAAATTGTTTATTCATGATAAAGTTTTAATCTATTGTTGTGAACGTTGACCAACTTTTTGCCTATCGCAATCGTGGTGTTGACCGGTGACGTTATTTTTTTCACTATGTAAGGGCCTAACCATACCTGTACTAACTTGTGCTTTCTATTTTCATTCCTCAAGAGTACCTTATCCCCCAAATGGAAAGATACTGGCCTCATCTTTTTGTCATACTGCTCTTTAGACTTTATTTTACTCGAGAATAAGTTCTGTCGGGCTATCGAATGCATTTTTTGTAGTTTATATCTGAGGCTGTAGTAATAATTCTCATGGTTATATAAAGGTTCAGGATCTTTTTTGAAGTTAGATGGTATATCTGCCGTGAAACCAAATAAACAATCCATAGGTGTCAATTTGGTACTATCGTGTACACTATTATTATACACAAACGTGGCAGTCCTTAAAAAGTGGTCCCAAGTGTTTGGATTTTCATCCACAGCTGTACGTAAGTACTCTACTAGAGGACGATGGGCCCTTTCCAGAGCTCCGTTGGATTGTGGATGGTACGCAGTGGTCTGCAGTTTCTTGACATGGAGTAATTTACAAACTTGTTTGAATAAATCGCTGGTGAAATTTGTACCCTGGTCCGTAACTACCTGTTTCGGTATTCTATACCTTGTAATAATTTCCTCAAAGAAAATCTGGGCTACAGTTTCCGCTTCCACGTTGGGCATCGCATACCAATCAATAAATTTTGTTAGATTATCCTGGAAAGTGAGAATATACTTATTGCCTAAAGAGGTTTCGATTAAAGGGCCTACGATGTCCAGGTATATTTTGTCGAAAGGTTTATCAGCTATGTCTGTAATGACCATGGGCATACGGTGCTGAAGACTGCTCTTCATCACTTGACACTTCTTGCACACTTCTTGACTTGATGTCTTGCAACATATGATTCCATCTAAAATGCTTCTTGAGTTTTTTATATGTTTTTGAAACTCTCTGATGACCACCGAAAGCGGAATCATGATACTCGTGTAATACAGCCTTAACTTGCTCGGGAGTATGTAATAGAGTAATGTTATCTGGCCCTGCAGTTTCCGACTGTATACCAAGAGGACAGGCTGACTCTACTGGCAACTCATCTATCTCGATACTAACCCGTTCTGGGTGGGTTGTCTGTGAGAGAGAGAGAGAGATCAGCCGGAGGTAGCTGGTTTTCTTCTTTCTGAACTTCTGAATCCTTTTTTCTGGACCGGGTGGTGACATTACACTGGCGCACCTGTTCCGTATCTTCCACTGTCTCCGCAGGAATCCTACTGAGAGCGTCAGCGTTCGTGTTATACTTACCAGGTTTGTATTCTATCCGGTAATCAAACTCTGATAGCTTGTGATGAAATCTAACCAAACGTGTAGTAGGGTCTTTTACATTGAAGACCCCTTTTAGAGGTTTATGGTCTGTGAACACCGTGAACTGCCGACCTAAAAAGTAACAGCGGAAGTTGCGTGCTGCCCATACTATTGCTAGTAGTACCCTCTCGATGGTAGAATAATTCTGCTCTGCCTTATTTAGGGTACGGCTGGCATAGGCTATTGGTTTATCCTTACCTATCTCCCCCTGGGATAATACCGCACCCAGTGCTTCTTTACTTGCATCTGTGGTTGGGTTGAAAGGCTGACTAAAATCGGGGTAGGCTAGCAATGGTGGTTGAACCAAAGCGGCTTTAAGAAGCTGGAATGCTTCATTACTCTTTTCCGTCCAGGTATATTTTACATCCTTTCTAAGCAAGTTTGTAAGGGGTTTAGCTATTTTCGAAAAGTTAGGAATGAATTTGCGGTAGTAGTTTACCAAACCCAGGAAAGATTGCAACCGTTTTACAGTGGTGGGTACTGGAAAATCTCGAACGCAGCTAGTCTTGCTAGGATCTGGCCGGGCACCAGTTTGAGAACAGATATGACCCAAATAGACGACTTCGGGACGTAGGAATTGACATTTCTCTGGCTGCAACTTTAAATTGTTTTCCCTGAGGCGATAAAAAAGTCTCCTGAGTCTGCCAATATGTTCGTGTAGGTTCTTTCCGTATACTACTACATCGTCCAAATACACGAAACAATCAATACCCTGGAGGCCAGTCAAGATGTGATTCATTAACCTCTGAAAAGTAGCTGGCGCTCCCTTCAGCCCAAATGACATACGCTTGAATTCATAATGCCCATAGCTCGTGCTGAACGCTGTCTTGGACCGGTCCCTGGGCTGAACAAGGACTTGATGGTAGCCACTAGCTAAATCAAGTGTGCTGAAATAGTGTGAATGTCCAAGTTGGTCCAGGATGTCTTCAATACGAGGCAGAGGGAATGCATCCCCTATGGTTTTATCGTTCAACCGCCTAAAGTCGACAACTACGCGCCATTTCTTCTTACCATCAACCCCAGCCTTTTTTGACACTACCAAAAGAGGAGAGTTCCAAGGGCTTTTACTAGGCTGGACAATATCATTGTCCAACATCTCTTTTAACTGCTCGTTAATTATTTCCTTTTGGGGCTGAGCCAGCCTATACATTTTCTGGTTGATAGGTGCTTGATTGGCCACCAAAGGTATTTCATGCTGAATAGCATTCGTATGTGTGAGTTTGTCGCCTGATAAGAAAAATATGTCGTTGAATTCTTGACAAAGCTGCGTTATAGCTCCCTTTTCCTCGGGATTCAGGTGTTCATATAATATCAGTTCTTTTTCAAGTTGTGAGTTTCTTTCAGTATCAGCATGCCTTGTAGAATTGATCGGAGAATGCCGGGAATTGAATTTGAAATCTGGTTCCACCGACCTGGACACAACCCCTACTCGTTCCATTTGAATTCGTGGTTTTACAATAGGAGCTACAGTAGGGCCTGTTGACCCTTTCTCTTCAGTTAACTCCTGAATATGGTATTTTGTGACTGCTTTGAGTGTCAGATCAACATGGGTTATTGTGATGGGGATACTGTTAGCGTTGAGCATGCCAATGAATACCCTGCAAGGGCTCAGCAAGGAGTTAGCTAGGAAAACTCCATCACAAACCTCTTCCACTATTTGTTGGGTACGGGGGTGTAATGTGACGGCCTTCTCTAAAGTAACCCTGTGTCTGCCATTCTCCATGTCCCTAGTGGGTATTACGTCCCTTGGGTTTTGTCGTGAATCTGCGGGTACTTCAGGTGTCACGCGTGCCTGCCCCTCACTAGGGTCTGGATCCGCGCTCTTCGACACCACTTGGCAACTCCGCTGCTCCTGTGTCCCATCCCCTGGCAGGGATAATGGGAATGAAAACTCCTCAGGGTTGATTTCCGTGCGAGGAAATCGAAGAATTTGTCCAGGACCTTCCACGTTACAGTGTTTAGCTAAAAAGTCGTTTCCCAATAACCCATCATCGGCTACCCCAGGTATCTAATCCACTACATGAAAATTGCAGAAAAGGGGAGTGGGAAAATCCAATCTTCCTAAAATAGTACCTAATGTTTCTCCTCGACCAAACGGACATTGCAGTGTTATTTCTGACGAAAGTTAATATTTCCTGCTTTTATGGCAGATTTTTTATTAAGCTAACCTCTGCGCCTGTGTCAATTGTGAGCCTAGTCCTAATTTCTATTCCTATATCTATGGGTATGGACGCGGAAAACAGTTTGGATCCACCACGAGCGGTGCCCAGTTCAATTCTAATTAGAGTCGAGTCGGGGATTTTCGGCTCGACTTTTTCTCGTTTCCCGCGTTAGAACTCTCCCATTTCAATTTTTGGTAACAGTCTCCCACTTGATGACCTTGCCGGCCACAGAAATCACAAATTACCGACATATGATACACTTGTGGACCATTACCTTGTTTCGGTGTGGCAGCGGTTGCATTGCAGTCTCTTAGATCATGTCCATACTTCTTACAAGTGGGCAGAAAGGAGAGTTCTTCCGCTTTAGGCATTCGGAATACGTATGTCCAGGTTCATGGGAAAAGTTACACGTGAACTTAGATGGCTTTTTACGCACCTCTGAATGGTCTGGACTAGTTATTACCTTTTCGGCCTGCGGTTGAAAGGATGGTATAAGGGGATTAAGTGCCATGGTGGTTTGGCTGGTCGGATAGCTAAAACTGGGTTGCTCATGAATCCACTGAACATGGTGGGCTCCTTGTTGCATCTTTTCCATATCCAAGGCTTTGAGTATGAGGTCCTCAACCGTTATCTTCTCCAGTGGCAGCAGGTACTGGCGTAAGTATGGATTCGTAACTCCACCCTTGAGGGATGTTATAGCAAAGTCCTCCAATTGTTGATTTAATACGTTGGCTGCTTCCTTTCCGTATTTGAGCCCTGCCGCTTCCTGACAACGCTTTAGCAGTTGCCGCAGCCGGGATGTGTAAGCAGTAAGAGTCTCTATAGGAGACTGCTTGGCCGTAGCTAACCCAATAACTAACTCCTGATAAGTTTCCCGTGGTAGGTATAACCTGTTCAGGAGCTCCTCTGCTGCTTCAAGTGTTGTCGGGCAACTTGAAGAAATTAATTGATAAGCTTCATCTCGTAGCCTGGTAGGGAAAATTTGCATGAATGCAGCTTGCTCTAGTTTGTTTAAGCATTGCCAAACCTGCCTACTGCATCCTAAAAAGGTCTGCAACTCGTGCACGATGGTGGGACTCGGGGCGCCAGAGAACAATAGGATCATCTGCCCCATTAGTTTGGCCACTTTCATGTAGTCGGCCATTTCGTTCGAACTCTCGTCTACCATGGATTGAGTAGCAAAAAAGGAGGTATTTCCTGATTCTAGAGAAATTTTCCAATCTTGTGAAGTGATTAATCGATCAACTGATTGCGATACGTGGTCAAAACGGCCTGTTGGGTTTTGCGAGGTTCCGCGGAACTGATTTATCTCGTTCTTAAAATCTTCCGTTTTTTCACGAAGCTTGTCTATGAATTGGATCCGTTTGATATTTATTTCTTCTAAAGTTTTGGTAATACTTTGAATTGATTCCAGTTCTTGGAGGGCAGAATCTCACAGAACCTGTGCTGTGGTTATCTGGTTCAATTCGTCAAAGGACTCAGACTTACTTCTTTGAGGTTGTAATACCTTTCCGCTTTGTAGCACTACTCCGCTGGGTTTACCTGAAGGCGTCGAATGATGGAACAAATCATCAACGTTGAATGTTTTGTCAGTCATATGCTCCTTACTCTCAGAGTTTTTTTTTTTCACTTTCAAACTGCCTTTATACACTTTAATTAAAAATTAAATTTCCCCGTTTATTCGGTTACCTGCACCAAGAGCTCACTTGTTATATTGCAGTCTCTGTTTTTATGTTAATTAAAATTATTTCACTGTAATTTAAATGTGATTATTAATATTTTATAACAACGGATTAGTTTAGACTGGAGTAACTCAAGGCATGTTCGTGGTAGAGTGTGCTTTTCGAAAAATAAGATGTTTAGAAACCTCACTCTCAAGCAATAATTAATATAGGTTCGAATGCCGGTTGATGTTTCCATCACTTAATTTGCTATACAGACGCTATCACTGTAATCTAAGCAAAACCGGAATCCTACCGGCTGCGCCAATTTGTTGCACAATACCAGTATACCTTATTTATACTAGCACACACTGGGAGCTTGATATGATGTGTATCCTATATACACATCAAGGCTCCCGGGGAGAGAGATATATTCCTGTATGATACTTATCTGCTACTTTATACTCGCCAACTAGATCAGTAAAAGAGTGTTTTTGTTTAATGTTTTAAGTTTTATTTTATTCTTTGTTTGGTCATATAATAACAAGTTCAGTTGGCTATATTAATTTTAATAACATATTTACAAGTGAATTCTTTCAATAATTAATTTATTGCAGAGACGTATAAAGTTCGGGCATTTATGGAGCGATCAATGAATGAAATTTTCTGAAGTGATTAATTTATTAAAGAACTAGTTAATGAGGTTTTATATTTACATATTTATGAATTTAGAGTGTTGATGGAGCAGTTAATTCCCACAATTTACGTCCATTTTAATTAAATTTTTAAGTTGTGGAGAGGAAAAATAGAGTTTGAATAAACCAATTAATTTAAGCTTTAACTGTTAACTGTTTAACGCAGTTATATTAACGAATCGATTGATTATAATCCAACTGCAAGCCCCGGGCACAAAGCCTTGGGACGCTAATACTCGGGCTGATGCCTTGAGTACGCAGTCAGATTGATGAATCAATCAATTACTAGTTCAACTGCAGGCCCCGGGCGTAACTGCTTTGGGGCGCTGATACTCGGGCTGATGCCTTGAGTACGCAGTTGAACGTATCCTTAATTCACTTATCCCGGGCTAAGTGCCTTCCGATAGAATAAGCTCGGGCGCACGCCTTGAGCCAGTGAATGGAGAAATACTTCTCGATTGTCTTGTGTCTTTAATTTTCTTTTATACTTTAATTATGCTGACTTTATTGCTTACGAATTAAAATGATGAAGAAAATTTACCATTTGAAAAAAGATCAAAGTTCAACAACAAAACAGTTTAACGTATTTAGTGCCATCTCTCTGTGACTGGTGCAACCACAAAGCTAAAGCTTTCGCTCGAATTGCAATGCATGTAACCAATTCGTTCCGCTGGGCGGTACGTTCGATTGCGAAGTCTTGTGTGTATATGCTTGATACTTAATACGAGTATGGATACACACCCACTTCTGCTAATCCATGATACGACACCGCGCCCACAGATGCATTGATTACAATTTGCAGCTTTTCGTATATGTATGTTGTAATTTACAGAACACAGAGAGGAACGACGGAACACGAACCGAGCAATATTTGCACTGCGGTTCCCGTAACATTGCCTCCCCGCTGAAAAGAAAAGTTCACGACTGGCTTGAAGAGCCTTGTCGTGAAAGATATTCATTTTTGCTTCATTGTTTTAATTGGTAAACTTGGAATGTTGATTTAAAATTACTATTTTAAACGATTTTAAACGATTTTAATCGAATTTACTTTTTTCTTTGCTTATCGTTTCATAAAAAGTTATGACATGCTCCTTTGAATATTAATTTCTTATTGCAATATTTGTTTTGTCTTATTGGATCATAATGACTTGTAGTTCTTTCATAATTTTTGTTTTGAGTTACTTTGCTTGAATATTTTTACTAATCGTTTGCTAAGACTTATCAGGCATTTTAATTTGATTTTGTTTTGCTCCATTTACATACTAGAAGATGAATTATAATTAATTACACATTTAAACATTGTTTCGCTTATTTGTCTTTTACAATATTTTTTGCTTTACTTTAACAGTTCTGCATTGCTGTAATTTATGTAACATATAATTTCTCTTTAATTTATCTTTATTTCCTTATTTTGCTTTACTTACATATTAGAATATTAATGCAAATGAAGATATAACTATTTCACAAATATATACGAGTACAGTTTTGGTTATTTACAATATGCTTTGCATTTTCTTTACTTGAATCAGCTTACTGCAGTATACTTTCGCATTGCTACGATTTATGCAACATATAATCAGTCCTTTTTTTTCTTCTTTATTTTCTTGTTTTCTCTACCAACATTTTAGAATGTTAATGAAAATATAATCAATTTTCTGATGAACTAATTTTACATTTATGTACAGTTTCGCTTATTTGTCTTTTTGCAACCTATTTTCATATTACATGAGAGGTTTTCTGTTGAAACTTTTGTATGTTATTTTTTTAATGCTTATTTTTCTATTTACTACTGCTTTATTTCGTTCTATTCCTTTTATTGTTACATTCATTCGGTTTTGTTTTTCAAGATTTAAACTGTATTATGTGTATAGTTCGTTTGATATTGCGTTACACCAATTTTTGGTTGTTTTTCGTTTTCAGACTGTAGTTTTATTGATGGTTGGTAGCAAAAATAATGTTTCCAAAACATAAACAAAAAAGAGATTTTGTTTTTTTTTTACTTTAGACTACTAAATTTTTTCTTTCGCATTTGTTAAGGCTTTTTATCAAAGAAAAAATCCTTCATTTGCTTCATTTTTCTTGCTTATTAAATTTTCATAGAATATAACGAAAAGCTTGCTAAATAAGCTTTTGGTTATGTACTTTGCAAATAATATACTCAACGATTAAGACACCATTGTTGGAACCACCAAGTTCTTTTATACTCGACGATAGCCTACTTTTAATTGATTTATTGATTATCAAGCAAAATAATGGTTTAAATTTAGTTCGTTCAAACATTTCAGAACCCCGACAATCTCTTCCTCTGTAGCTGCTACAGCTATAACGCGAAAGCTCCCGTCTTTGCCACGCCCACTTTTCGCTCTTAACAGTAAGTTTCTCTTTTGAGACTCGGCTCGGTACATTAAACATGCCGAAGATTTTGTGTGTACACGCGATTCGAGGTTTCGTGTTTCAATGCAAGTGCAAGTTAGACACACCTCTTTCATGCATGTGTAATTAATTGTGATAAGCGAAATATCAGGCAACTCGTGACTTTATCAAAGAGAGGGAGTCATGATAAGTAAAGTAGCATGCAACTAGAGAAATAGCATGCAATAAGTATATCGCATGATAACATTACTATCCTGCCGAAAAACATTGAGCACGAATGGCTTGGAGAGCCTAGTCGTGATAGGGTCCAGAAATGTTTCTCTTCTAGTAGTTAAATTCAAATTACATTTTCCTTGCCTATTATGTTGCTTGATAAACGTTAAATTCTTGTTTTCTTTTAAATATATCGCTTATCGACTCTGTACAAGTTCTCTTTGTACTTTTGATTTAAATTACCTTGTTTTTTTGTTTTAGTTTATTAATCTTATTTCTTTTAATTACATTATAGTATTCAAAATTAAGTATTCTTATGTTCAAAGTTCTTTCATATGTATACATTTTTTAATTTAATTTTATAGTGGTCTATTGCTTTGTTGATAAAGTTCCTTATTTTACTTAAACTACTTTGTTCCATCTGATTTTGATTGTATTTGATGCTTATTTTTTTTATCTTTTATATTCAGTTACAATTTTCTTCTTTTCCTAGACAACATTTTTCTTTCTTATAAATGTGGATAACCGGACAGATATATATTTACTTTTTAGTTTCGAATATTTTTTTATATTTCATTCCTTATGTACAATACATTTTACACACGTAATAAATAAAGATATATTGAATTACAGTAACTAGTATGTATTTTTTTCCCCTTTAATAAATTTCCTTTACACATTTTTTACATCTTTGCATACATTTACTTATTTATGGGTAATTGAATAGCCTTATATTTACAACTCAGTTTCCAATCTTTCTGATAGTACATTGTCTCGCCTTAATTTTAAATATCTTTTACTTAATCAAACTTTACGTACACATTTTTTCTATTTAATAAATATAAATATTGACGTACAGTAATTAGCATGCATTTATTATTTATAAATCTTCGTTTTATTTTTTTTACAATCGTATTTACCTGTTTATGAGTAATTAAACAGCATTATATTTATTTCTCAGTTTCCAATATTTCTGATATTATGTACTTTGCTTTGTTTAATTAATAATTGTCCTTTACTCAATCAAATTTACGTACATACTTAAACTTATGTTGCTTCTTCTATGCGAGAAATAATTAATTAGTAATTAGCATGCACTTTAAATAATTTTTTTTTTTGCATTATGTTTCTTAATATTTTCTGATTTGCATCATTTTGTCTTCTAACTTTTATTTCATAAAGATCTTCTTCTTCTTCAATTATTTATATTTATAATAGTATATACTTTTTTCATAAAATTTCCTTACTATATTCCTCTTGCAATTGTATTTACCTAATATTTTTGGATTAACAACATTACATTCTTTTGAATCTCTATTTTTAAATCAATTTATTTTTTACGTTTCCCATAACGAGAAGCTTTCATGGTAAGCTTCTGGTTACGACATCATTCATCATTGATGTTTAAATTATTTATTAGTATTTTGGGTGGGGAATCGGATTGGCATGGTAATTAACATGCAAAGGGTTTGGCATAGCGCTATTTTATCCGCACTTCATTGCATAGGTAATATGATCCTGGCGGACCATCCACCCAATCATATGCGGATTGTCAGCACGATCGGGTACGATCATAAAAACTTCGAGTGATTGGTGCTACCTACTAAATTGAATTGTTCGGCTACCAGAAAAGCTTTTGCAGCTCATATATGGATACAGAAAAATTATTCAAGGACTTTCGCTTCTATCTGCACGTACGTGCATGCATGTAGCTTGGCGACGATGCGTGTAGCTCTAGCTGCTGAACTCAGTTCAGTGCACTCAATGCAGTGCACGGCAAATTTATGCGCTGACATAGCGGTTCATTTGATATGTGGACTCCGTGGGGAATTTTTAAATGGGAAAAATTAGTATTTTTTAGTTAATATATTTTTTTTTGTTTGTTAGACTAATTGAAAGGATCGGGCTGAGGAATATGTTGGGGCTACCGTGATTTTTTCCAAAACAGTTTGTGCTGGAATCTCTTTTGTTGTCATCCGCTCCTCACGAAGATTGAGGGTAATATTAGAACTTGATGGCTGACTTGTGTTGCTGTTTCCTGAATGTTTGGGCGCTTTGGATGACCTTTGACAGCAAAACAACACAAAGCGAACAATTAAATATGCTACTACCGCAAGTATAAAAAGTGCTACAATTGACGTAGATAGTTGGGTTACCTGCGTATGCTTTCTACTAATTTCCTTGAATTTTATTTGGTGCAATTTAGAGTATATTTCAGTCAGGGAATGCGTCCCACTTTGAAATATCTTACTTCCATCTTTAGGTGGTACTAATTGTAGGGAATTATTAGGATGACTCACTGAAAGGGTTGAAAGATTGAGGTTAAATAGCTCGTTATCAAACTCGGGGAAGAAAGGTGGATGTTGAATTTTAAAATCATGCGTACTTTCCACCTGATGCGGTATAAGTAGCTCGTTGAATTGCATATTGCAGGGCTGAATAACAGTCAGGATCCCTTGTCCACTAAGAGTATGAGTTGTGATATTGCTGTCACACTGCACATGAACGGGTGTGATGGTTGGGAAAAAATATAGCCAACTATTAGGTTTATTCAATTTGATTAGCACATTGCGAGGAGATACATCTATTCGAAGAGGAAAATTAACTTTTTTCTGATAGGGACTATGCAGCAACGAAACAATTTCATTTTGTGCGGGCGGGGAACGGATTATTGGGACAGTAAGGGGCATAACGTATAGGTCTCCCGGCTCAGGGTGACTAATTTTTTAAAACTCTGCGCGTTTATAGACGTTAATAATAGGAATTGTTGTGATGGTATATGGCTTGCTATGTGGTTGTAACCAATCTCGGGCACTAGCGTGTATGTTTTATTAGTGCTAACAGGAAAAATATGTATTTGCTGCAACCGCATCCTTGGCAATTGAAATAGTGGAAGTCCTATGACTACTATGAGTTTATCCTTTAACCGATTATAATGTAAATTTGCGGACTGAGTTAATACTTGCTCATAAAACTCCGGACAATTATTGCCGGTTTTAACGTAAACTTCCCGAAGTTTTCTGGTGGATATAAGAAGAGGATGTATTCTATTGTTATTGGTTGCTACTACGATATCTACTAGCGTTCGCTGCCTTGCTTCGATTTCCAATATTTGTACAAGCAGGGTGGTAATGATTTGATTTTTCCGTTCACTTGCTAACAAAGCATTAGTTGCATTTTCAATATCGTGAATCTGTATTGTTAATTGGCGCTGCCTATCTATAACGTGTGCTAATGGTTTGTGAAGTTCCCCCAAAGAAGTCTTTACAACGCTTATTCTCTGCTTCTCCAAGTTCACTAGCTGCTCTTCGTTTTTTTCCACCTGCCCAAGCCTACTATATAGCTCCTGCTCATTTTCGTTGTCCGTAGTCCCAAACAAAAAATGCATGGTCGTCCCAAACCGTCGAATAAGGATCTTTTGGATCTTCGCGGCACCAAGGATTCCTGAAGAGTTTCGGAGCGGAGTTTTAGGTTTTCTACTAACACATGCATATGCCGGTCATGATCCTTGCATTCTGTGTTGTTAAAAGAACAAAGTAGTTGCACCAAGTGCTCTGCTCGCTCCGCAAGGTCTATTTGCGTCCGAATTTCTCCAAGGTTTAGTTCCATTACAGCTATAATAACAAAGGAGTTCACCTACGTCTTCAAATAAAACTCCCGAATTGCTAACTGGTGTAATAGTGAATGGTACCGCTTCGATTCGGGCAATAACTGCGGCGAGGATTAAAAGTGTGGTTATCGAACGTTGCGCCATTTCTAAATGATCAAAATCGTAAAAAAAAAAATGAAAATAAATATACAAAATTGTTTATTCATGATAAAGTTTTAATCTATTGTTGTGAACGTTGACCAAATTTTTGCCTATCGCAATCGTGGTGTTGACCGGTGACGTTATTTTTTTCACTATGTAAGGGCCTAACCATACCTGTACTAACTTGTGCTTTCTATTTTCATTCCTCAAGAGTACCTTATCCCCCAAATGGAAAGATACTGGCCTCATCTTTTTGTCATACTGCTCTTTAGACTTTATTTTACTCGAGAATAAGTTCTGTCGGGCTATCGAATGCATTTTTTGTAGTTTATATCTGAGGCTGTAGTAATAATTCTCATGGTTATATAAAGGTTCAGGATCTTTTTTGAAGTTAGATGGTATATCTGCCGTGAAACCAAATAAACAATCCATAGGTGTCAATTTGGTACTATCGTGTACACTATTATTATACACAAACGTGGCAGTCCTTAAAAAGTGGTCCCAAGTGTTTGGATTTTCATCCACAGCTGTACGTAAGTACTCTACTAGAGGACGATGGGCCCTTTCCAGAGCTCCGTTGGATTGTGGATGGTACGCAGTGGTCTGCAGTTTCCTGACACGGAGTAATTTACAAACTTGTTTGAATAAATCGCTGGTGAAATTTGTACCCTGGTCCGTAACTACCTGTTTCGGTATTCTATACCTTGTAATAATTTCCTCAAAGAAAATCTGGGCTACAGTTTCCGCTTCCGCGTTGGGCATCGCATACCAATCAATAAATTTTGTTAGATTATCCTGGAAAGTGAGAATATACTTATTGCCTAAAGAGGTTTCGATTAAAGGGCCTACGATGTCCAGGTATATTTTGTCGAAAGGTTTATCAGCTATGTCTGTAATGACCATGGGCATACGGTGCTGAAGACTGCTCTTCATCACTTGACACTTCTTGCATTTTTTTATATAAGACTTGATGTCTTGCAACATATGATTCCATCTAAAATGCTTCTTGAGTTTTTTATATGTTTTTGAAACTCCCTGATGACCACCGAAAGCGGAATCATGATACTCGTGTAATACAGCCTTAACTTGCTCGGGAGTATGTAATAGAGTAATGTTATCTGGCCCTGCAGTTTCCGACCGTATACCAAGAGGACAGGCTGACTCTACTGGCAACTCATCTATCTCGATACTAACCCGTTCTGGGTGGGTTGTCTGTGAGAGAGAGAGAGAGAGAGAGATCAGCCGGAGGTAGCTGGTTTTCTTCTTTCTGAACTTCTGAATCCTTTTTTCTGGACCGGGTGGTGACATTACACTGGCGCACCTGTTCCGTATCTTCCACTGTCTCCGCAGGAATCCTACTGAGAGCGTCAGCGTTCGTGTTATACTTACCAGGTTTGTATTCTATCCGGTAATCAAACTCTGATAGCTTGTGATGAAATCTAACCAAACGTGTGGTAGGGTCTTTTACATTGAAGGCCCCTTTTAGAGGTTTATGGTCTGTGAACACCGTGAACTGCCGACCTAAAAAGTAACAGCGGAAGTTGCGTGCTGCCCATACTATTGCTAGTAGTACCCTCTCGATGGTAGAATAATTCTGCTCTGCCTTATTTAGGGTACGGCTGGCATAGGCTATTGGTTTATCCTTACCTATCTCCCCCTGGGATAATACCGCACCCAGTGCTTCTTTACTTGCATCTGTGGTTAGGTTGAAAGGCTGACTAAAATCGGGGTAGGCTAGCAATGGTGGTTGAACCAAAGCGGCTTTAAGAAGCTGGAATGCTTCATTACTCTTTTCCGTCCAGGTATATTTTACATCCTTTCTAAGCAAGTTTGTAAGGGGTTTAGCTATTTTCGAAAAGTTAGGAATGAATTTGCGGTAGTAGTTTACCAAACCCAGGAAAGACTGCAACCGTTTTACAGTGGTGGGTACTGGAAAATCTTGAACGCAGCTAGTCTTGCTAGGATCTGGCCGGGCACCAGTTTGAGAACAGATATGACCCAAATAGACGACTTCGGGACGTAGGAATTGACATTTCTCTGGCTGCAACTTTAAATTGTTTTCCCTGAGGCGATAAAAAAGTCTCATGAGTCTGCCAATATGTTCGTGTAGGTTCTTTCCGTATACTACTACATCGTCCAAATACACGAAACAATCAATACCCTGGAGGCCAGTCAAGATGTGATTCATTAACCTCTGAAAAGTAGCTGGCGCTCCCTTCAGCCCAAATGACATACGCTTGAATTCATAATGCCCATAGCTCGTGCTGAACGCTGTCTTGGACCGGTCCCTGGGCTGAACAAGGACTTGATGGTAGCCACTAGCTAAATCAAGTGTGCTGAAATAGTGTGAATGTCCAAGTTGGTCCAGGATGTCTTCAATACTATGGTTTTATCGTTCAACCGCCTAAAGTCGACAACTACGCGCCATTTCTTCTTACCATCAACCCCAGCCTTTTTTGACACTACCAAAAGAGGAGAGTTCCAAGGGCTTTTACTAGGCTGGACAATATCATTGTCCAACATCTCTTTTAACTGCTCGTTAATTATTTCCTTTTGGGGCTGAGCCAGCCTATACATTTTCTGGTTGATAGGTGCTTGATTGGCCACCAAAGGTATTTCATGCTGAATAGCATTCGTATGTGTGAGTTTGTCGCCTGATAAGAAAAATATGTCGTTGAATTCTTGACAAAGCTGCGTTATAGCTCCCTTTTCCTCGGGATTCAGGTGTTCATATAATATCAGTTCTTTTTCAAGTTGTGAGTTTCTTTCAGTATCAGCATGCCTTGTAGAATTGATCGGAGAATGCCGGGAATTGAATTTGAAATCTGGTTCCACCGACCTGGACACAACCCCTACTCGTTCCATTTGAATTCGTGGTTTTACAATAGGAGCTACAGTAGGGCCTGTTGACCCTTTCTCTTCAGTTAACTCCTGAATATGGTATTTTGTGACTGCTTTGAGTGTCAGATCAACATGGGTTATTGTGATGGGGATACTGTTAGCGTTGAGCATGCCAATGAATACCCTGCAAGGGCTCAGCAAGGAGTTAGCTAGGAAAACTCCATCACAAACCTCTTGCGATTGACAAAGCATCTCATGGGGTAATTTTAATGGGACTTCCACTATTTGTTGGGTACGGGGGTGTAATGTGACGGCCTTCTCTAAAGTAACCCTGTGTCTGCCATTCTCCATGTCCCTAGTGGGTATTACGTCCCTTGGGTTTTGTCGTGAATCTGCGGGTACTTCAGGTGTCACGCGTGCCTGCCCCTCACTAGGGTCTGGATCCGCGCTCTTCGACACCACTTGGCAACTCCGCTGCTCCTGTGTCCCATCCCCTGGCAGGGATAATGGGAATGAAAACTCCTCAGGGTTGATTTCCGTGCGAGGAAATCGCAGAATTTGTCCAGGACCTTCCACGTTACAGTGTTTAGCTAAAAAGTCGTTTCCCAATAACCCATCATCGGCTACCCCAGGTATCTCATCCACTACATGAAAATTGCAGAAAAGGGGAGTGGGAAAATCAAATCTTCCTAAAATAGTACCTAATGTTTCTCCTCGACCAAACGGACATTGCAGTGTTATTTTCTGACGAAAGTTAATATTTCCTGCTTTTATGGCAGATTTTTTATTAAGCTAACCTCTGCGCCTGTGTCAATTGTGAGCCTAGTCCTAATTTCTATTCCTATATCTATGGGTATGGACGCGGAAAACAGTTTGGATCCACCACGAGCGGTGCCCAGTTCAATTCTAATTACCGACATATGATACACTTGTTGACCATTACCTTGTTTCGGTGTGGCACCGGTTGCATTGCAGTCTCTTAGATCATGTCCATACTTCTTACAAGTGGGCAGAAAGGAGAGTTCTTCCGCTTTAGGCATTCGGAATACGTATGTCCAGGTTTATGGCAAAAGTTACACGTGAACTTAGATGGCTTTTTACGCACCTCTGAATGGTCTGGACTAGTTATTACCTTTTTGGCCTGCGGTTGAAAGGATGGTATAAGGGGATTAAGTGCCATGGTGGTTTGGCTGGTCGGATAGCTAAAACTGGGTTGCTCATGAATCCACTGAACATGGTGGGCTCCTTGTTGCATCTTTTCCATATCCAAGGCTTTGGGTATGAGGTCCTCAAACGTTATCTTCTCCAGTGGCAGCAGGTACTGGCGTAAGTATGGATTCGTAACTCCACCCTTGAGGGATGTTATAGCAAAGTCCTCCAATTGTTGATTTAATACGTTGGCTGCTTCCTTTCCGTATTTGAGCCCTGCCGCTTCCTGACAACGCTTTAGCAGTTGCCGCAGCCGGGATGTGTAAGCAGTAAGAGTCTCTATAGGAGACTGCTTGGCCGTAGCTAACCCAATAACTTACTCCTGATAAGTTTCCCGTGGTAGGTATAACCTGTTCAGGAGCTCCTCTGCTGCTTCAAGTGTTGTCGGGCAACTTGAAGAAATTAATTGATAAGCTTCATCTCGTAGCCTGGTAGGGAAAATTTGCATGAATGCAGCTTGCTCTAGTTTGTTTAAGCATTGCCAAACCTGCCTACTGCATCCTAAAAAGGTCTGCAACTCGTGCACGATGGTGGGACTCGGCGCGCCAGAGAACAATAGGATCATCTGCCCCATTAGTTTGGCCACTTTCATGTAGTCGGCCATTTCGTTCGAACTCTCGTCTACCATGGATTGAGTAGCAAAAAGGAGGTATTTCCTGATTCTAGAGAAATTTTCCAATCTTGTGAAGTGATTAATCGATCAACTGATTGCGATACGTGGTCAAAACGGCCTGTTGGGTTTTGCGAGGTTTCGCGGAACTGATTTATCTCGTTCTTAAAATCTTCCGTTTTTTCACGAAACTTGTCTATGAATTGGATCCGTTTGATATTTATTTCTTCTAAAGTTTTTGTAATACTTTGAATTGATTCCAGTTCTTGGAGGGCAGAATCTCGCAGAACCTGTGCTGTGGTTATCTGGTTCAATTCGTCAAAGGACTCAGACTTACTTCTTTGAGGTTGTAATACCTTTCCGCTTCGTAGCACTACTCCGCTGGGTTTACCTGAAGGCGTCGAATGATGGAACAAATCATCAACGTTGAATGTTTTGTCAGTCATATGCTCCTTACTCTCAGAGTTTTTTTTTCACTTTCAAACTGCCTTTATACACTTTAATCAAAAATTAAATTTCCCCGTTTATTCGGTTACCTGCACCAAGAGCTCACTTGTTATATTGCAGTCTCTGTTTTTATGTTAATTAAAATTATTTCACTGTAATTTAAATGTGATTATTAATATTTTATAACAACGGATTAGTTTAGACTGGAGTAACTCAAGGCATGTTCGTGGTAGAGTGTGCTTTTCGAAAAATAAGATGTTTAGAAACCTCACTCTCAAGCAATAATTAATATAGGTTCGAATGCCGGTTGATGTTCCCATCACTTAATTTGCTATACAGACGCTATCACTGTAATCTAAGCAAAACCGGAATCCTACCGGCTGCGCCAATTTGTTGCACAATACCAGTATACCTTATTTATACTAGCACGCACTGGGAGCTTGATATGATGTGTATCCTATATACACATCAAGGCTCCCGGGGAGAGAGATATATTCCTGTATGATACTTATCTGCTACTTTATACTCGCCAACTAGATCAGTAAAAGAGTGTTTTTGTTTAATGTTTTAAGTTTTATTTTATTCTTTGTTTGGTCATATAATAACAAGTTCAGTTGGCTATATTAATTTTAATAACATATTTACAAGTGAATTCTTTCAATAATTAATTTATTGCAGAGACGTATAAAGTTCGGGCATTTATGGAGCGATCAATGAATGAAATTTTCTGAAGTGATTAATTTATTAAAGAACTAGTTAATGAGGTTTTATATTTACATATTTATGAATTTAGAGTGTTAATGGAGCAGTTAATTCCCACAATTTACGTCCATTTTAATTAAATTTTTAAGTTGTGGAGAGGAAAAATAGAGTTTGAATAAACCAATTAATTTAAGCTTTAACTGTTAACTGTTTAACGCAGTTATATTAACGAATCGATTGATTATAATCCAACTGCAAGCCCCGGGCACAAAGCCTTGGGACGCTAATACTCGGGCTGATGCCTTGAGTACGCAGTCAGATTGATGAATCAATCAATTACTAGTTCAACTGCAGGCCCCGGGCGTAACTGTTTTGGGGCGCTGATACTCGGGCTGATGCCTTGAGTACGCAGTTGAACGTATCCTTAATTCACTTATCCCGGGCTAAGTGCCTTGGGATAGAATAAGCTCGGGCGCACGCCTTGAGCCAGTGAATGGAGAAATACTTCTCGATTGTCTTGTGTCTTTAATTTTCTTTTATACTATAATCATGCTGACTTTATTGCTTACAAATTAAAATGATGAAGAAAATTTACCATTTGAAAAAAGATCAAAGTTCAACAACAAAACAGTTTAACGTATTTAGTGCCATCTCTCTGTGACTGGTGCAACCACAAAGCTAAAGCTTTCGCTCGATTTGCAATGCATGTAACCAATTCGTTCCGCTGGGCGGTACGTTCGATTGCGAAGTCTTGTGTGTATATGTTTGATACTTAATACGAGTATGGATACACACCCACTTCTGCTAATCCATGATACGACACCGCGCCCACAGATGCATTGATTACAATTTGCAGCTTTTCGTATATGTATGTTGTAATTTACAGAACACAGAGAGGAACGACGGAACACGAACCGAGCAATATTTGCACTGCGGTTCCCGTAACATTGCCTCCCCGCTGAAAAGAAAAGTTCACGACTGGCTTGAAGAGCCTTGTCGTGAAAGACATTCATTTTTGCTTCATTGTTTTAATTGGTAAACTTGGAATGTTGATTTAAAATTACTATTTTAAACGATTTTAATCGAATTTACTTTTTTCTTTGCTTATCGTTTCATAAAAAGTTATGACATGCTCCTTTGAATATTAATTTCTTATTGCAATATTTGTTTTGTCTTATTGGATCATAATGACTTGTAGTTCTTTCATAATTTTTGTTTTGAGTTACCTTGCTTGAATATTTTTACTAATCGTTTGCTAAGACTTATCAGGCATTTTAATTTGATTTTGTTTTGCTCCATTTACATACTAGAAGATGAATTATAATTAATTACACACTTAAACATTGTTTCGCTTATTTGTCTTTTACAATATTTTTTGCTTTACTTTAACAGTTCTGCATTGCTGTAATTTATGTAACATATAATTTCTCTTTAATTTATCTTTATTTCCTTATTTTGCTTTACTTACATATTAGAATATTAATGCAAATGAAGATATAACTATTTCACAAATATATACGAGTACAGTTTTGGTTATTTACAATATGCTTTGCATTTTCTTTACTTGAATCAGCTTACTGCAGTATGCTTTCGCATTGCTATGATTTATGTAACATATAATCAGTCCTTTTTTTTCTTCTTTATTTTCTTGTTTTCTCTACTTACATTTTAGAATGTTAATGAAAATATAATCAATTTTCTGATGAACTAATTTTACATTTATGTACAGTTTCGCTTATTTGTCTTTTTGCAACCTATTTTCATATTACATGAGAGGTTTTCTGTTGAAACTTTTGTATGTTATTTTTTTAATGCTTATTTTTCTATTTACTACTGCTTTATTTCGTTCTATTCCTTTTATTGTTACATTCATTCGGTTTTGTTTTTCAAGATTTAAACTGTATTATGTGTATAGTTCGTTTGATATTGCGTTACACCAATTTTGGTTGTTTTTCGTTTTCAGACTGTAGTTTTATTGATGGTTGGTAGCAAAAATAATGTTTCCAAAACATAAACAAAAAAGAGATTTTGTTTTTTTTTTTACTTTAGACTACTAAATTTTTTCTTTCGCATTTGTTAAGGCTTTTTATCAAAGAATAAATCCTTCATTTGCTTCATTTTTCTTGCTTATTAAATTTTCATAGAATATAACGAAAAGCTTGCTAAATAAGCTTTTGGTTATGTACTTGTAACGGTTCCCTACTCCGTCTCGTTCGATCGCAATCAGAACCGACCTCTCATCGGTTCGAGACGTGCAGTCTTGGAAATGACAACGGACTGTACCCTTCAGGTCAACAAGTCCGGTCACACTTAGTCTACTCCGTGGTGGCTGCTTGTAGGCTAGCTAGTTCGGAGAGGAGTTTCGGTCGCGGGTCTTACGCGAGCAGACTAAGTCCGAGTTACGTAACTCAGCCACCGGTTCACATGCCCGATTTCCAAACGCGTCAACAACTACTCATCCAGAACGGGAAACCAACGTTACGTTAGTTCTGGATGTGACCTCTCCACAGATCTCAAATCAAAACACTACAAAATCATCATAGGCGCGTTACCGAATCATCGACGCGGTACCAGAAAATAAGCTAAACTACCTCAAGTCTAAAATAACCTACTCTAAGAAAAAACGAGCGCAAACAAGGGTACCGCGGACCGTAACCGACTAGAAATCAATCATCCGCAGATTATGGAAACCTAACCCTCTTCAAGACATACTTACCCTCGGTCATCACTTCCGCTGCAAAAGAAAGAGCATGCGGAACGGAAAGGCTTAGGGCTTCTTTAGTAATTCATTTTATTCCTACCATAACTTGGTTTCATTTTAAACTTTCATTAAATTTCTTCTCTTCACTTTTTGAACTTAATCTTAAACATTCATTTTGCAAGTACACTTTACAAAATAATCATCTCATAATTTACTTGACATCTCTAGAAATTTGATGAGACGTGAGTGGTTTTAATTTTTTTATAATAATTATTTATGATTTGTTTAAATTTAATTAATAAATATCACAATATTAAAACGAGATACAATATATATACGAAAATGATTAATAAAGGTCTAATCCTTTGCTAATTATCAAGTAAAAACGGGAGCGAGGGCAGGAATACTTGTAATTTTAGGGAGTAGACGGGAAATCGGATTAACTACGAAAGAAAGATTTACGAATCTCAATTAAGATCGGAAATATTTTGTTACTGCTCTATAAAAAGTGTTGTGTAATGTCCCTGTAGGCCTAATAGCGCAATATGCAAAAAATAGCATTTAAAGTAAAAAACCACTAAATTTTGATGTTCAAGCTACACATTAATAATAAATTCTGATTACATTCGTATTTGTGTGTGTTATTTATTTTTGACCGCAACTTAGTCCATAAGAAGAAAAATCTTACTTTTTTATGCAAAACAAATTACTATCTAGTAGGTACATTATCCAATTTTCATTCGAAGCTACTGTGACAGATACGAGTTTTCGTTAAATGGTTTAATATTACAGAAATTTTATTAGGTTCAATTATCATCCATGTTTAACTTTAAATGTGGAAAATTCAAAATTTAGCCCATCGGACTAATACATGAATGGAAAGTGCACAATTAAGTCCATAACTTCAAGTATCACATTACAAATTTTATAAAAGCTAGCTTTTATTAAATTCTAGAGGTACAAAAATATCCATTTGACGATTCATTGGATATAAGAAATATATCTTTTTTTTTTAAATGCCCAAACGTACGTATTACAATTGAAATTCGGATTGTATGTCGTTAGGTAAATCACATAAATTCTGGAGCAGTAAGCTGACTTCTTAAAATTACATTTCGATACCTTCCCAAAATTAATTGAAGGAGCCGTTACGCGATTTTTGTTCAAAAAAGGATCGATTGGATACACACACCGTATACGCCAACACAACGTATGTTTTGCGTTACTATTCTGACTTACTATCTCGCCTTATAACTTCACCGTCAAGCATAGGAATGCGATAGGATTGTGAACTCAGCTTATCGAAAACTCGTTTACATTCACTTAATATCCGACAAACGACGTTTTGCTTGGCATGCGTGTGTCCTTTCATTGTTTGAACAGCAACACTCAAATCACATAATCGAACTCCTCTATGGATTTTCGCATGTCATTCCATCAGATAATTTATGCAAAGTTCATCAACATCAGCTGACGATTAACTCCATATTTTCAGGATATCCTGAAGGTTTATCAAATCCACTAAACCATACACTTGTGTACAGTCTTTTTGCAGAGGTCAAGTTGGGATATTCCAATGAATTGGTTTCCTTTTTGCAAGCTCATTTATATTACACCACAGGATAACTAACAAAATGTGATTCCGACGCACTTGGTTGCGTGGAAAACGCCCAGTTATAGAGGATAACGTTTCAAGGTGAAAAATCACTGTTAACAGCAATGTATTATTAGCGATATGTCCTCTGGTGGCTTTATTAAGTTAAAAGCAAATGCTTATGAATTGCAATGTAGAAGCCGTATTCTAAAAACTGCTGAAAAAGCACTTCTCGTTCCGTTTCGTAGGAATTTTTATTATGTAATTTGTTAATGCTTTGAAAACTTAATTTAAACGCATTTCAAACTATGCGATCACTTCAATTCACTCCTTTAAGGTGAAGATTTTTTGCTGATAACCTATTTTCGAGGGTCAATTTCATCCGCACCATGCATTCACTTCCAATTTCTAAGAACCCGATGTCAGAATATTCGTGTAGTTGTTGTTCAATGGCCGAAAGTAAAATTCCAAAAAACTAGGTGAAATATTTCAAAGCAATGTGCATTTGGTTCACGGGAGGAAGAATTAAACGGACGAATCCAACTTTTATTATTGCCCCCAAACCATTTCAACTCCCAGGTACACTATCCCACACAAATCTAGGAGCCGGCCTCGCTCTGATCCTGATTCCCTCGTTCTTTGTTTTTATATCCCAGAACAACAAAACCTACATACCTCGAGATCGCTTTACCTTCCCTCCTTTTTGTCCAAATCCAAAAACATAGACCGCAATGCCAGGTCTATTATGTTGATGTGGAGTTGCGTGATGATCCAAATGATGCCAATTGTTTGCCGATGGATCCCCGCCAAACAGCTGATTGGAAACGAAGATCTGTTTTGAAATCTCGAGCAATTTCACGAACCAAACGTGGAACGGTAATTTACGGATCAACAATTCTGTGGACTCCTGGTAACGACGAAGTTCTCGAAGAGCAACCGTACCGGGACGATAACGATGTGGTTTCATTACACCTCCTGTCAATGGCGCACTTTTGCGCGCTGCTTTTGTTGCCAATTGTTTACGTGGGGCTTTTCCTCCTGTTGATAAATTTATATTTGTTATCTATTCCCGCCACGTTAATTTTTCTTCTGACTTACCACTAATCCTCGCGAAACTTTTCACTTAACGCGAAGCACCACGCGCTTTATGCACAAGGAATCACCAGTTTGCTACTGAATAAAATTAGCCAACCACTAGGTTGTATGTACTACCGTTTTGCAACTAGCCTAAATTCTGACCTTTAGTCGAAATTTTGTTGCTTGAAATTATCGTTGTCAATTCCCGAAATACCGCTTTTTCTTTCGGCGACGATCTGGTATACAAGTGATGGTTATGTATTCACTCGACCGACAGTTAACCGCGAACCTTCTGCCTCGTTGACATTTGGATGACAACTGTGGGAGGCATTGCCAGATAGATATGCTTCGAAATGTATCAGTATTTTACTACAGAAAATATTTCTCCACAAATATAAATATTTGAAGAAAAATATTTTCGGCGCAATGATATCGGCACGAAAGATGAAGTCTGCTTGCATTTCGAGGTCATACCCATCTGGCCGAGTGCAAGGGTTCGGGATCGGAATCACTTCGATTCCCGGGCGTAGGCGTCACATTACATACTTTGCAAATAATATATTAAATTAATAGGTCAGTAGGGAAATTTGTTAGTATATGAAGCTCTAGATGCTCGTTTGTTTTGGGAACAACCCAGTTAAATTGTCCATGGGAAACGTAAGATCGATATGATCGTTTTAGTTCGGGAATTATTGGCTTTGCAAGGGAATAGGTTGCGAGTTGTTGTTGTTGCTTCATTGCTAAAGCTTTCATTGGTTTTATGTGTGTGGGACCTAAGTTTTTCTCTTAATGTTGTTAGTGGGAAACAAAGATTGATAATTTACATGAAGGTGCTTAATGAGGTTTGAAGATAAGATAATAAGGAGAATAGGTTTGTCTCTGCAATTACGAATGAGCAAATTGTATGCTTTTTTTGTTTTCATAGCTTCCACATGCGCCAATTGCTCGGAATTCTAAGCTATGTACATTATGCATGCTAATTTGTGGTTGACGGGTAATCGTAATGAAGATGATTTGTTTCTATTAGGTTAGCTTTATATAGTTTGTAGTGGGTAGGGCTTGTTGTGAAATTATGTAGCTTTTAAGGTATATGCCTTCAAACGTTATTTGATTGGTTCAAATTGTCTATTGCAACTCCTGTATTTATATGAGATAGTACAAAGGGAACTTTACTTGAATTATACCACTCTTTCTTTTAGTTATGTGTAAAGCTGGAGATTATTGATAAATCGAAGACAACGTTTTATTTTGAAGTATTTTTATTAAATAAAGAAACGTTGGGTATGTTATAATAAATGTTCTTGAGGAAATAAAATTAGAAGGAAAGATCTTAAGCTTGAAAGTTATGATATAAACTTTGAATGATTTCAGCAAACTGTTAAGTTAAAAATATCTTGCGAGAAGGAGTATTCTAAAACGTATTCGAAACAAAACTATCACTATATGTTGGGCATGGGAGCATATAGTTTCGGCCTTCATTTAAGACCCTATATGTTCCGTCAAATCTCCCTAGTGAGTGTCTGTTTGATTTTGCGTAACGCTGTCCCAGACTTTGCTGGAAGACAGAACAGTGCCGTGCGAGGTCACTTCATTAGCCGTACGTTAAAATTGTTGATCCCGATCTCGAGGATGCGTGTAAAGTGGAAGCGTTGGAAATGGGTTGGCTGTTAAGCAGAAATATTACGTTAAAAATATCTTGCGAGAAAGAGTCGCAACAAAACTATCACTATATGTTGGGCAAAAGAGCATCTAGTTTCGGCCTTCATTCAAGACCCTATATGTTCCGTCGAATTTCTCCCTAGTGAGTATATGTTCGGTTTGGCGTAACGCTGTCCCCGACTTTGCTGAAGGGCAGTACAGTGCCGTGCGAGGTCACTTCATTAGCCGTTCGTTAAAATTGTTGATATCTATCTAGAGAATACGTGTAATATGTAAGGGTGGGAAATGGGTGGTTTTTAAATTTTTTGCGTTAATCGCAGGGGTTTAAACGATGAGTTATTTAGTAGTTAGCAGCTAGAATGTATTTATTGAGCAGGGAAACGTAGTGACTAGTGGAAGCGTGTCTGCAAACCATTTTAGTTCAACAGCACAGAGGCTCCGATTGGTTGGTATATTGTCTTAATATTAAATGAATGTAGCGTGTATAGTGACTTACAACTAAAAATAGCGTGTCCGCTGACAACTAGGGTCCACGGCTCAGAGGCTATTGTCGGTTTCCTTACCGACTTGTAGTTAAGATTAGCGTGTCCACCGGCAGCTTCGGCCGATGGCTCAGAGGCTATTATGAGTTTTTGTTGTGCCTTATAACTAAAAATAGCGTGTCCGCTGACGACTAGGGGTAACGGCTCAAAGGCGATTGTCGGTTTACTTACCGACTTGTTATTAAAAATAGCGTGTCCACCGACAGCTTCGGTCAACGGTTCAGAGGCTATCTTTAGACTAAAGGCTGAGTGGCTGCCGACAGTTTTGTTTTGAAGGGACCACATTTGTGGCTCTTGACAGTGGGTTTTCGGGGAACCACTCAACTTATTTTGTTTTCCTATTTATTTATAAAAGCTTGCCGGGATTTATCAGCTTGACTGCCACTAGTTTCCTTTTAATTACTGCTTATACTATGAAATTGCAAATTGAGTGCTGAATTCATATTTTGTCATTCGTGGGGGAGAAAAAATGGGAATTGAAAGAGATAATTGGTTTAAGGGTAAATTTGTTTGTATTGAGTTGGCCTATATTGTATTGAGCTATATTAATTCAAACTCATTTGTTTCACAGTTCCTACACTTGGATTATTTCAGTGAAACTTGAAATTATTAAAGTTTCTTGTTGAGCATTTGCATTGAAAAATTGTCTCTTATCTAAATTTGATATTCATTTGACGTGACGCGGTTGGTTTATTTATTTGCACTTAAATTTAACTGCATTAAAAATTATTGCTCAAACGTCTATTAATTAATTTCATCTTCATTAAAGGCTCTCAAGAAATTATTCGAATGCTAGATCAATTTTAAAGATAAGACTTGAATATTCATGTGGGTGCGCGTTATTGTTATTATTATTGTTTCAGTTGCTTGAGCGATAAAAGATGTTATGTTGATATAACGATGGACACGAGTTTGTTTACTCGTTATTTATGTTTTCATTATGCTTGCTTGTGTTTGATGCTTACTTGTACTGTTGATTGTTTTGCATGTAAGTCAACTGAAACATTATCTCTTCGATAAGTTGTACGTTAAATTAAGTTTGAATCATTTGGAAGTTTATTTGATTGATTTTAAAATAGACTAGATTAGATTTTGGAACATAAGATATTGGGTATGAAAATTATATGCTTGTTATTTAAATGATCAATGAGATTGGTTTTTTTTTTAATTTGAGGAAACTGATCTAGTTTCATTGACAATGTAAGTAGCAATGATAACATACAGGAATTGAGTGGTTTCGGATATCGGCTGGGAGGAAAGACTTACATCCCATTTAATTTTACTACACAATGCGCTACATTGTGGTGTTTGCAAAACCGATATCCTACCGGCTGCGCCAATTTGTTAAGTATCTTACAACGAACGTTGCAACCTCAACTGCCTGGAGTAAATATAACCACAACGCTACACCCTATGTATAGCGTTGATACCTGTAAAGGAAGCAAAGCACTGTAACTACTACCGAACGAACACCTTCCTCCAGTATAAACTAATCTTCCTTCTTTTAATGCACATTTATTTAATTTCAAATGTTTGTACAAATTATCCTGGGCATGTTGGCGATTCAGGCGAAGACGTGTTTCTCGCTAATTCTTTAAGCCACTGCTGGCTCTTGAACTCAGCCTGCAGTTGCCGATACTGCCGCCTAAAACTTTCTCGCTCAGCCGAAGTGACCGCAACTCGTGCCAGCCTTCGCAGGTCGCTTGCTTGGCGCCGGTATGCAACTATTCGGCCGCCTCGTTGTCGCTTCTCGGGTTTAGGCTCAGGTGGTGGGCTGCAAAGCTTCGCTGTTCGAGCGCGGTATTCCTCGATCGTCAATGGTCGCGGGCCTGCCGTGGGCGATGCTTCAATAGCCTGCTCCAATGCTGGACGGTCCGTCGGCATAACAGATGATTCCCTCTGCGTGTCCGGGACTTCGAAGTTGTTGGTGTTTGCTTGTCCGCTACTTGCCTCTGCGTGTCTGGGACTTCGAAGTTGTTGGTGTTCGCTTGTCCGCTGCTTGGCTTTCCTTTGTATGTTCAGCACGACGAGGCCTTGATCGCTTTTCGCTATTCCTGGCGGAAGCCTTGGAAGTGGTATTGTTCGGGCATACGCCTTGAACAAGCTACTCAACGATTAAGACACCATTGTTGGAACCACCAGGTTCTTTTATACTCGACGATAGCCTACTTTTAATTGATTTATTGATTATCAAGCAAAATAATGGTTTCAATTTAGTTCATTCAAACATTTCAGAACCCCGACAATCTCTTCCTCTGTAGCTGCTACAGCTATAACGCGAAAGCTCCCGTCTTTGCCACGCCCACTTTTCGCTCTTAACAGTAAGTTTCTCTTTTGAGACTCGGCTCGGTACATTAAATATGCCGAAGATTTTGTGTGTACACGCGATTCGAGGTTTCGTGTTTCAATGCAAGTGCAAGTTAGACACACCTCTTTCTTGCATGTGTAATTAATTGTGATAAGCGAAATATCAGGCAACTCGTGACTTTATCAAAGAGAGGGAGTCATGATAAGTAAAGTAGCATGCAACTAGAGAAATAGCATGCAATAAGTATATCGCATGTGACCTATAACATTACTATCCTGCCGAAAAAGATTGAGCACGAATGGCTTGGAGAGCCTAGTCGTGATAGGGTCCAGAAATGTTTCTCTTCTAGTAGTTAAATTCAAATTACATTTTCCTTGCCTATTATGTTGCTTGATAAACGTTAAATTCTTGTTTTCTTTTAAATATATCGCTTATCGACTCTGTACAAGTTCTCCTTGTACTTTTGATTTAAATTACCTTGTTTTTTTGTTTTAGTTTATTAATCTTATTTCTTTTAATTACATTATAGTATTCAAAATTAAGTATTCTTATGTTCAAAGTTCTTTCATATGTATACATTTTTTAATTTAATTTTATAGTGGTCTATTGCTTTGTTGATAAAGTTCCTTATTTTACTTAAACTACTTTGTTCCATCTGATTTTGATTGTATTTGATGCTTATTTTTTTTATCTTTTATATTCAGTTACAATTTTCTTCTTTTCCTAGACAACATTTTTCTTTCTTATAAATGTGGATAACCGGACAGATATATATTTACTTTTTAGTTTCGAATATTTTTTTATATTTCATTCCTTATGTACAATACATTTTACACACGTAATAAATAAAGATATATTGAACTACAGTAACTAGTATGTACTTTTTTCCCCTTTAATAAATTTCCTTTACACATTTTTTTACATCTTTGCATACATTTACTTATTTATGGGTAATTGAATAGCCTTATATTTACAACTCAGTTTCCAATCTTTCTGATAGTACATTGTCTCGCCTTAATTTTAAATATCTTTTACTTAATCAAACTTTACGTACATATTTTTTCTATTTAATAAATATAAATATTGACGTACAGTAATTAGCATGCATTTATTATTTATAAATCTTCGTTTTATTTTTTCTTTACATTAAAAAAAATTTCTGCCTAACCATAACCTCATTTTCTAACATAACCTAACATAACCTCATTTTCTAATTCTCTCATTACATCCCGCATAAAACTATGATAATGTCCCTTGTGTGTACATACGTTTTAATTCAGAACATCCTCTTCACGACAGAGTATATAATTTTTTTTTACATATATGTGCATACATATATATACATACGGCGCATATATCTATAGATATATGCGCCGTAATTGAAGGTATAAACAATCAAAGCATATATTTATTATGCGTTGTAGTCACAAAAACGTAAAATCACGAATATGAAAATATGCACATTCAGGAAATGTCGTTTTCTGTATTCTACATATCTCACGTGTTCGACATTTTAAATAGCGCGCCAACAATACTGCGATGGCAGCGCCTCGGCGTGAGATTTTCCCCGAACTTTTACTGTAACAAAATGCATCTGTCATTCAGTCATTTTGTCGTGATCTGTCGTAATTTGTGATCAACTGTGTCAGTATTTTGAGGAGATACGAAAGGTTGGAGAATTTCATGATGAAATGACCGATGAAATTTTCATCGGTCTCATTCCGTTTGAGTCGAGCTAAGAACATGAAGAGAAATTTATTCGCTTATTTCACTCGTCTTGATCCCGGATCTGAACCAGAGAAGAAAAAAAAGGAAGAATCGGTAAGTTAAAAAATTCGGGTATTTGTATAGTTTGGCTGCCCCGGCCCAAAATGAGAAAAAAAAAATTGAAAAAAGGGTGTATTTCAAAGGGGAAGGACGTCCCGATGCGATTTTTGTTGAAATTGAGAGTTTGTTCAAATGAATAATTATTAAAAATGTGTTGAAAATTTGGTACCTTGGACTTGTTAATATCCGGTAAATCCATGTTTTCTCACATGAAAAAAGTGGCCGGGGATGAAGTTAGTTGCTTAAAATAAGTTCGGACTTGACGCGGAATTGGACAAACAATTAGAATTGTTTCAAAAAATGATTTTCGAAAAACGCATAAGTGAGGTTATGTTGTAGCTGTCAATTGGTGTTGATTGTGGTTGACTGATCCTCGCGGTGACCGTGTTGTGCTGTGGTGATTGTGGGTGGCGTGTTGACAGACGAGATAAGGTGTTTTTGCGTGCGCGTCGTCATTTCCTTTCAATATGGTGGACAATTGATGTGGGGTAAATACCGCAATATAGAGGGAGTTCTTTTCCAGCGCCGAAGTGAGAGAGAAAAGGGGAAATACTTGCTTTAGCTCGAAACGTAACCTGTAATATTGTTGTTGTTTACATTTGTTTGAAATTCGCTGACAATAACAATATCAAACAACAATATTACAGGTAAAGCAAGCTAAAGCAAGTATTTCCCCTTTTTTATCCCACTTAGGCGCCGGAAAAGTATTCCCTCTATATCGCAGTATTTTCTGCACATCAATTGTCCACCAAATTAAAAGGAAATGACGACGCGCACGCAAAAACGCCTTATCTCGTCTGTTAACACGCCACCCACAATCACCACAGCACAACACAGTCACCTCGAGGATCAGTCAACCAAAATCAACACTTATTGACAGCTACAACGTAACCTCACTTATGCGTTTTTCGAAAATCATTTTTTCAAACAATTTCAATTGTTAATGTACTAGATCAATCGTAAAATATGTTGTTAGGAGTAATATAAAGTTTACTCATTTGGAAATAATTATCTGATAATATAATATAATATGAATGAACCGTGGATCGTAAATGAAAAACGAATTGAAGTTTTGTATACTTTTCAGAATAAGATTGACGAATCGAAGTTGAATGCTGGAGAAAGTACTTTTGAGACAGTCGAATCAGCAGAAGATTCATTTTCAAACAACACTACCGATTCTCATGATGTGTCAGTTCCCAGCGAGCGACTGACTGAAAAAAATGCATCAACTAAAATTAATAACGTGCATTTTCCTAAAAACGACATAGGCGTCGTTGCTCGAAATCTGCGGAATGCACCAAATCCAGACGAATTACTCAAAATTATCGATGATTCATGGAGACCATCGGCCACATTTCAATTTCCGAAATCAAAAGCTGGTGTCAAAAGTTTATCATTTCAAACGAAATGGTTGGAAGAGTTTAGCTGGTTAGCATATTCTGCTAAAGAAGACGGTGGATATTGTAAGTACTGCGTAGCTTTTGGTGTTAAAGCCAGTGGGACACATGATGTCAAGCTAGGAAAGCTCGTTACTAAACCGTTCAATGTTTGGAAGCATGCGAAAGAAACCTTCCGAAACCACGAAAATCTCGATTATCATAAAAAATCTTTTTTCGGTATTGAACACCTACGTGATATTAAACTTGGAAGAAGTAAGCCCATTGATTTGATGATCGACGAGCAGAAGGAAAAAACCATGAAAGAAAATTATGAGAGACTTAAACCCATAGTTGGCGCTATTGTTTTGTGTGGCAGGCAAGGGATGGCTCTTCGTGGTCACAGAGACGATGGACCTTTGTATAAGCCTAGGATTGGCAATGAAACTGACAAAGAATCCTCGAACGAAGGGAATTTTCGTGCAATTTTACGATATCGAGCTGAAAGTGACAATATTCTGAAGCAACATCTCTTAACAGCTCCGAAAAATGCAACGTATTTAAGCAAAACAATTCAGAATGAAATAATCGAAACTTGTCACATACTGATCAGAAAAAAAATTGTTGCCAAAGTGAACGAAGCGAAAGGATTTTCAATTTTGGCGGACGAATGGACTGATATTTCTAGCATAGAGCAACTTTCCACGTGCGTACGATACTTGGATCCGAAATTGAATGTCTGCGAGGGTTTTCTTGGATTTGTTCCAGTGTTCGACGTTTCTGGCAAAGGCTTAGGAAACACTATAAGGAATTATTTACTTGATATCGGCGTTGATTGTTCATTCATGCTTGGTCAAGGATACGACGGTGCACCAGTTATGAGTGGCGAAGTCAATGGAGTACAAGCCCATATCAGGTCTCATTTTCCTCTGGCAATCTACGTTCATTGTGCCGCCCACAGCTTCAGTTTGGCCATCAATGCGGCTTGCGGAGTATCAGGTATAAAAAATGCGTTAGGAACTATCGGAACAATCGAAGCATTTTTCCACTGGCCCAAGAGACAAAGCATTTTGAAGGAAGAAATTTTGAAAATGCCGAAAAAGAGTGACCGGAGGAAAGAAAAATTGAATTCTTTCGCTGTTACGAGATGGGCTCAGTCTCATGAAGCAGTTTCAACTTACCTGGAACTTCAACCGGCCGTTATTGAAGCTTTGGAAGAAATAAAAAATTGGAAAGATCGAGATACTTCACAAAAAGCTTCTCAACTTTTGACCGCGATTTTGACAATCGAATTTCAAGTCTCCTGTCATATAATGGAATCGATCAATTCTATCGTCTTGCCTCTGAGTCGGGAATTGCAGACGAAAAATCAAGATCTAGGAGAAGCCACGAAGTTAGCTGATGATGCCACGAATGATATCAAGGAAAAGCGGGAAAACGTTGATTCAAATTTTCGTATCATTTACGACAATGTTGCTGAAATCTGTTCCGAATACGAAATTGATATGAAATTGCCTCGTCGTTGCAGTCAACAAAAAAACCGTTGCAACATCGAAACACAAAACGTCGAAGATTATTACAAAATTGCCTTCTACATTCCATTCCTTGATACTTACATTTTCCATCTCGAAAGTCGGTTCGAAAAACACAAATCGATCTTCTACAGTTTCGGACAACTATTTCCTTCCAAACAGGAATTTGATCAGGAAAAATGCGCAGATCTTTACAAGTTTTATGACGAAATATTGGACTGTTCAGAAAGGAATTTTATCTCAGAGATCAAAATGTGGAGGCAACGGATCTCCGATCAAAATATTCAAAATGCGCTCGATGCATTATCAGTGAGTAACTTTAGATCGGAATTTTCACTTCCAGTATCAGTTTATATCACCTATCGAATGCTAAATATTCAATTTTTACGTTATTTTTTAGGTCATCAATGCAAAATGCTTCAAAAACGTGAACACGATCTTACGAGTATTGGCAGTGTTACCCGTAACAACAGCAACTCCAGAACGATCATTTTCGACCCTGAGAAGAATAAAAAACTATCTTAGAAGTACAATGGGACGGGAGCGCCTGAATGGACTCGCTTCTTTGAGTATCCATCCACAAATTGGACTAACAGAAGACGAAATTCTGCAAGAATTCTTCAAAAAACCGCGGAATTTCAAAAACGATTAAGATTTTTCCTAGTTTTCGCACTATCGCTAATATAATGTAGTAAACTGAATTTAATAATAATATCATGTATGTCAAAATACGAGAAATCATTCATTTGCACATTACAATCTTTTTTGAATTTTCGAATCGTGAAATATAATATGCAAATTTTTGGCGACAGAATATCAGGATTCAAAATTCAGGTCCAATCGGGCCCGGACCCTCCTGGGGGGGGTCCGGACCCGAGGACCCCCCCCGTGGATCCGCCACTGGATGACTCACTGAAAGGGTTGAAAGATTGAGGTTAAATAGCTCGTTATCAAACTCGGGGAAGAAAGGTGGATGTTGAATTTTAAGATCATGCGTACTTTCCACCTGATGCGGTATAAGTAGCTCGTTGAATTGCATATTGCAGGGCTGAATAACAGTCAGGATCCCTTGTCCACTAAGAGTATGAGTTGTGATATTGCTGTCACACTGCACATGAACGGGTGTGATGGTTGGGAAAAAATATAGCCAACTATTAGGTTTATTCAATTTGATTAGCACATTGCGAGGAGATACATCTATTCGAAGAGGAAAATTAACTTTTTTCTGATAGGGACTATGCAGCAACGAAATAATTTCATTTTGTGCGGGTGGGGAACGGATTATTGGGACAGTAAGGGGCATAACGTATAGGTCTCCCGGCTCAGGGTGACTAATCTTTTTAAAACTCTGCGCGTTTATAGACGTTAATAATAGGAATTGTTTTGATGGTATATGGCTTGCTATGTGAGTGTAACCAATCTCGGGCACTAGCGTGTATGTTTTATTAGTGCTAACAGGAAAAATATGTATTTGCTGCAACCGCATCCTTGGCAATTGAAATAGTGGAAGTCCTATGACTACTATGAGTTTATCCTTTAACCGATAATAATGTAAATTTGCGGACTGAGTTAATACTTGCTCACAAAACTCCGGACAATTATTGCCGGTTTTAACGTAAACTTCCCGAAGTTTTCTGGTGGATATAAGAAGAGGATGTATTCTATTGTTATTGGTTGCTACTACGATATCTACTAGCGTTCGCTGCCTTGCTTCGATTTCCAATATTTGTGCAAGCAGGGTGGTAATGATTTGATTTTTCCGTTCACTTACTAACAAAGCATTAGTTGCATTTTCAATATCGTGAATCTGCATTGCTAATTGGCGCTGCCTATCTATAACGTGTGCTAATGGTTTGTGAAGTTCCTCCAAAGAAGTCTTTACAACGCTTATTCTCTGCTTCTCCAAGTTCACTAGCTGCTCTTCGTTTTTTTCCACCTGCCCAAGCCTACTATATAGCTCCTGCTCATTTTCGTTGTCCGTAGTCCCAAACAAAAAATGCATGGTCGTCCCAAACCGTCGAATAAGGATCTTTTGGATCTTCGCGGCACCAAGGATTCCTGAAGAGTTTCGGAGCGGAGTTTTAGGTTTTCTACTAACACATGCATATGCCGGTCCTGATCCTTGCATTCTGTGTTGTTAAAAGAACAAAGTAGTTGCACCAAGTGCTCTGCTCGCTCCGCAAGGTCTATTTGCGTCCGAATTTCTCCAAGGTTTAGTTCCATTACAGCTATAATAACAAAGGAGTTCACCTACGTCTTCAAATAAAACTCCCGAATTGCTAACTGGTGTAATAGTGAATGGTACCGCTTCGATTCGGGCAATAACTGCGGCGAGGATTAAAAGTGTGGTTATCGAACGTTGCGCCATTTCTAAATGATCAAAATCGTAAAAAAAAAAATGAAAATAAATATACAAAATTGTTTATTCATGATAAAGTTTTAATCTGTTGTTGTGAACGTTGACCAAATTTTTGCCTATCGCAATCGTGGTGTTGACCGGTGACGTTATTTTTTTCACTATGTAAGGGCCTAACCATACCTGTACTAACTTGTGCTTTCTATTTTCATTCCTCAAGAGTACCTTATCCCCCAAATGGAAAGATACTGGCCTCATCTTTTTGTCATACTGCTCTTTAGACTTTATTTTACTCGAGAATAAGTTCTGTCGGGCTATCGAATGCATTTTTTGTAGTTTATATCTGAGGCTATAGTGCAGTGGTCTGCAGTTTCCTGACATGGAGTAATTTACAAACTTGTTTGAATAAATCGCTGGTGAAATTTGTACCCTGGTCCGTAACTACCTGTTTCGGTATTCTATACCTTGTAATAATTTCCTCAAAGAAAATCTGGGCTACAGTTTCCGCTTCCGCGTTGGGCATCGCATACCAATCAACAAATTTTGTTAGATTATCCTGGAAAGTGAGAATATACTTATTGCCTAAAGAGGTTTCGATTAAAGGGCCTACGATGTCCAGGTATATTTTGTCGAAAGGTTTATCAGCTATGTCTGTAATGACCATGGGCATACGGTGCTGAAGACTGCTCTTCATCACTTGACACTTCTTGCATTTTTTTATATAAGACTTGATGTCTTGCAACATATGATTCCATCTAAAATGCTTCTTGAGTTTTTTATATGTTTTTGAAACTCCCTGATGACCACCGAAAGCGGAATCATGATACTCGTGTAATACAGCCTTAACTTGCTCGGGAGTATGTAATAGAGTAATGTTATCTGGCCCTGCAGTTTCCGACTGTATACCAAGAGGACAGGCTGACTCTACTGGCAACTCATCTATCTCGATACTAACCCGTTCTGGGTGGGTTGTCTGTGAGAGAGAGAGAGAGAGATCAGCCGGAGGTAGCTGGTTTTCTTCTTTCTGAACTTCTGAATCCTTTTTTCTGGACCGGGTGGTGACATTACACTGGCGCACCTGTTCCGTATCTTCCACTGTCTCCGCAGGAATCCTACTGAGAGCGTCAGCGTTCGTGTTATACTTACCAGGTTTGTATTCTATCCGGTAATCAAACTCTGATAGCTTGTGATGAAATCTAACCAAACGTGTAGTAGGGTCTTTTACATTGAAGACCCCTTTTAGAGGTTTATGGTCTGTGAACACCGTGAACTGCCGACCTAAAAAGTAACAGCGGAAGTTGCGTGCTGCCCATACAATTGCTAGTAGTACCCTCTCGATGGTAGAATAATTCTGCTCTGCCTTATTTAGGGTACGGCTGGCATAGGCTATTGGTTTATCCTTACCTATCTCCCCCTGGGATAATACCGCACCCAGTGCTTCTTTACTTGCATCTGTGGTTAGGTTGAAAGGCTGACTAAAATCGGGGTAGGCTAGCAATGGTGGTTGAACCAAAGCGGCTTTAAGAAGCTGGAATGCTTCATTACACTTTTCCGTCCAGGTATATTTTACATCCTTTCTAAGCAAGTTTGTAAGGGGTTTAGCTATTTTTGAAAAGTTAGTTAGTTTACCAAACCCAGGAAAGACTGCAACCGTTTTACAGTGGTGGGTACTGGAAAATCTCGAACGCAGCTAGTCTTGCTAGGATCTGGCCGGGCACCAGTTTGAGAACAGATATGACCCAAATAGACGACTTCGGGACGTAGGAATTGACATTTCTCTGGCTGCAACTTTAAATTGTTTTCCCTGAGGCGATAAAAAAGTCTCCTGAGTCTGCCAATATGTTCGTGTAGGTTCTTTCCGTATACTACTACATCGTCCAAATACACGAAACAATCAATACCCTGGAGGCCAGTCAAGATGTGATTCATTAACCTCTGAAAAGTAGCTGGCGCTCCCTTCAGCCCAAATGGCATACGCTTGAATTCATAATGCCCATAGCTCGTGCTGAACGCTGTCTTGGACCGGTCCCTGGGCTGAACAAGGACTTGATGGTAGCCACTAGCTAAATCAAGTGTGCTGAAATAGTGTGAATGTCCAAGTTGGTCCAGGATGTCTTCAATACGAGGCAGAGGGAATGCATCCCCTATGGTTTTATCGTTCAACCGCCTAAAGTCGACAACTACGCGCCATTTCTTCTTACCATCAACCCCAGCCTTTTTTGACACTACCAAAAGAGGAGAGTTCCAAGGGCTTTTACTAGGCTGGACAATATCATTGTCCAACATCTCTTTTAACTGCTTGTTAATTATTTCCTTTTGGGGCTGAGCCAGCCTATACATTTTCTGGTTGATAGGTGCTTGATTGGCCACCAAAGGTATTTCATGCTGAATAGCATTCGTATGTGTGAGTTTGTCGCCTGATAAGAAAAATATGTCGTTGAATTCTTGACAAAGCTGCGTTATAGCTCCCTTTTCCTCGGGATTCAGGTGTTCATATAATATCAGTTCTTTTTCAAGTTGTGAGTTTCTTTCAGTATCAGCATGCCTTGTAGAATTGATCGGAGAATGCCGGGAATTGAATTTGAAATCTGGTTCCACCGACCTGGACACGACCCCTACTCGTTCCATTTGAATTCGTGGTTTTACAATAGGCCTGTTGACCCTTTCTCTTCAGTTAACTCCTGAATATGGTATTTTGTGACTGCTTTGAGTGTCAGATCAACATGGGTTATTGTGATGGGGATACTGTTAGCGTTGAGCATGCCAATGAATACCCTGCAAGGGCTCAGCAAGGAGTTAGCTAAGAAAACTCCATCACAAACCTCTTGCGATTGACAAAGCATCTCATGGGGTAATTTTAATGGGACTTCCACTATTTGTTGGGTACGGGGGTGTAATGTGACGGCCTTCTCTAAAGTAACCCTGTGTCTGCCATTCTCCATGTCCCTAGTGGGTATTACGTCCCTTGGGTTTTGTCGTGAATCTGCGGGTACTTCAGGTGTCACGCGTGCCTGCCCCTCACTAGGGTCTGGATCCGCGCTCTTCGACACCACTTGGCAACTCCGCTGCTCCTGTGTCCCATCCCCTGGCAGGGATAATGGGAATGAAAACTCCTCAGGGTTGATTTCCGTGCGAGGAAATCGAAGAGTTTGTCCAGGACCTTCCACGTTACAGTGTTTAGCTAAAAAGTCGTTTCCCAATAACCCATCATCGGCTACCCCAGGTATCTCATCCACTACATGAAAATTGCAGAAAAGGGGAGTGGGAAAATCAAATCTTCCTAAAATAGTACCTAATGTTTCTCCTCGACCAAACGGACATTGCAGTGTTATTTTCTGACGAAAGTTAATATTTCCTGCTTTTATGGCACATTTTTTATTAAGCTAACCTCTGCGCCTGTGTCAATTGTGAGCCTAGTCCTAATTTCTATTCCTATATCTATGGGTAGGGACGCGGAAAACAGTTTGGATCCACCACGAGCGGTGCCCAGTTCAATTCTAATTAGAGTCGAGTCGGGGATTTTCGGCTCGACTTTTTCTCGTTTCCCGCGTTAGAACTCTCCCATTTCAATTTTTGGTAACAGTCTCCCACTTGATGACCTTACCGGCCACAGAAATCACAAATTACCGACATATGATACACTTGTGGACCATTACCTTGTTTTGGTGTGGCACCGGTTGCATTGCAGTCTCTTAGATCATGTCCATACTTCTTACAAGTGGGGCAGAAAGGAGAGTTCTTCCGCTTTAGGCATTCGGAATACGTATGTCCAGGTTTATGGCAAAAGTTACACGTGAACTTAGATGGCTTTTTACGCACCTCTGAATGGTCTGGACTAGTTATTACCTTTTTGGCCTGCGGTTGAAAGGATGGTATAAGGGGATTAAGTGCCATGGTGGTTTGGCTGGTCGGATAGCTAAAACTGGGTTGCTCATGAATCCACTGAACATGGTGGGCTCCTTGTTGCATCTTTTCCATATCCAAGGCTTTGGGTATGAGGTCCTCAAACGTTATCTTCTCCAGTGTCAGCAGGTACTGGCGTAAGTATGGATTCGTAACTCCACCCTTGAGGGATGTTATAGCAAAGTCCTCCAATTGTTGATTTAATACGTTGGCTGCTTCCTTTCCGTATTTGAGCCCTGCCGCTTCCTGACAACGCTTTAGCAGTTGCCGCAGCCGGGATGTGTAAGCAGTAAGAGTCTCTATAGGAGACTGCTTGGCCGTAGCTAACCCAATAACTTACTCCTGATAAGTTTCCCGTGGTAGGTATAACCTGTTCAGGAGCTCCTCTGCTGCTTCAAGTGTTGTCGGGCAACTTGAAGAAATTAATTGATAAGCTTCATCTCGTAGCCTGGTAGGGAAAATTTGCATGAATGCAGCTTGCTCTAGTTTGTTTAAGCATTGCCAAACCTGCCTACTGCATCCTAAAAAGGTCTGCAACTCGTACACGATGGTGGGACTCGGGGCGCCAGAGAACAATGGGATCATCTGTCCCATTAGTTTGGCCACTTTCATGTAGTCGGCCATTTCGTTCGAACTCTCGTCTACCATGGATTGAGTAGCAAAAAAGGAGGTATTTCCTGATTCTAGAGAAATTTTCCAATCTTGTGAAGTGATTAATCGATCAACTGATTGCGATACGTGGTCAAAACGGCCTGTTGGGTTTTGCGAGGTTTCGCGGAACTGATTTATCTCGTTCTTAAATTCTTCCGTTTTTTTCACGAAACTTGTCTATGAATTGGATCCGTTTGATATTTATTTCTTCTAAAGTTTTGGTAATACTTTGAATTGATTCCAGTTCTTGGAGGGCAGAATCTCACAGAACCTGTGCTGTGGTTATCTGGTTCAATTCGTCAAAGGACTCAGACTTACTTCTTTGAGGTTGTAATACCTTTCCGCTTCGTAGCACTACTCCGCTGGGTTTACCTGAAGGCGTCGAATGATGGAACAAATCATCAACGTTGAATGTTTTGTCAGTCATATGCTCTTTACTCTCAGAGTTTTTTTTTCACTTTCAAACTGCCTTTATACACTTTAATCAAAAATTAAATTTCCCCGTTTATTCGGTTACCTGCACCAAGAGCTCACTTGTTATATTGCAGTCTCTGTTTTTATGTTAATTAAAATTATTTCACTGTAATTTAAATGTGATTATTAATATTTTATAACAACGGATTAGTTTAGACTGGAGTACCTCAAGGCATGTTCGTGGTAGAGTGTGCTTTTCGAAAAATAAGATGTTTAGAAACCTCACTCTCAAGCAATAATTAATATAGGTTCGAATGCCGGTTGATGTTCCCATCACTTAATTTGCTATACAGACGCTATCACTGTAATCTAAGCAAAACCGGAATCCTACCGGCTGCGCCAATTTGTTGCACAATACCAGTATACCTTATTTATACTAGCACGCACTGGGAGCTTGATATGATGTGTATCCTATATACACATCAAGGCTCCCGGGGAGAGAGATATATTCCTGTATGATACTTATCTGCTACTTTATACTCGCCAACTAGATCAGTAAAAGAGTGTTTTTGTTTAATGTTTTAAGTTTTATTTTATTCTTTGTTTGGTCATATAATAACAAGTTCAGTTGGCTATATTAATTTTAATAACATATTTACAAGTGAATTCTTTCAATAATTAATTTGTTGCAGAGACGTATAAAGTTCGGGCATTTATGGAGCGATCAATGAATGAAATTTTCTGAAGTGATTAATTTATTAAAGAACTAGTTAATGAGGTTTTATATTTACATATTTATGAATTTAGAGTGTTAATGGAGCAGTTAATTCCCACAATTTACGTCCATTTTAATTAAATTTTTAAGTTGTGGAGAGGAAAAATAGAGTTTGAATAAACCAATTAATTTAAGCTTTAACTGTTGCTCGGGCTGATGCCTTGAGCACGCAGTTATATTAACGAATCGATTGATTATAATCCAACTGCAAGCCCCGGGCACAAAGCCTTGGGACGCTAATACTCGGGCTGATGCCTTGAGTACGCAGTCAGATTGATGAATCAATCAATTACTAGTTCAACTGCAGGCCCCGGGCGTAACTGCCTTGGGGCGCTGATACTCGGGCTGATGCCTTGAGTACGCAGTTGAACGTATCCTTAATTCACTTATCCCGGGCTAAGTGCCTTCGGATAGAATAAGCTCGGGCGCACGCCTTGAGCCAGTGAATGGAGAAATACTTCTCGATTGTCTTGTGTCTTTAATTTTCTTTTATACTATAACTATGCTGACTTTATTGCTTACCAATTAAAATGATGAAGAAAATTTACCATTTGAAAAAAGATCAAAGTTCAACAACAAAACAGTTTAACGTATTTAGTGCCATCTCTCTGTGACTGGTGCAGCCACAAAGCTAAAGCTTTCGCTCGATTTGCAATGCATGTAACCAATTCGTTCCGCTGGGCGGTACGTTCGATTGCGAAGTCTTGTGTGTATATGTTTGATACTTAATACGAGTATGGATACACACCCACTTCTGCTAATCCATGATACGACACCGCGCCCACAGATGCATTGATTACAATTTGCAGCTTTTCGTATATGTATGTTGTAATTTACAGTACACAGAGAGGAACGACGGAACACGAACCGAGCAATATTTGCACTGCGGTTCCCGTAACATTGCCTTCCCGCTGAAAAGAAAAGTTCACGACTGGCTTGAAGAGCCTTGTCGTGAAAGATATTCATTTTTGCTTCATTGTTTTAATTGGTTAACTTGGAATGTTGATTTAAAATTACTATTTTAAACGATTTTAATCGAATTTACTTTTTTCTTTGCTTATCGTTTCATAAAAAGTTATGACATGCTCCTTTGAATATTAATTTCTTATTGCAATATTTGTTTTGTCTTATTGGATCATAATGACTTGTAGTTCTTTCATAATTTTTGTTTTGAGTTACTTTGCTTGAATATTTTTACTAATCGTTTGCTAAGACTTATCAGGCATTTTAATTTGATTTTGTTTTGCTTCATTTACATACTAGAAGATGAATTATAATTAATTACACATTTAAACATTGTTTCGCTTATTTGGCTTTTACAATATTTTTTTGCTTTACTTTAACAGTTCTGCATTGCTGTAATTTATGTAATATATAATTTCTCTTTAATTTATCTTTATTTCCTTATTTTGCTTTACTTACATATTAGAATATTAATGCAAATGAAGATATAACTATTTCACAAATATATACGAGTACAGTTTCGGTTATTTACAATATGCTTTGCATTTTCTTTACTTGAATCAGCTTACTGCAGTATACTTTCACATTGCTATGATTTATGTAACATATAATCAGTCCTTTTTAGGGTTTTGTAAAATAATTTTACAAAACCCTACTAGTTTCGCGACCAGTCTGTCCGTCTGTCCGTCCGTCTGTCCGTCCGTCCGTCCGTCCGTCCGTCCGTCCGTCCGTGTGTCACAGCAGTTTTTCTCGGAAACTACTTAAGCTAGAAACATCAAATTTTGTATGTAGGTGTAAAGTGGTGATCTCTTCAAAGTTCAACTACAAAAAAATTTTATAAGGTATTTAAGGGGGGTCTCCCCATATAGGAGAGTGACCCCCCGAAAAAAAAAATTCATTGAAGGTAGCCGATATGGGTATCAAATGAAAGGTCTTGATAAGAACTTTACAAAACTGTTCTTAGTTTGGCAAAATTTGCTTCGAGGGGCGCACAGGGAGGGGAAATACACGAAAAATTTGTGTCCCCCCCCTCGCGATTGGACACCTGTGATCCGAAAAATCTGAAAAAAATCAGGGATGTAGGCCTTGGTGCGTACAACAACAACAAATACGTGAGAAGTTGCAATTCGCTCAACTTTGTTAGTAATAGTATGATTTATCGATTTTATGTTTTCTTGAATAAAATCTTAACGGTACCCTTAAATTCAATGAATTTCAGTACGTAGATGTCTATTTATAAGATTGATCTATCCTGAAAGTTTCATAAAGATTGAATCATATTTAGCGAAGTTATAGCGGTTAGAATTTTCCTGTATTACTATGGAACAATATGCGCTGCATGTATTACTATGGCAACATATGGCTATGGAACAACATGCGCTTTTTACCGACTCAGACACTACAGTTTTGCTAGGATTTGCATGAAAATTTCAGGAATGATAGGTGTCATGTATATCTTTGAGAATCGTTTCAGCTAGTAGTATCAGTAATCGTAAAACAAGATAGTGGCTGTTTTAAATGCGAAGATTGAATAATTTTGAGTTATTTTTTCCCAACTTCAACGTTTAAGGTGCATGCTTTGAACACTTGATTCAATTCAATGAATGACTGAAGATGAGTATTTACAATTAATGCTCATAAGTGAAATAAGTTAAGGAGGTGGGAGAGAGCTCCTAGCAAAAGGGTTTTGTAACCATTCTAGGATTCGAAAAAAATTGGCCATGAATAGATGATTTCAGCACAGGAGAGTAGCCCCTGAAAAAAAATTCATCAAACGTAGCCGGTATGAGTATGAAATGAAAGTTTTCATGGGAGCTTTTCAAAACAGTTGCTAAAGTGTCAGTTTTTGCTTTAGTGGGGGCACAGGGGGGAAATACATGAAAAATGTGTTTCCTCCGTCGCGGATGGACATCTGAAATAATTATCAAGGGAGATATTTATGAGTATAACAAAACCAAAAACCTCAGCAGTCGAAATTCGTTCAACTTTGTTTAAAATAGTATGATCTTCGCATTTCATATTTTCTCCAATAAAATCGTCTTTGACATGTTTCTTGATTTGATTCGATCTGGTGACTGCATTTTGTAAATTGAATACAAAACCCTTCTGATATGAGCGTAGGTCTGTTTACCCAACTTGTTTTCTTCTTTATTTTCTTGTTTTCTCTACTTACATTTTAGAATGTTAATGAAAATATAATCAATTTTCTGATGAACTAATTTCACATTTATGTACAGTTTCGCTTGTTTGTCTTTTTGCAACCTATTTTCATATTACATGAGAGGTTTTCTGTTGAAACTTTTGTATGTTTTTTTTTTTAATGCTTATTTTTCTATTTACTACTGCTTTATTTCGTTCTATTCCTTATATTGTTACATTCATTCGGTTTTGTTTTTCAAGATTTAAACTGTATTATGTGTATAGTTCGTTTGATATTGCGTTACACCAATTTTTGGTTGTTTTTCGTTTTCAGACTGTAGTTTTATTGATGGTTGGTAGCAAAAATAATGTTTCCAAAACATAAACAAAAAAGAGATTTTGTTTTTTTTTTTACTTTAGACTACTAAATTTTTTCTTTCGCATTTGTTAAGGCTTTTTATCAAAGAAAAAATCCTTCATTTGCTTCATTTTTCTTGCTTATTAAATTTTCATAAACTATAACGAAAAGCTTGCTAAATAAGCTTTTGGTTATGTACTTTGCAAATAATATATTAAGTTAATAGGTCAGTAGGGAAATTTGTTAGTATATGAAGCTCTAGATGCTCGTTTGTTTTGGGAACAACCCAGTTAAATTGTCCATGGGAAACGTAAGATCGATATGATCGTTTTAGTTCGGGAATTATTGGCTTTGCAAGGGAATAGGTTGCGAGTTGTTGTTGTTGCTTCATTGCTAAAGCGTTCATTGGTTTTATGTAGTGTGGGACCTAAGTTTTTCTCTTAATGTTGTTAGTGGGAAACAAAGATTGATAATTTACATGAAGGTGCTTAATGAGGTTTGAAGATAAGATAATAAGGAGAATAGGTTTGTCTCTGCAATTACGAATGAGCAAATTGTATGCTTTTTTTGTTTTCATAGCTTCCACATGCGCCAATTGCTCGGAATTCTAAGCTATGTACATTATGCATGCTAATTTGTGGTTGACGGGTAATCGTAATGAAGATGATTTGTTTCTATTAGGTTAGCTTTATATAGTTTGTAGTGGGTAGGGCTTGTTGTGAAATTATGTAGCTTTTAAGGTATATGCCTTCAAACGTTATTTGATTGGTTCAAATTGTCTATTGCAACTCCTGTATTTATATGAGATAGTACAAAGGGAACTTTACTTGAATTATACCACTCTTTCTTTTAGTTATGTGTAAAGCTGGAGATTATTGATAAATCGAAGACAATGTTTTATTTTGAAGTATTTTTATTAAATAAAGAAACGTTGGGTATGTTATAATAAATGTTCTTGAGGAAATAAAATTAGAAGGAAAGATCTTAAGCTTGAAAGTTATGATATAAACTTTGAATGATTTCAGCAAACTGTTAAGTTGAAAATATCTTGCGAGAAGGAGTATTCTAAAACGTATTCGAAACAAAACTATCACTATATGTTGGGCATGGGAGCATATAGTTTCAGCCTTCATTTAAGACCCTATATGTTCCGTCAAATCTCCCTAGTGAGTGTCTATTTGATTTAGCGTAACGCTGTCCCAGACTTTGCTGGAAGACAGAACAGTGCCGTGCGAGGTCACTTCATTAGCCGTACGTTAAAATTGTTGATCCCGATCTCGAGGATGCGTGTAAAGTGGAAGCGTTGGAAATGGGTGGGCTGTTAAGCAGAAATATTACGTTAAAAATATCTTGCGAGAAAGAGTCACAACAAAACTATCACTATATGTTGGGCAAAAGAGCATCTAGTTTCGGCCTTCATTTAAGACCCTATATGTTCCGTCGAATTTCTCCCTAGTGAGTATATGTTCGGTTTGGCGTAACGCTGTCCCCGACTTTGCTGGAGGGCAGTACAGTGCCGTGCGAGGTCACTTCATTAGCCGTTCGTTAAAATTGTTGATATCTATCTAGAGAATACGTGTAATATGTAAGGGTGGGAAACGGGTGGGTTTTAAATTTTTTGCGTTAACCGCAGGGGTTTAAACGATGAGTTATTTAGTAGTTAGCAGCTAGAATGTATTTATTGAGCAGGGAAACGTAGTAACTAGTGGAAACGTGTCTGCAAACCATTTTAGTTCAACAGCATAGAGGCTCCGATGGGTTGGTATATTGTCTTAATATTAAATGAATGTAGCGTGTATAGTGACTTACAACTAAAAATAGCGTGTCCGCTGACAACTAGGGTCCACGGCTCAGAGGCTATTGTCGGTTTCCTTACCGACTTGTAGTTAAGATTAGCGTGTCCACCGGCAGCTTCGGCCGATGGCTCAGAAGCTATTATGAGTTTTTGTTGTGCCTTATAACTAAGAATAGCGTGTCCGCTGACGACTAGGGGTAACGGCTCAAAGGCGATTGTCGGTTTACTTACCGACTTGTTATTAAAAATAGCGTGTCCACCGACAGCTTCGGTCAACGGTTCAGAGGCTATCTTTAGACTAAAGGCTGAGTGGCTGCCGACAGTTTTGTTTTGAAGGGACCACATTTGTGGCTCTTGACAGTGGGTTTTCGGGGAACCACTCAACTTATTTTGTTTTCCTATTTATTTATAAAAGCTTGCCGGGATTTATCAGCTTGACTGCCACTAGTTTCCTTTTAATTACTGCTTATACTATGAAATTGCAAATTGAGTGCTGAATTCATATTTTGTCATTCGTGGGGGAGAAAAAATGGGAATTGAAAGAGATAATTGGTTTAAGGGTAAATTTGTTTGTATTGAGTTGGCCTATATTGTATTGAGCTATATTAATTCAAACTCATTTGTTTCACAGTTCCTACACTTGGATTATTTCAGTGAAACTTGAAATTATTAAAGTTTCTTGTTGAGCATTTGCATTGAAAAATTGTCTCTTATCTAAATTTGATATTCATTTGACGTGACGCGGTTGGTTTATTTATTTGCACTTAAATTTAACTGCATTAAAAATTATTGCTCAAACGTCTATTAATTAATTTCATCTTCATTAAAGGCTCTCAAGAAATTATTCGAATGCTAGATCAATTTTAAAGATAAGACTTGAATATTCATGTGGGTGCGCGTTATTGTTATTATTATTGTTTCAGTTGCTTGAGCGATAAAAGATGTTATGTTGATATAACGATGGACACGAGTTTGTTTACTCGTTATTTATGTTTTCATTATGCTTGCTTGTGTTTGATGTTTACTTGTACTGTTGATTGTTTTGCATGTAAGTCAACTGAAACATTATCTCTTCGATAAGTTGTACGTTAAATTAAGTTTGAATCATTTGGAAGTTTATTTGATTGATTTTAAAATAGACTAGATTAGATTTTGGAACATAAGATATTGGGTATGAAAATTATATGCTTGTTATTTAAATGATCAATGAGATTGGTTTTTTTTTTAATTTGAGGAAACTGATCTAGTTTCATTGACAATGTAAGTAGCAATGATAACATACAGGAATTGAGTGGTTTCGGATATCGGCTGGGAGGAAAGACTTACATCCCATTTAATTTTACTACACAATGCGCTACATTGTGGTGTTTGCAAAACCGATATCCTACCGGCTGCGCCAATTTGTTAAGTATCTTACAACGAACGTTGCAACCTCAACTGCCTGGAGTAAATATAACCACAACGCTACACCCTATGTATAGCGTTGATACCTGTAAAGGAAGCAAAGCACTGTAACTACTACCGAACGAACACCTTCCTCCAGTATAAACTAATCTTCCTTCTTTTAATGCACATTTATTTAATTTCAAATGTTTGTACAAATTATCCTGGGCATATTGGCGATTCAGGCGAAGACGTGTTTCTCGCTAATTCTTTAAGCCACTGCTGGCTCTTGAACTCAGCCTGCAGTTGCCGATACTGCCGCCTAAAACTTTCTCGCTCAGCCGAAGTGACCGCAACTCGTGCCAGCCTTCGCAGGTCGCTTGCTTGGCGCCGGTATGCAACTATTCGGCCGCCTCGTTGTCGCTTCTCGGGTTTAGGCTCAGGTGGTGGGCTGCAAAGCTTCGCTGTTCGAGCGCGGTATTCCTCGATCGTCAATGGTCGCGGGCCTGCCGTGGGCGATGCTTCAATAGCCTGCTCCAATGCTGGACGGTCCGTCGGCATAACAGATGATTCCCTCTGCGTGTCCGGGACTTCGAAGTTGTTGGTGTTCGCTTGTCCGCTGCTTGCCTCTGCGTGTCTGGGACTTCGAAGTTGTTGGTGTTCGCTTGTCCGCTGCTTGGCTTTCCTTTGTATGTTCAGCACGACGAGGCCTTGATCGCTTTTCGCTATTCCTGGCGGAAGCCTTGGAAGTGGTATTGTTCGGGCATACGCCTTGAACAAGCTACTCAACGATTAAGACACCATTGTTGGAACCACCAGGTTCTTTTATACTCGACGATAGCCTACTTTTAATTGATTTATTGATTATCAAGCAAAATAATGGTTTCAATTTAGTTCATTCAAACATTTCAGAACCCCGACAATCTCTTCCTCCGTAGCTGCTGCAGCTATAACGCGAAAGCTCCCGTCTTTGCCACGCCCACTTTTCGCTCTTAACAGTAAGTTTCTCTTTTGAGACTCGGCTCGGTACATTAAACATGCCGAAGATTTTGTGTGTACACGCGATTCGAGGTTTCGTGTTTCAATGCAAGTGCAAGTTAGACACACCTCTTTCATGCATGTGTAATTAATTGTGATAAGCAAAATATCAGGCAACTCGTGACTTTATCAAAGAGAGGGAGTCATGATAAGTAAAGTAGCATGCAACTAGAGAAATAGCATGCAATAAGTATATCGCATGTTACCTATAACACCGAGAAAACTAGCTGCCCTGTAGCAATCGAGCAGTTATACCAGCAAACTGTTCGAAATCCCTCCTATCTCCTATCTAGAATTGTAATGGCAGATTTAAAATAAAAATATGTAAATTTTTTCTATAATTGTAGTTTGTAGAATAGTTTTGCTTCTTAGTGTTATTAGTAAATGTAACTTGATATTAATTTTCCTCTATATTAAAATTTAAATGTTCTTGTTAATCATCTTTTCTATACAATTTAAATTTTTATTGCTATTTAAAAATTTTATTTCCTTCCTCCATGTAAATTTGTTCGCAGCATGTAAATTTTCTTCAGTTTACTTAAATTCCTTTACTTCATTTGTAATTTCTTTAGTTTAGTTGAAATTTCCCTGCTACAATTAAATCCTGGTTTTTGGTTAAAAATTTGTATCTGCCCATTACAATTTAAGATATGGAACCCCTGACAGTGCAGGGCAACGATGCATTACATGATGGAATGCATTCGAATTCAGCTGGGTGGACAGCTGATAGTATTTTCACCGTAGGCACGGAATGTGAAAAAGCGAAGACAAGTTTTGGACGGATCCAAACTGAACAAAAGGGGAGTCTGCTGAAGATTGCCGCACAGCGCGGACGCCGCGAAAAAAAGAAAACGGAAATCTTGCCGGATGGGTGGAAGGAAAAGCTTGCATTCGGATCGTAGAGTGTAGCTATAGGGAAAGAAAAGATTAAATTTTGTGAATTTTGAATGAAGGAATCAAATTTATCGTGAAAACAAGTTGGGTAAAGAGACCTACGCTCATGTCAGAAGGGTTTTGTATTCAATTTACAAAATGCAGTCACCAGATCGAATCAAATCAAGAAACATGTCAAAGACGATTTTATTGGAGAAAATATGAAATGCGAAGATCATACTATTTTAAACAAAGTTGAACGAATTTCGACTGCTGAGGTTTTTGGTTTTGTTATACTCATAAATATCTCCCTTGATAATTATTTCAGATGTCCATCCGCGACGGAGGAAACACATTTTTCATGTATTTCCCCCCTGTGCCCCCACTAAAGCAAAAACTGACACTTTAACAACTGTTTTGAAAAGCTCCCATGAAAACTTTCATTTCATACTCATACCGGCTACGTTTGATGAATTTTTTTTTCAGGGGCTACTCTCCTGTGCTGAAATCATCTATTCATGGCCAATTTTTTTCGAATCCTAGAATGGTTACAAAACCCTTTTGCTAGGAGCTCTCTCCCACCTCCTTGACTTATTTCACTTATGAGCATTAATTGTAGGTACTCATCTTCAGTCATTCATTGAATTGAATCAAGTGTTCAAAGCATGCACCTTAAACGTTGAAGTTGGGAAAAAATAACTCAAAATTATTCAGTCTTCGCATTTAAAACAGCCACTATCTTGTTTTACGATTACTGATACTACTAGCTGAAACGATTCTCAAAGATATACATGACACCTATCATTCCTGAAATTTTCATGCAAATCCTAGCAAAACTGTAGTGTCTGAGTCGGTAAAAAGCGCATGTTGTTCCATAGCCAAATGTTGCCATAGTAATACATGCAGCGCATATTGTTCCATAGTAATACAGGAAAATTCTAACCGCTATAACTTCGCTAAATATGATTCAATCTTTATGAAACTTTCAGGATAGATCAATCTTATAAATAGACATCTACGTACTGAATTTTATTGAATTTAAGGGTACCGTTAAGATTTTATTCAAGAAAACATAAAATCGATAAATCATACTATTACTAACAAAGTTGAGCGAATTGCAACTTCTCACGTATTTGTTGTTGTTGTACGCACCAAGGCCTACATCCCTGATTTTTTTCAGATTTTTCGGATCACAGGTGTCCAATCGCGAGGGGGGGACACACAAATTTTTCGTGTATTTCCCCTCCCTGTGCGCCCCTCGAAGCAAATTTTGCCAAACTAAGAACAGTTTTGGAAAGTTCTTATCAAGGCCTTTCATTTGATACCCATATCGGCTACCTTCAATGAAATTTTTTTTTCGGGGGGTCACTCTCCTATATGGGGAGATCCCCCTTAAATACCTTATAAAATTTTTTTGTAGTTGAACTTTGAAGAGATCACCACTTTACACCTACATACAAAATTTGATGTTTCTAGCTTAAGTAGTTTCCGAGAAAAACTGCTGTGACACACGGACGGACGGACGGACGGACGGACGGACAGACGGACAGACGGACAGACTGGTCGCGAAACTAGTAGGGTTTTGTAAAATTATTTTACAAAACTCTAAAAAGATGAGATTTGTGAATGTTGACTGAAGCATGTATGGAGAAGTAGAATTTCCAAGGGGAAGAATTTGAAACAGTTGTTGCTAAACGCAGTCGGGAAGAAAAATAATTTATTGAATTTAGAAAGATTTACTAAATTTTCTGATATTAAAGTCAATTCGAAGTGGTGAATCTTTGTTGATAGAATAGAAAGTAGTGAAATACTAAAGCCACGATGGTTTAAATTACCTGCTAAAATCTATACACCTACATTGTGGAAAAAGTGTAAAGAGGAAAAGTGTATGAAATAATTGATAAAGATTCAATTGAACTTTTAACAGCCACGGAGCTGATTTATGAGTATAAGGATGGAATAAAACTCGTGCTCCGTCAAAATGTATGGCGGAAGTGTTTTCGCTTGGGTGTGAAAAGCTTTCTCCCTCTCTTAAACCATCTGTCGAAAAGTTATTCTTTAGCTCCCAGAAATAATCAGGTCCCCAAAGGAGATATGAAACGGAGAAACAATTTGCAAGTGTAAAGCGTCTTTGATTTGCCCCCGAATCAAGTAATAATTATTTACTCAATGCGCTTAACATGTAAAGAATTTTAAATTAGTAATAAGCGCTTTTGTCGGAAATTGGTCGAAATGCGGTGATGCTACTTCGTTTTCATCGAATATAGAAATCGTTTCGCGTGAAATTGTTGGTGGCAAAAGGACGGTGCATGTGTCTGGCTCTTAGTGGAAAAGAGCTACCACCACGAATGCGACAGATATTTGGGATGCGGAATTTAGCCATTTTTATTCACATGTAGTCCAATACGACTTCGGAACCTCCTTCACAAAACTCATTGAAAGAAGCGTGTACACAGAATTAGATTCAAGAATAGTTACACCCACTAGAATGTATTCAATCAAAAATTCTTTACTTGATTAATTGGATTAAAGAGCCTGTCTCTTTTACTGAAGTTTTTAAGGGTTTTGTAAAATAATTTTACAAAACCCTACTAGTTTCGCGACCAGTCTGTCCGTCTGTCCGTCTGTCCGTCCGTCCGTTCGTCCGTCCGTCCGTGTGTCACAGCAGTTTTTCTCGGAAACTACTTAAGCTAGAAACATCAAATTTTGTATGTAGGTGTAAAGTGGTGATTTCTTCAAAGTTCAACTACAAAAAAAGTTTATAAGGTATTTAAGGGGGGTCTCCCCATATAGGAGAGTGACCCCCCGAAAAAAAAATTTCATTGAAGGTAGCCGATATGGGTATCAAATGAAAGGTCTTGATAAGAGCTTTCCAAAACTGTTCTTAGTTTGGCAAAATTTGCTTCGAGGGGCGCACAGGGAGGGGAGATACACGAAAAATTTGTGTCCCCCCCTCGCGATTAGACACCTGTGATCCGAAAAATCTGAAAAAAATCAGGGATGTAGGCCTTGGTGCGTACAACAACAACAAATACGTGACAAGTCGCAATTCGCTCAACTTTGTTAGTAATAGTATGATTTATCGATTTTATGTTTTCTTGAATAAAATCTTAACGGTACCCTTAAATTCAATAAAATTCAGTACGTAGATGTCTATTTATAAGATTGATCTATCCTGAAAGTTTCATAAAGATTGAATCATATTTAGCGAAGTTATAGCGGTTAGAATTTTCCTGTATTACTATGGAACAATATGCGCTGCATGTATTACTATGGCAACATATGGCTATGGAACAACATGCGCTTTTTACCGACTCAGACACTACAGTTTTGCTAGGATTTGCATGAAAATTTCAGGAATGATAGGTGTCATGTATATCTTTGAGAATCGTTTCAGCTAGTAGTATCAGTAATCGTAAAACAAGATAGTGGCTGTTTTAAATGCGAAGATTGAATAATTTTGAGTTATTTTTTCCCAACTCCAACGTTTAAGGTGCATGCTTTGAACACTTGATTCAATTCAATGAATGACTGAAGATGAGTACATACAATTAATGCTCATAAGTGAAATAAGTCAAGGAGGTGGGAGAGAGCTCCTAGCAAAAGGGTTTTGTAACCATTCTAGGATTCGAAAAAAATTGGCCATGAATAGATGATTTCAGCACAGGAGAGTAGCCCCTGAAAAAAAAATTCATCAAACGTAGCCGGTATGAGTATGAAATGAAAGTTTTCATGGGAGCTTTTCAAAACAGTTGTTAAAGTGTCAGTTTTTGCTTTAGTGGGGGCACAGGGGGGAAATACATGAAAAATGTGTTTCCTCCAGCGCGGATGGACATCTGAAATAATTATCAAGGGAGATATTTATGAGTATAACAAAACCAAAAACCTCAGCAGTCGAAATTCTTTCAACTTTGTTTAAAATAGTATGATCTTCGCATTTCATATTTTCCCCAATAAAATCGTCTTTGACATGTTTCTTGATTTGATTCGATCTGGTGACTGCATTTTGTAAATTGAATACAAAACCCTTCTGACATGAGCGTAGGTCTGTTTACCCAACTTGTTTTATCTTAAATGCGTTTCTGTGTTTAGATATTATATTATATCGTTTTGTTTTTTGTAAATGCGTTCGCCAATCTAGGCACGGCAAAGGTAATTGCTGTTGATTGCTCGAACATAGGGGATTATGCACAACAGGTTGCCGTTGACAATAAATGAATAGACGTGATAACTGTTAAGATAAAAGAAAAAGGAACTGGAAAGTTATCATTTATTGAAACTTTAAAAAGAAAAAATATGATGATGAGTTAATCATGGATTACTAAATGGAACCAATCGTCGGTCTTTCCATTCTGCCCCTCTTGACGGGTATAGGACCCGCTACGATGGTAGGCGGTTAACGAAGAAATGGGCTAGCCACCGGGCGCGCTCCAACTGTTCTATTTTTGTTTCAGGTACTCTCGCGGGTTGAGTGGCCTCTAGACAAGGTGCCTGTTTATAGCATAGGGCCATGTGATTCGATTGCATAACCCTATGACATAAATTGTTCACTAGGATATTTCTTTTCTGATGGGAAGGCTCATACAAGTTATGTTGTCTGAGTTTTCCACTCAGAAGAGACATATATGGCCACTGCAACGTTTATGGATCTTGATCCGGTTGGGCGGGTGCGAGGGGGCACCACCACCATCCGGTTGTCCCACTCTTATTTGTGGGCTATGAGAATCGTCGGGTAAAGATGAGGTTTCCTTAAGTCCGTCCGTTTTGGCTTTTTTCGACTTGTTCTCTGGAACAAGCAATTTTCCTTTTGGTAGTTACCTACAATTTTTCGACTTCGGTCGCCTTTTCTTTTGAGACCTAAGAATTAGTGAATGCGAAATTCCTTTGTAGTGTGTCCTTGTGCTGGGGGGAATGAACCCGCCCCACGACACCGCAATGCTAGCCTGCCAGTGCATTCACATGTCCCCAGACAAGTGCATTCTCGGCGGATATCAAAATCTTTCTTCGCCGAGGCAGCAGGCCATCGCTGCAGTCCTTTGCGGACATGTATACTTACCTTTTCACTACAAAATGGCGCCCAACGTGGGACCCGAAATGCCCAGCTGAATCATCAGTCGTGAGCACGAGACAGTCCATCGTCTCTAGGTGTCCCTACAAGGTGTCAAAATTATTGGTGGGTAGGTGACTACTTAAGGGTTTTGCACTAATCGTGCCCCAGCAATTTAGTAACTTCCGGACGTGTGTTATCTGCGAACATCAATATCGTTTGGTTCTGCTTTTGACTTATACTCTGTTGGTTTGCCATCATTGTATGACTAGTAAGGCCAAATGATATTAGAGTCCCTATGTGTATTCGGAAGTTATTATCCCAACACCTTATTTGCGGAGGATTCTGATCTGCACCCCAAACCAAGTGGTGCCTGAGTGTCTTTCATTACATGGATCTTGATTTCATGTGATTGGCTGCGTAGCTAATCCATGACTATCCGTGACAAGACACGCGCTGCTTGTGGGTCAGAATTCAACCCTGGGCTGACAAGTTGTAACTTGTGAAAACTTGCGGATGAGGGAGCACTTCCTAACCTTGATTCTTATGGTGCCGCAAGAGAGTAGTCCCTGTTACGCAGTAGGAAGAGTGTGCGATTGGTGTCCTTGGCTGTGAAGAAGGAACTGAAGGGAAAGACCGTATTTTCTCATGATAATTAGATACTGATATCACTTTGTAAATTTAAAACTAAAACCCAAAATTTTTTAAAAATTAATTCGTAATTAGGAGAGTTAATATTTAATTGTTCATATTTATTTATCTGTATAAGTTTTTTTTTTGAGGTTCATCAATAGTTCGCCACTAACGGCCACTTTGTTTTTAAATTTAAATAATTTTTTAGATACACATAGCATCAAAATGTCACAAATAATAGACGCCATATAGGAATTTGCTACCAGCATGGAGCAAATGCAACAGCAATTGTAACAATTTCCGGTCCGCCACTTTTGGATCCACCACGTCCTGATCCAGCACCTCTGGACCCGCCATCTCGACCCATGCTCGATGTCAACTGGGATCATTACCACCCACCCAGCCAGAAGACCTTCTACCGTCTAAGTAGCCAAGATAGTGGCTGGCTGGAAGCTGATGTTCACCGGCCGGAACGACCCTATGACAATAGGTGCCTTCATGAGCAGGGTCAAAAATATGGCGTGGTTGAATTTAGGGGGAAATGTGAGACCGGTCACACACTGCGCTCAAATGCTTTTCAGTTGGAGCGCGCTCCGTTGGTTTAGGCGGTTTGTAGACCTTTCTCCAACGTTGGATTGGGAGACGTTGCCGGAGGCAGCATTGTGGGAGGCAGCATTGCGGGAGTTCGCACCAATCGAAGAAGATTACACCTGGAAGCGGCGGATAAGAGACAGACACCAACAGGCGCATGAGACCGTAGATGATTACTACGAGGCCATGTGCTGCTTGTCGGAGCGTCTGATGCATCCCCTGCCGGAGTCTGACTTTCTCAGGATCCTTTGGGAAGGAATTCGGCCAGAGCTGCGAGAGCGACTGGTATTCGCTCCGCGCCATAACGTGCATGCGCTTTGCACGTCCGCAAAAGCGCTAGAAGCTGTACAACGGTCCCAGCGGTCCACACCCCAAGACAATTTCTCCAGCCGACGAGAGCAATCAGAACGACGCTCAGTAGTGGAGCTTGAATACAGCGTGCCTGCGTTACCCGCGCCAGACTGCCTCATTCCACCTTTAATGGACAGCGCGTCAAACACTATTTTTCCCTCTTCCCCAGAAGTAAACAGACAACATCAAATCGAATTACACCAACTGGCCCGTAGATGTTGGAACTGCCGGCAGACAGGACATCACTTTATCGCATGCCAGGCAGAGCCGAACGTCATTTGTCCCCGTTGTGGGAAACCAGACATGCATACACCAGACTGTACAAACTGCAAGAAGGCAAAAAACTTGCAAGCGGGTGCTCACAACAGCCAGCAGCACACGCGACAAACCAACTAACGGAACAGTACTCTATCCCGTCTACTGACAGTTCCACCACGACCAGCTCCTCGCCAGTAAACCTATTAGAGTCAAACACCACGATACCATTGCAGGTACCCGATGCAACAGATGCCACTTCTTCACCGGAGGCTGCTTCAAAGACAGTGTTGAAGTGACCACTACAGTCACTGCCTGAAGAACCTCGGTAGTCCCAAATGCGCGTACTAAAACCATACCATGTTCGACTGCTGGAATATTGGGCGGCTCGAGAGCGAATATTTGCTTCCGAAGAAGTCACCTCTCGCCAGCACGAAACTAAGTGGTCAACCCGTCGTTGGAGGAACTTCCGCAGAAGAGTGCGCACCTGCCGTCAAACATTAAAAATTTGTAACATCTCGGAGGTTTCTGAGAATGATACCAGACCCTACCACCCAATCAAAGTGCTGGGAAAAATCGCGATTGCACTGGTTGACACGGGTGCCAGTATCAGCTGTCTTGCCCCGAGCCTTGGCTCGAAGGTACTTCATCAACATCTTACCTTGATTAAGCCCTGGCGCACTGAAATCAGTACAGCTGATGGCACCAAACATCCTATCCAAGGTAGACTGACAACATCCGTGACGTTGAGAGGGCAAACGAAGGATATTACTTTCTATATTATCCCATCACTGACTCAGAACGTATACCTTGGCGTCGATTTTGTCCTTCAATTTGGATTGGCCTCAGATTTATTCACATTCAACGAGCTCGCTTCTATACCCGATCGGCATGAGCTGACACCTAAGCAACGACAACGCCTGGAAGCATCCATGGCTGCTTTTCCATCTTACACTACCCAAGGCCTTGGCCACACCAATCTGGTCTCACATGTCATCGATGTTGGCAATAATAAGCCAATTAAGCAGATACACTATGCCATCTCACCGGCCATGGAGAAGTTAGTGTGTGCAGAGTTGGATAGGATGCTCGAGTTGGAGGGTATAGAGGAGTCCCAAAGTGCCTGGTCCTCACTGGTAACCTTGGTGGTGGAGCCAGGTAAAGTCCGTCTTTGTCTAGATGCCCGTAAGGTTAACGCAGTGACCATCAAAGACGCTTACCCTCTTCCGCTCATCGATGGAATATTAGGAAGACTGCCAAAAGCAAATTATATGATCAGTCTCGACCTAAAGGACGCCTTCTGGCAAATTTCACTCGATGAGGGGTCGAGGGATAAGAGCGCCTTCACAGTGCCTGGACGACTATTATACCAGTTCGTCATAATGCCTTCTGGCCTGTGTAACGCGCCGCAAACGATGACTCGGCTGATGGACAAAGTCATCCAACCTCATCTGAAACACCAAGTGTTCGTGTACCTGGGTAATCTTTTACTCATCACAGAAACGTTCGACCAACACCTTTTACTCCTGCAAAAAGTAGCCCTGTACATCAGTAAGGCGGGACTCACCATCAACGTACAAAAAATTAAGTTTGTCATGAACGCGGTCCGAAACCTAGGACATGTCATCGGACATGGCACTATCAAAACGGATCCAGACAAAACTCGTGCGATTGACGAGTTCCCCTTACCAAAAACGGTTAAGCAGCTACGACGTTTCCTTGGTGTGTGCGGTTGGTATCGAAGGTTCGTTCGGAATTAGGCAAAAGTCTCAGCGCCCCTGTTGGACATGCTGCGGGAAGGGAAGCCCTAACATCAGCTCCGGTCTTGCACAGCCCCGACTTTACGAAGCCCTTCTCCATTCATTGTGATGCAAGTCAACATGGAGTAGGAGCCGTGCTGGTGCAATTGACCGATGAGGGAGAAGAAGCTCCCATTGCCTTCATGTCGAATAAGCTGAACTCGGCCCAAATGAACTATACCGTGTCTGAGCAGGAATGTTTGGTGAACCGAGCCGACTTACATGGATGTCTGGTCCGATGGGCTGTTAAACTGCAAGGGTTCAAGTTTTCCATCAAACATCGGAAAGGACCCAGAACATTGTACCCGATACTCTCTCGCGAATGTTTTCACCAGAGGGAGCCGAATTGACAGTGAATGACGAAGACCCCATCGAGATAGATTTGGACAGCCCACATTTCGAATCAGACAGCTACAAAGAGTTGAGGCAAACCATCGTGACCCAGCAATCACAGTTGCCTGATTTGAAACTGATAGACGGAATGAATACGCCACTGGTGATCCATGGCAGGAAGAAGAGTCCTGGAAGCTCTGGGTACCGGAGGAAATGACACAACATCTGATCCTCCGCGCACAGGACCATCCTTTAAGTGCCCACGGAGGTTACGGTCAGACGCTCCGGCGACTTAAGGAATACTTCTTCTGGCCTAAAATGGCAATCCAGGTCAAAGACTATGTGAGCGCCTGTGAGACCTGTAAAGGCACTAAAGCGCCCAACCAGCCTCTTCAACCACCTATGGGTCAACTCAACGTCCCAGAACGCGTATTCCAACGTCTGTACATAGATCTACTTGGTCCATATCCTCGATCATCCATGGGACACATCGGAGCTATCGTTGTGTTAGACCAGCTCTCGAAATTCCCACTGGTGGAACCTATTCGTAAGTTCACGACTGCATCCATCGTGAAATTGCTAGAGAGTCGGGTATTCCACGTGTTCGGGGTTCCAGAAAGTGTGTACTCGGACAATAGAGTACAGTTCAGATCTCGGCAGATTAAGGGCCTACTCGAACAGTACGGCGTCGAACACCAACTGACGCCCATATACTCTCCTCAGTCTAACGCATCAGAACGGTTGAATCGCACACTGTTAGTTGCGATCCGTTCTTATGTTCACCCAACTCAGAAAGATTGGAACCGCAGATTGTTCGCCATCACGTGCACTCTGCGATCATCTTATCATTCCGTCACCGGTGTCGCACCTTACATTGCCGCCTTCGGACAGCACATGATTTGCCATGGTAAATCATACAGGCTGTTACGGCAATTGAAGTGTTTGGGAGATACCGTCGTTGCGCTGGAGCCCCAAGAGCGTTTAGGAGACCTCCGCCAACAAATCAGACAGAAGATTAAGGCCGCGGGACGTGCAAATGAGGTACAGTACAACCTCAGGTCACGAACTTCCAATTTTAGAGAAGGAGATGAGGTTTCTCGACGTAATTTTCGCCAAAGTGACGCCGCTGGGCATAACAATGCCAAGCTGGACCAGCGTTTCCTGAATAGCCGCATCCAGAAGGTAGTAGGACCCAATCGTTACCTGTTAACTGACCTATCGGGGAAAGAAGTCGGGGTATATCACGCAAAAGACCTGCACCGATAATTACATATCTACGTTTGTTTTTTTCCGTCCGTACTCAGCTTCAACCACACGCAGTTTACACACTCGTAGCAAAACTTAAATCTACGTGTCAGCCTGTCCGTCCGTCAATTGGTTTTTGTTATTCGTCACTCCGCGTTCCGACGCCGAAGACTACCGATGCTCAAACAAAAGATCCTTCAGCTCCTTTTTCGAAATCCTCGTCGCCTTGGGATTCCGAGAAAACTAGCTGCCCTGTAGCAATCGAGCAGTTATACCAGCAAACTGGTCGAAATCCCTCCTATCTTCTATCTAAATTGTAATGGCAGATTTAAAATAAAAATATGTAAATTTTTTCTATAATTGTAGTTTGTAGAATAGTTTTTCTTCTTAGTGTTATTAGTAAATGTAACTTGATATTAATTTTCCTCTATATTAAAATTTAAATGTTCTTGTTAATCATCTTTTCTATACAATTTAAATTTTTACTGCTATTTAACAATTTTATTTCCTTCCTCCATGTAAATTTGTTCGCAGCATGTAAATTTTCTTCAGTTTACTTAAATTCCTTTACTTCATTTGTAATTTCTTTAGTTTAGTTAAAATTTCCCTACTACAATTAAATCCTGGTTTTTGGTTAAAAATTTGAATCTGCCCATTACAATTTAAGATATGGAACCCCTGACAGTGCAGGGCAACGGTGCATTACATGATGGAATGCATTCGAATTCAGCTGGGTGGACAGCTGATAGTATTTTCACCGTAGGCACGGAATGTGAAAAAGCGAAGACAAGTTTTGGACGGATCCAAACTGAACAAAAGGGGAGTCTGCTGAAGATCGCCGCACAGCGCGGACGTCGCGAAAAAAAGAAAACGGAAATCTTGCCGGATGGGTGGAAGGAAAAGCTTGCATTCGGATCGTAGAGTGTAGCTATAGGGAAAGAAAAGATTAAATTTTGTGAATTTTGAATGAAGGAATCAAATTTATCGTGAAAACAAGTTGGGTAAAGAGACCTACGCTCATGTCAGAAGGGTTTTGTATTCAATTTACAAAATGCAGTCACCAGATCGAATCAAATCAAGAAACATGTCAAAGACGATTTTATTGGAGAAAATATGAAATGCGAAGATCATACTATTTTAAACAAAGTTGAACGAATTTCGACTGCTGAGGTTTTTGGTTTTGTTATACTCATAAATATCTCCCTTGATAATTATTTCAGATGTCCATCCGCGACGGAGGAAACACATTTTTCATGTATTTCCCCCCTGTGCCCCCACTAAAGCAAAAACTGACACTTTAACAACTGTTTTGAAAAGCTCCCATGAAAACTTTCATTTCATACTCATACCGGCTACGTTTGATGAATTTTTTTTTCAGGGGCTACTCTCCTGTGCTGAAATCATCTATTCATGGCCAATTTTTTTCGAATCCTAGAATGGTTACAAAACCCTTTTGCTAGGAGCTCTCTCCCACCTCCTTGACTTATTTTACTTATGAGCATTAATTGTAGGTACTCATCTTCAGTCATTCATTGAATTGAATCAAGTGTTCAAAGCATGCACCTTAAACGTTGAAGTTGGGAAAAAATAACTCAAAATTATTCAGTCTTCGCATTTAAAACAGCCACTATCTTGTTTTACGATTACTGATACTACTAGCTGAAACGATTCTCAAAGATATACATGACACCTATCATTCCTGAAATTTTCATGCAAATCCTAGCAAAACTGTAGTGTCTGAGTCGGTAAAAAGCGCATGTTGTTCCATAGCCAAATGTTGCCATAGTAATACATGCAGCGCATATTGTTCCATAGTAATACAGGAAAATTCTAACCGCTATAACTTCGCTAAATATGATTCAATCTTTATGAAACTTTCAGGATAGATCAATCTTATAAATAGACATCTACGTACTGAATTTTATTGAATTTAAGGGTACCGTTAAGATTTTATTCAAGAAAACATAAAATCGATAAATCATACTATTACTAACAAAGTTGAGCGAATTGCAACTTCTCACGTATTCGTTGTTGTTGTACGCACCAAGGCCTACATCCCTGATTTTTTTCAGATTTTTCGGATCACAGGTGTCCAATCGCGAGGGGGGGACACACAAATTTTTCGTGTATTTCCCCTCCCTGTGCGCCCCTCGAAGCAAATTTTGCCAAACTAAGAACAGTTTTGGAAAGTTCTTATCAAGGCCTTTCATTTGATACCCATATCGGCTACCTTCAATGAAATTTTTTTTTCGGGGGGTCACTCTCCTATATGGGGAGATCCCCCTTAAATACCTTATAAAATTTTTTTGTAGTTGAACTTTGAAGAGATCACCACTTTACACCTACATACAAAATTTGATGTTTCTAGCTTAAGTAGTTTCCGAGAAAAACTGCTGTGACACACGGACGGACGGACGGACGGACGGACAGACGGACAGACTGGTCGCGAAACTAGTAGGGTTTTGTAAAATTATTTTACAAAACTCTAAAAAGATGAGATTTGTGAATGTTGACTGAAGCATGTATGGAGAAGTAGAATTTCCAAGGGGAAGAATTTGAAACAGTTGTTGCTAAACGCAGTCGGGAAGAAAAATAATTTATTGAATTTAGAAAGATTTACTAAATTTTCTGATATTAAAGTCAATTCGAAGTGGTGAATCTTTGTTGATAGAATAGAAAGTAGTGAAATACTAAAGCCACGATGGTTTAAATTACCTGCTAAAATCTATACACCTACATTGTGGAAAAAGTGTAAAGAGGAAAAGTGTATGAAATAATTGATAAAGATTCAATTGAACTTTTAACAGCCACGGAGCTGATTTATGAGTATAAGGATGGAATAAAACTCGTGCTCCGTCAAAATGTATGGCGGAAGTGTTTTCGCTTGGGTGTGAAAAGCTTTCTCCCTCTCTTAAACCATCTGTCGAAAAGTTATTCTTTAGCTCCCAGAAATAATCAGGTCCCCAAAGGAGATATGAAACGGAGAAACAATTTGCAAGTGTAAAGCGTCTTTGATTTGCCCCCGAATCAAGTAATAATTATTTACTCAATGCGCTTAACATGTAAAGAATTTTAAATTAGTAATAAGCGCTTTTGTCGGAAATTGGTCGAAATGCGGTGATGCTACTTCGTTTTCATCGAATATAGAAATCGTTTCGCGTGAAATTGTTGGTGGCAAAAGGACGGTGCATGTGTCTGGCTCTTAGTGGAAAAGAGCTACCACCACGAATGCGACAGATATTTGGGATGCGGAATTTAGCCATTTTTATTCACATGTAGTCCAATACGACTTCGGAACCTCCTTCACAATACTCATTGAAAGAAGCGTGTACACAGAATTAGATTCAAGAATAGTTACACCCACTAGAATGTATTCAATCAAAAATTCTTTATTTGATTAATTGGATTAAAGAGCCTGTCTCTTTTACTGAAGTTTTTTTTATCTTAAATGCGTTTTTGTGTTTAGATATTTTATTATATCTTTTTTTTGTAAATGCGTTCGCCAATGTAATCACGGCAAAGGTAATTGCTGTTGATTGCTCGAACATAGGGGATTATGCACGACAGGTTGCCGTTGACAATAAATGAATAGACGTGATAACTGTTAAGATAGTAGAAAAAGGAACTGGAAAGTTATCATTTATTGAAATTTTAAAAAGAAAAAATATGATGATGAGTTAACCATGGATTACTAAATGGAACCAATCGTCGGTCTTTCCATTCTGCCCCTCTGGCCGGGTATAGGACCCGCTACGATGGTAGGCGGTTAATGAAAAAATGGGCTAGCCACCGGGCGCACTCCAACTGTTCTATTTTTGTTTCAGGTACTCTCGCGGGTTGAGTGGCCTCTAGACAAGGTGCCTTTTTATAGCATAAGGCCATGTGAATCGATTGCATAACCCTATGACATAAATTGGGCACCAGTATATTTCTTTTCTGATGGGAAGGCTCATACAAGTTATGTTGTCTGAGTTTTCCACTCAGAAGAGAAATATATGGCCACTGCAACGTTTATGGATCTTGATCCGGTTGGGCGGGTGCGAGGGGGCACCACCACCATCCGGTTGTCCCACTCTTATTTGTGGGCTATGAGAATCGTCGGGTAAAGATGAGGTTCCCCTAAGTCCGTCCGTTTTGGCTTGTTTCGACTTGTTCTCTGGAACAAGCAATTTTCCTTTTGGTAGTTACCTACAATTTTTCGACTTCGGTCGCCTTTTCTTTTGAGACCTAAGAATTCGTGAATGCGAAATTCTTTTGTAGTGTGTCCTTGTGCTGGGGGGAATGAACCCGCCCCACGACACCGAAATGCTAGCCTGCCAGCGCATTCACGCGTCCCCAGACAAGTGCATTCTCGGCGGATATCAAAATCTTTCTTCGCCGAGGCAGCAGGCCATCGCTGCAGTCCTTTGCGGACATGTATACTTACCCTTTCACTACAAAATGGCGCCCAACGTGGGACCCGAAATGCCCAGCTGAATCATCAGTCGTGAGCACGAGACAGTCCATCGTCTCTAGGTGTCCCTACAAGGTGTCAAAATTATTGGTGGGTAGGTGACTACTTAAGGGTTTTGCACTAATTGTGCCCCAGCAATTTAGTAACTTCCGGACGTGTGTTATCCGCGAACATCAATATCGTTTGGTTCTGCTTTTGACTTATACTCTGTTGGTTTGCCATCATTGTATGACTAGTAAGGCCAAATGATATTAGAGTCCCTATGTGTATTCGGAAGTTATTATCCCAACACCTTATTTGCGGAGGATTCTGATCTGCACCCCAAACCAAGTGGTGCCTGAGTGTCTTTCATTACATGGATCTTGATTTCTTGTGATTGGCTGCGTAGCTAATCCATGACTACCCGTGACAAGACACGCGCTGCTTGTGGGTCAGAACTCAACCCTGGGCTGACAAGTTGTAACTTGTGAAAAGTTGCGGATGAGGGAGCACTTCCTAACCTTGATTCTTATGGTGCCGCAAGAGAGTAGTCCCTGTTACGCAGTAGGAAGAGTGTGCGATTGGTGTCCTTGGCTGTGAAGAAGGAACTGAAGGGAAAGACCGTATTTTCTCATGATAATTAGATACTGATATCACTTTGTAAATTTAAAACTGAAACCCAAAATTTTTTAAAAATTAATTCGTAATTAGGAGAGTTAATATTTAATTGTTCATATTGTTACATGTACAAATAATTCTGCGAGCTACTGTCGCAATTGTTTTCACAACAATGAAGAACACGAATTTACTCGAAACCACGAGAACCCAACAAGCATGAGCAACATCTGAAAGTGAGTCACTGCTCCATTCATTTGCAGTCGCTCGAATGTTCCCGCGAATTCGCCAATGTACGAGAACTGGGTTGAATGACTACAGACCCTATTTAAAGGCGAGCTGAATGAATGGGGAGATCATCATTCATTTGACCGCAATAGGAACTGCGATAGTATGTGGGAAGCAATATTATTCGAGTAGTAGAAAAGTGATTTTCGTAATAGTGAAGTGATTTAGAAGACAATTGCGATAAGAAATTTATGGACAAGTGTTAGATTTTCCATAGTGAAAATTAAAATTAGTGAAAGTGTTAAATTGATCATTGTGCACTTTTGTAATTAAATAAACTCTTTCAACTTAAATTAAAAGACATTGCGTTTTCACTTTCCCGGAACATTAAATTATTGGCCGCGAAACGGAAACACGTGACAGTGGTGTCAAGAAGTAAGAAAGAAAATTTTGGAAGTGAAAGCGATTAAACATTTTTGAAGTGCACAGAAGTGAGAATTAACGTTGAAACTGGAGGAAAAATTGCCGAAACTATAAAAATGCCAGGAAACTTACATCTAAAAATCAATCAATTGAGCATATCGGAGCTCAAAGAGGAGTTGGAACAGCGAAATCTGGCCACGCAAGGTACAAAGGCCATACTGATTGCACGCTTGGGTGACGCGATTGAATCGGAAGGTGCGTATCTGGATTCGGATGAGCCTACAGATGCAGAAAAAGGCGCAGAAGGTGGTGAAGCCGAAACACCAAAACCAAAGGAACCAGAAAATGCGCTGATGCAAATGTTGATGCTGATGCAGCAAGAGCAGTGACAACAGTCATCCAATTTAACTGCAAAGCTCAATGAACAGTCATCCAATTTAACCACGAAGCTAGATGAACAATCAGTGAAGTTAAATGAACAAACCACGAAGCTAAATGAACAATCAGCAAAAATGGACCAACAAGCGATCAAAATCAAGGCGGATTTGCAAAAACAGTTAACCGAAATAAAAGCGGAGCTCAGTAGTCTCAACAGCCAAATTAAATGCGTCGAAGAAAAGGTATACCAGGTCGAGGAGAGAATCAACCTTGAGATTAGCCAGGTCGAGGAGAGAATCAACCATGAGATGGAAAAAGTGAAAAAGGACTTGGAAGCAGCGAAGGTAATAGTAACCGCCTCACCAGCCCCACTTATTACCGCAGCGCAAAGCTCATCTAGAAATGTGCAAGCACCAATATTCGACGGGCAAACGGTCTGGACTATTCACAAAACCCAGTTTGAAGCAGCCGCTCGCATAAATCACTAAAATGAGCAGGAACGAGCAACTGCATTGATTTTTGCTCTAAGAGGCCCAGCTGCCGAGCTGTTGCAGACGATCCCCGTTGAATTACACTCAAACCCAAATCCTATAATGAATGCGCTCGACATGCGTTATGGAGACGATCATCTAAAGCAGATTTATCGGTCACAGCTAAGGCATCGAATGCAGAAGTCTGGTGAAACCCTATAGCAGCTAGCCTAAGACATTGAGCGACTGGCACTTTTGGCTTATCCAGCCTACTACCCAGAACATCGAGATGATGCGGCGACAGAAGCATTCATCAGCGCACTAAAGGACCCGGAATTGAAACAAGCCGTGCGTTTAGCTCAAAAGCAAACCATTAAGGACGCATTGGCTTACAGTCTGAACTTTGAGGCAGCGAAAAATGTGACTCATACTACTGCCCGGGTTCGTGAGGTAGTGACAGACGAATGCAGGTGTGAGCACGTGAGAATTGAGCGAGACCCGCATGTAAATGGTGCGCCTAGATGCTGGGATTGCGGAGAGAAGGGGCACCAGCAAAGAGACTGCAAGAAGCGAAGAAAACCGAGCTATTGTCCAGGGTGTGCAGCTAGGAGGAGATCCAGACCGTGTCAGGAGCCCAGAATGAAAGCCCTTCAAACAGAGGGGTCGGGAAACATGTAAGAGCCAACTTCGTGGGGCAGAGGTTGGCTAGGAGGATCGACGTCCCCAGCACCACCATCAACGTGTCAAGACTACATCGTGGAGAAACGGACTTATGCCTTCCGGGTCAAGTTGACGGAGAACACTGCACCATAACAATCAACACTGGTGCAACCCGATCGACTATCCAACCAGACCTAGTTAGACAGCAACAACTTCACAAGGGCAGACTTTTCTCACTACGGACAGCTACGGGAGAAACTGCACCTGTTCATGGAGAGGTCAACCTCCAGATACAGTTGGGAGACCTTGTGTTCCGACATAATTTTCTGGTCGCGAACATTATGGATGACTGCATTCTCGGAATGGATTTTCTGCGACCACATGGAATCACGTTGGATTTGGGCAAACGTGTATTGAAATGGCAGAATGTCGAAGTACTGATGGAGGATCCCAGCGTCCAAATCCCCAAGATGAATGTAGTGGTATGTACTGACACTGATGTACCGAATTCTTCCGAAAGCATTGTATGGGCCAAGCTTGATGGTGATTCTGGAGACCACCGATCTTATCTGATAGAGCCAACGAAGACGTCCGCATTGCGCAGTTTGATTGTAGGACGAAGCGTGTAAGATCTTTAAGGAACGGATATGTGCCGGTTATAGTCCTTAACACCACAGACTCAACCACGAGCATCAAAGCGGGAGAAGTCATCGGCAGCTGCCAGCCTGTTTCCATCATCATCTCTTTGGAAGCTACTCACGACCATCATCGGAGTAGGAGGCAAGACACAGACAAAACCCGGGAATTCACGTCTGCAATATTGAAGCAGGTCAAATTGCCAGTGCAGCTATTCGAACGAGCCTCTGATCTGGTCACTAAGTACAGTGACATCTTCTCAACAAGCCCGCATGACCAAGGCCGAACGAGTTTGGTAGCTCACGTCATAGATACACAGGGAGCTAAGCCGATTCGACAAGCACTGCGACGTCTCCCTATAGCCAAACAAGGAGAAGTGAGCGCGCTGATCTTGAACATGGAAAAACAAGGCGTTATTGAACCTTCTGTCAGTCCATGGGCCACGCCTGTAGTTCTAGTAAAGAAAAAGGATGGTAGCCCTCGCTTTTGTGTCGACTATAGGCAGCTTAACGACGTCACTAAGAAAGATAGTTACCCGCTCCCACGCATCGATGACATCATGGACACTTTAGCCGACGCAAAATGGTTTTCTACACTCGATCTCAAGAGTGGCTATTGGCAGGTAGAAATCGACAAGAAGGACCGAGAGAAGACCGCATTTTCTGTTGGGGCCGGATTGTGGCAATTTATGGTGATGCCGTTTGGGCTTTGCAATGCTCCAGCCACTTTCGAACGCTTGATGGAGTACGTGCTACGTGGTCTAACCTGGAAAACCTGCTTGGGGTACCTAGATGACATCATCGTCATCGGTAGAACGTTCGAAGAGCATGTGTGGAACTTAGAAGAGCTTTTCGCCAGATTACGACTGGCAAATTTGAAACTTAGTCCCGACAAGTGTACCCTTTTCGCAGCTGAAGTAAAATACCTGGGACACGTCGTATCAGCAGAAGGGGTCAAAACAGACCCTGAGAAAATTGAAGCCGTGAAAAGCTGGCCAACACCAAACAACAAGCGCCAACTACGAAGTTTTCTGGGTCTGGCAACCTACTATCGAAGATTCGTCAAAGACTCTGCCAAAATAGCTAAGTGTCTCCATCAGCTAACCGAGAAAAATCGTCCGTACGTCTGAAATGAACAATGCCAGACAGCCTTTGAGACCCTGAAGGAAAAGCTGTAAGAATCACCCGTGCTGGCGTATCCGAAACCCGGAAAAATGTTTGTAGTTGACACCGATGCAAGCAACGGCGGTATTGGAGCTGTACTCTCCCAGCAGATCAATGGCGAAGAAAGAGTCCTCTCGTATTACAGTCGAGCTCTCTCAAAAAGTGAGAGGAACTACTGCGTGACCAGGAAGGAGCTATTGGCTATAATAGAGGCCACCAAGCAGTTCCACAAGTACCTATATGGCCAGAAATTTGTTCTTCAAACGGACCATGCATCACTGAGATCGTTGCTCAACTTCAAAAACCCCGAGGGACAAGTTGCGAGATGGATCGAAAGATTGCAGTCATACGACTACGAAATTGTTCATCGGAAGGGCGGAGTTCATGGAAATGCTGACGCCCTATCCCGCCGTCCATGTCTAGATAACTGCAAGCATTGCCGACGGATTGAGGAAAAGGAACCGCTCGTTGATCTGCGATTGATAACGGCGGAATTCAATGAAGGTTGGTCATCGGAGGAGATTCGAAACGCCCAGTTAGCCGATGAAGAAATCGGACCATTGCTCGTATGGAAGGAGACGACTGGGCGACCTGAGTGGAAAGACGTTTCAGTGCATGGCGCAACCCTGAAAAGCTATTGGGCACAATGGAACTCCCTTCAGGTGGCGGGTGGCGTACTCAAGCGGAAATGGGAAACGGCGGATGGCAGCTCCTATAGGATGCAAACTATACTTCCCAAAAGCCGAATCCACGATGTGATTAAGGGAATGCATGAAGTGTCCTCGGGAGGCCACCTTGGTGTTAACAAGACCTTAGCGAAATTGCGGGAAAGGTTCTACTGGCTCCACGCTCGAGAAGACGTAGAGGACTGGTTTCGCAGATGAATAGTTTGCGCTTCCATCAATGGCCCAAAGCGACGACTGAGAGGACAAATGCAAACCTATAACGTAGGCGTGCCATTCGAAAGGATTGCTGTTGACATTGCAGGACCCTTTCCTGAATCCGAATGAGGAAATCGATAGACGCCGGTTGTGGCCGATTATTTCACCAAGTGGCCCGAGGTCTACCCCATTCCCAACCAGGAAGCAACTACCGTAGCTGAACAGCTAGTGTTAAATTGGGTCAGTAGGTACGGCGTACCTTGCGAATTATATTCAGATCAACGCCGAAACTTTGAGTCACTAGTTTTTGGCGAAATGTGTGAACTACTGGGAATACGGAAAACGAGGACAACACCGCTGCATCCCCAATCCGATGGAATGGTCGAACGGTTCAACGGCACGCTCAATAAACATCTGGCCAAGATGGTGGACGAGAACCAAAGGGACTGGGACCGACGTATCCCAATCATTTTTGATGGCGTACAGAGCTGCCGAACACGCATCGACGGGCGAAGCCCCAGCCAAAGTCATTTTTGGAAAGACTATTCGTCTGCCAGCCGATATGAAGTTCGGAACACCCCTTGAGAAACCCCAAACGATCTCGGAGTACGCAAATGATCTAAGGCAACGGTTGAACCAGATACATCGGACAGTGCGAAATCACCTCGAATCGGCTACTGACCGCATGAAGATCAGGTATGATCTCAAGGCGAACTCTACTGGCTTCGAGCAAGATGACTTGGTATGGCTATATAACCCGCAACGGCGAAAGGGTAGGTCTCCAAAGTTGCAACACAATTGGGAGGGACCATACCGAGTTGCAAAGCGAATCAACGACGTCGTTTATCGAATACAGGAACATCGTAAGCCAAGAGCCAAAATGAAAATCGTGCACCTGGACCGTCTTGCCCCATATAACATCCAGGGAGAATTGACTACAACTGGCGACACATCTTTTCGGGGCGAAAAGAACTGAGGTGGGGGCAGTGTTACATGTACAAATAATTCTGCGAGCTACTGTCGCAATTGTTTTCACAACAATGAAGAACACGAATTTACTCGAAACCACGAGAACCCAACAAGCATGAGCAACATCTGAAAGTGAGTCACTGCTCCATTCATTTGCAGTCGCTCGAATGTTCCCGCGAATTCGCCAATGTACGAGAACTGGGTTGAATGACTACAGACCCTATTTAAAGGCGAGCTGAATGAATGGGGAGATCAACATATATTCGACCGCGATAAGAACTGCGATAGTATGTGGGAAGCGATATTATTCGAGTAGTAGAAAAGTGATTTTCGTAATAGTGAAGTGATTTAGAAGATAATTGCGATAAGAAATTTATGGACAAGTGTTAGATTTTTCATAGTGAAAATTAAAATTAGTGAAAGTGTTAAATTGATCATTGTGCACTTTTGTAATTAAATAAACTCTTTTAACTTAAATTAAAAGACATTGCGTTTTCACTTTCCCGGAACATTAACTTATTGGCCGCGAACCGAAAACACGCGACAATATGTATTTATCTGTCTAAGTTTTTTTTTTGAGTTTCAGTAATAGTTCGCCACTAACGGCCACTTTGATTTTAAATTTAAATTATTTTTTTAGATACACATACCATCAAAATGTCACAAATGTCACGGTCCGCCACTTTTGGATCCACCACGTCCTGATCCAGCACCTCTGGACCCGCCATCTTGACCCATGCTCGATGTCAACTGGGATCATTACCACCCACCCAGCCAGAAGACCTTCCACCGTCTAAGTAGCCAAGATAGTGGCTGGCTGGAAGCTGGTGTTCACCGGCTGGAATGACCCTATGACAATAGGTGCCTTCATGAGCAGGGTCAAAAATATGGCGTGGTTGAATTTAGGGGGAAATGTGAGACCAGTCACACACTGCGCTCAAATGCTTTTCAGTTGGAGCGCGTTCCGTTGGTTTAGGCGGTTTGTAGACCTTTCTCCAACGTTGGATTGGGAGACGTTGCGGGAGGCAGCATTGTGGGAGGCAGCATTGCGGGAGTTCGCACCAAACGAAGAAGATGACACCTGGAAGCGGTGGATAAGAGACAGACACCAACAGGCGCATGAGACCGTAGATGATTACTACGAGGACCTGTGCTGCTTGTCGGAGCATCTGATGCATCCCTTGCCGGAGTCTGAGTTTCTCAGGATCCTTTGGGAAGGAATTCGGCCAGAGCTGCGAGAGCGACTGGTATTCGCTCCGCGCCATAACGTGCATGCGCTTTGCACGTCCGCAAAAGCGCTAGAAGCTGTACAACGGTCCCAGCGGTCCACACCCCAAGACGATTTCTCCAGCCGACGAGAGCAATCAGAACGACGCTCAGTAGTGGAGCTTGAATACAGCGTGCCTGCGTTACCCGTGCCAGACTGCCTCATTCCACCTTTAACGGACAGCGCGTCAAACACTATTTTTCCCTCTTCCACAGAAGTAAACAGACAACATCAAATCGAATTACACCAACTGGCCCGTAGATGTTGGAACTGCCGGCAGACAGGACATCACTTTATTGTATGCCATGCAGAGCTGAACGTCATTTGTCCCCGTTGTGGGAAACCAGACATACATACGCCAGACTGTACAAACTGCAAGAAGGCAAACAACTTGCAAGTGGGTGCTCACAACAGCCAGCAGCGCACGCGACAAACCAACTAACGGAACAGTACTCTATCCCGTCTACTGACAGTTCCACCACGACCAGCTCCTCGCCAGTAAACCTATTAGAGTCAAACACCACGATACCATTGTAGGTACCCAATGCAACAGATGCCACTTCTTCTCCGGAGGCTGCTTCAAAGACAGTGTTGAAGTGACCACTACAGTCACTGCCTGAAGAACCTCGGTAGTCCCGAATGCGCGTACTAAAACCATACCATGTTCGACTGCTGGAATATTGGGCGGCTCGAGAGTGAATATTTGCTTCCGAAGAAGTCACCTCTCGCCAGCACGAAACTAAGTGGTCAACCCGTCGTTGGAGGAACTTCCGCAGAAGGATGCGCACCTGCCGTCAAACATTAAAAATTTGTAACATCTCGGAGGTTTCTGAGAATGATACCAGACCCTACCACCCAATCAAAGTGCTGGGAAAAATCGCGATTGCACTGGTTGACACGGGTGCCAGTATCAGCTGTCTTGCCCCGAGCCTTGGCTCGAAGGTACTTCATCAACATCTTACCTTGATTAAGCCCTGGCGCACTGAAATCAGTAAAGCTGATGGCACCAAACATCCTATCCAAGGTAGACTGACAACATCCGTGAGGTTCAGAGGGCAAACGAAGGATATTACTTTCTATATTATCCTATCACTGACTCAGAACGTATACCTTGGCGTCAATTTTGTCCTTCAATTTGGATTGGCCTGAGATTTCCATGGCTGCTTTTCCATCTTACGCTACCCAAGGCCTTGGCCACACCACGCTGGTCTCCCATGTCATCGATGTTGGCAATAATAAGCCAATTAAGCAGAGACACTATAAAAAAATGAAAGAAAGTATATACCCTTTAATTCTACTATTTATTTTAAATTTCGTATACAATTGTTTCGTTCTCTACTTGAGAACTTCCTCAGTACTACTATTCCCTAAACTATAAGTATCCTAATATTTATACTAAACTCATTAACGTATTAATATGAATCTCTAATTACACCTAATCCCTCAAAGTACTTTTACTTAATCTCTAATTACCTGATCCTTTACCATTCAAAAATTTCTTTTTCCTTAATTACTACTTAACTACCTTCATTATTTTGTAAGCTTGAATAGCCAGGTGTATCCGTTACCTGGGTCGCCGTTCCAAATGTCCTGCGTCTTCCGATTGAATATCTCCAAGCTTTCTGCTACATCAAGCTTCCATCCGCTTGTAACCGTTTTCAGCATGCTTACGTTGTCCGCAGTGATGTCATGTTTATCAAGGACTATATGCTCTGCTACTTTTGATTTGAAGTTTTTTGCATCCTGCTTTTTGTTTTTGTTGACTGCTTCAATTAAGTGTTCATTCCATCTGACACCTAGTGATCTCCTCGTTTGTCCAATGTAACATCCATTACATTTCGTACACGATACCTTGTAGACTCCACTGCGCTCCATTTTGGGAATGGGGTCCTTGGTTGATCCAAGCAAGTTCTGTATTTTTGTGGCCCGGCTCGTATAAACTAGGTCGATGTCTACGTTCTTCATAGCCCTCTTCATTGTTTCCGTCCTTGAGTCAAACGTTACAACCAACCTCTTCCGTTGCTCGACTTCCGCAGTTAGCGTTGTGAACTTTTTATTGAAGATCTCCTTCGTTCGTTTGGCTATCAATTTGGTAACATCATCCGTAGGGTATCCATTCCACTCGGCTAGCTTATAAATGTGGGACGTTTCTTTTTTCAGGCCTTCCTTATTCAATGGAAGCGTGAGCATTCGATTCACAAGCCAGCTAAATGTCGCCCATTTTTGCTGTTGGCAATGGTTCGAAGTGAAAGGAATTATCCGCATGGTGTCCGTTGGTTTGCGGTATATTTCGAATTCCAATCCATTAGCTCCTCTACATACCATTACGTCAAGGAATGGTAGCCGCCCCTCCGACTCCAGCTCGTGGGTGAAACCGATGTTGTTGTGTATTGAGTTGATCGCCGTGAGAATTTGCTGGACCTGATCCTCTTTGATGATCGTGAAGATATCGTCTACATAACACACCCATGCCACATCGATGGGTGCGTTATGTAAACCAACGGACACCATGCGGATAATTCCTTTCACTTCGAACCATTGCCAACAGCAAAAATGGGCGACATTTAGCTGGCTTGTGAATCGAATGCTCACGCTTCCATTGAATAAGGAAGGCCTGAAAAAAGAAACGTCCCACATTTATAAGCTAGCCGAGTGGAATGGATACCCTACGGATGATGTTACCAAATTGATAGCCAAACGAACGAAGGAGATCTTCAATAAAAAGTTCACAACGCTAACTGCGGAAGTCGAGCAACGGAAGAGGTTGGTTGTAACGTTTGACTCAAGGACGGAAACAATGAAGAGGGCTATGAAAAACGTAGACATCGTCCTAGTTTATACGAGCCGGGCCACAAAAATACAGAACTTGCTTGGATCAACCAAGGACCCCATTCCCAAAATGGAGCGCAGTGGAGTCTACAAGGTATCGTGTACGAAATGTAATGGATGTTACATTGGACAAACGAGGAGATCACTAGGTGTCAGATGGAATGAACACTTAAGGGAAGCAGTCAACAAAAACAAAAAGCAGGATGCAAAAAACTTCAAATCAAAAGTAGCAGAGCATATAGTCCTTGAAAACCATGACATCACTGCGGACAACGTAAGCATGCTGAAAACGGTTTCAAACGGATGGAAGCTTGATGTAGCAGAAAGCTTGGAGATATTCAATCTGAAGACGCAGGACATTTGGAACGGCAACCCAGGTAACGGATACACCTGGCTATTCAAGCTTACAAAATAATGAAGGTAGTTAAGTAGTAATTAAGGAAAAAGAAATTTTTGAATGGTAAAGGATCAGGTAATTAGAGATTAAGTAAAAGTACTTTGAGGGATTAGGTGTAATTAGAGATTCATATTAATACGTTAATGAGTTTAGTATAAATATTAGGATACTTATAGTTTAGGGAATAGTAGTACTGAGGAAGTTCTCAAGTAGAGAACGAAACAATTGTATACGAAATTTAAAATAAATAGTAGAATTAAAGGGTATATACTTTCTTTCATTTTTTTATTTGATAGTTCTACTAAAGGCGGAATATTTTTAACTAATAAAAAGAGACACTATGCCATCTCACCGGCCATGTAGAAGTTAGTGTAAGCAGAGTTGGATCGGATGCTCGAGTTGGGGGTTATAGAGGAGTCCCAAAGTGCCTGGTCCTCACCGGTAACCTTGGTGGTGAAGCCAGGTAAAGTCCATCTTTGTCTAGATGCCCGTAAGGTTAACGCAGTGACCATCAAAGACGCTTGCCCGCTTCCGCTCATCGATGGAATATTAGGGAGGCTGCCAAAAGCAAATTATATTACCAGTCTTGACTTAAAAGACGCCTTCTGGCAAATTCCACTCGATGAGGGGTCGAGGGATCAGACCGCCTTCACAGTGCCTGGATGGCCATTATACCAGTTCGTCACAATGCCTTCTGGCCTGTGTAATGCGCCGCAAACGATGACTCGGCTGATGGACAAAGTCATCCAACCTCATCTGAAACACCAAGTGTTCGTGTACCTGGGTGATCTTTTACTCATCACAGAAACGTTCGACCAACACCTCTTACTCCTGCAAGAAGAAGCCCTGTACATCAGTAAGGCGGGACTCACCATCAACGTACAAAAAAGTAAGTTTGTCATGAACGCGGTCCGATACCTAGGACATGTCATCGGACATGGCACTATCAAAACGGATCCAGACAAAACTTGTACGATTGACGAGTTCCCCTTACCAAAAACGGTTAAGCAGCTACGACGTTTCCTTGGTACCGAAGGTTCGTTCGGAATTAGGCAACAGTCTCAGCGCCCCTGTCGGACGTGCTGTGGAAAGGGACGTTCATTTGGACCGAGCTCAGCCGAAAGGCATTTGAAGAGCTAAAACAAGCCCTCACATCAGCTCCGGTCTTGCACAGCCCCAACTGTACGAAGCCCTTCTCCATTCATTGTGTTGCAAGTCAACGTGGAGTAGGAGCCGTGCTGGTGCAATTGACCGATGAGGGAGAAGAAGCTCCCATTGCCTTCATGTCGAATAAGCTGAACTCGGCCCAAACGAACTATACCGTGTCCGAGCAGAAATCTTTGGCCGCAGTGATGGCTGTGAAGAAATTCCGAGCCTATATCGAGGGCCACCAGTTCGAGATCATCACAGACCCCGCTTCGCTACAATGGTTGATGAACCGAGCCGACTGACATGGACGCCTGGTCCGATGGGCTCTTAAACTGCAAGGGTTCAAATTTTACATCAAACATCGGAAAAGGACCCACAACATCGTACCCGATACTCTCTCGCGAATGTTTTCACCAGAGGGAGCCGAATTGACAGTAAATGACGAGGACCCCATCGAGATAGATTTGGACAGCCCACATTTCGAATCAAACAGCTACAAAGAGTTGAGGCAAACCATCGTGACCCAGCAATCACAGTTGCCTGACTTGAAACTGATAGGCGGCTACGTATATAGACGGAATGAATACGCCACTGGTGATCCATGGCAGGAAGAAGAGTCCTGGAAACTCTGGGTACCAGAGGAAATGACTCAACATCTGATCCTAAGCGCACAGGACCATCCTGTAAGTGCCCACGGAGGTTACGGTCGGACGCTCCGGTGACTTAAGCAATACTTCTTCTGGCCTAAAATGGCAATCCAGGTCAAAGACTACGTGAGCGCCTGTGAGACCTGTAAAGGCACCAAAGCGCCCAACCAGCCTCTTCGACCGCCTATGGGTCAACTCAACATCCCAGAACGCGTATTCCAACGTCTGTACATAGATCTACTCGGTCCATATCCTCGATCATCCATGGGACACATCGGAGCTATCGTTGTGTTAGACCAGCTCTCAAAATTCCCACTGGTGGAACCTATTCGTAAGTTCACGACTGCATCCATCGTGAAATTGCTAGAGAGTCGGGTATTCCACGTGTTCGGGGTTCCAGAAAGTGTGTACTCGGATAATAGAGTACAGTTCAGATCTCGGCAGTTTAAGGGCCTACTCGAACAGTACGGCATCGAACACCAACTGACGCCCATATACTCTCCTCAGTCTAACGCATCAGAAAGGTTGAATCGCACACTGTTAGCCGTGATCCGTTCTTATGTTCACCCAACTCAGAAAGATTGGGACCGCAGATTGTCCGCCATCACGTGCGCTCTTCGATCATGTTATCATTCCGTCACCGGTGTCGCACCTTACTTTGCCACCTTCGGATAACACATGATTTGCCATGGTAAATCATACAGGCTGTTACGGCAATTGAAGTGTTTGGGAGATCCCGTCGTTGCGCTGGAGCCCCACGAGCGTTTAGGAGACCTCCGCCAACAAATCGGACAGAAGATTAAGGCCGCAGGACGTGCAAATGAGGCACAGTACAACCTCAGGTCACGAACTTCCAATTTTAGAGAAGGAGATAAGGTTTCATCATTTTTAGTTGTGATAAAATGAACAAATGATTGAGGTGCTCGTGGTAAAAGAGAATAAAATGAAGGAAAATTTAATTACTCTTCATTTAGGAAAAAAAAATCACCACATCACAAGCGGGCGCCCGGCGTGGATGTATGTGAGTACCGATTGTTTTTTTTTAGGGTTTTGTAAAATAATTTTACAAAACCCTTCTAAAATCGCGTCCTGTCTGTCCGTCTGTCTGTCCGTCCGTCCGTCCGTCCGTCCGTCCGTCCGTGTGTCACAGCAGTTTTTCTCGGAAACTACTGAAGCTAGAAGCATCAAATTTTGTATATAGGTGTAAAGTGGTGATCTCTTCAAAGTTCAACTACTAAAAAATTTTATAAGGTATTTAAGGGGGGTCTCCCCATGTAGGGGAGTGACCCCCCGAAAAAAAATTTCATTGAAGGTAGCCGATATGGGTATCAAATGAAAGGTCTTGATGAGGACTTTTCAAAACAGGTCTTAGTTTGGCAAAGTTCGCTTCGAGGGGCGCACAGGGAGGGGAAATACACGAAAAATTTGTGTCCCCCCCCTCGCGATTGGATTGAAAAAAATCACGAATGTAGGCCTTGATAAGTACAACAACAACAAATACGTGAGAAGTCGCAATTCACTCAACTTTGTTAGTAATAGTATGATTTATCGATTATATGTTTTCTTGAATAAAATCTTGACGGTACCCTTAAATTCAATGAAATTCAGTACACAGATGTCTATTTATAAGATTGATCAATCCTGCAAGTTTCATAAAGATTGCATCATATTTAGCGAAGTTATAGCGGTTTGAATTTTCCTGTGTTACTATGGAACAATATGCGCTGCATGTATTACTATGGCAACATATGGCTATGGAACAACATGCGCTTTTTACCGTTTCAGACACTACAGTTTTGCTAGGATTTGATTGAAAATTTCAGGAACTTTTCAAAACAGGTCTTAGTTTGGCAAAGTTTGCTTCGAGGGGCGCACAGCGAGGGGAAATATACGAAAAATTTGTGTCCCCCCCCTCGCGATTGGACACCTGTGATCCGAAAAATTTGAAAAAAAATCAGGAATGTAGGTCTTGGTGAGTACAACAACAAAAAATACATGAGAAGTCACAATTCACTCAACTTTGTTAGTAATAGTATGATTTATCGATTTTATGTTTTCTTGCATTAAATCTTAACGGTATGAAATTCAGTATACAGATGACTATTTATAAGATTGATCTATCCTGAAAGTTTCATAAAGATTGAATCATATCTAGCGAAGTTATAGCGGTTTGAAATTTCCTGTATTACTATGGAACAATATGCGCTGCATGTATTACTATGGCAACATATGGCTATGGAACAAAATGCGCTTTTTACCGACATAGACACTACAGTTTTGCTCGGATTTGCATGAAAATTTCAGGAATGATAGGTGTCATGTATGTCTTTGAGAATCGGTTCAGCTAGTGGTATCAGTAATTGTAAAACCAAATAGTGGCTGTTTTAAATGCGAAGATTGAATAATTTTGAGTTATTTTTCCCAATTTCAACGTTTAAGGTACATGCTTTGAACACTTGATTCAATTTAATGAATGACTGAAAATGAGTACCTACAATTGATGCTTATAAGTGAAACAAGTCAAGGAGGCGGGAGAGAGCTCCTAGCAAAAGTGTTTTGTAACCATTCTAGGATTCGAACAAATTGTGTTTCCTCCCTCGCGGATGGACATCTGAAATAATTATCAAGGGAGATATTTATGAGTATAACAAAAAAACCTCAGAAGTCGAAATTCTTTCAACTTTGTTAAAAATAGTATGATCTTCGTATTTCCTATTTCCTCCAATAAAATCGTCTTTGACATGTTTCTTGATTTGATTCGATCTGGTGACTGCATTTTGTAAATTGAATACAAAACCCTTCTGACATGAGCGTAGGTCTGTTTACCCAACTTGTTTTGAATTGCTTTCTAATTGATAATCTTTTAAGTTGTTTGATATTCTTGAGTAAATTTTCTTATTTGTATGCATGTGGTTAAAATTCCTTACTAGAATGTATTCAATCAAAAAATCTTTATTTGATTAATTGGATTAAAGAGCCTTTCTCTTTCTCTTTTACTGAACTTTTTTTTTAATCTTAAATGCGTTTTTGTGTTTAGATATTTTATTACATCTTTTTTTTTGTAAATGCGTGCGCCAAAGTAGGCACGGCAAAGGTAATTGCTGTTGATTGCTCGAACATAGGGGATTATGCACGACAGGTTGCCGTTGACAATAAATGAATAGACGTGATAACTGTTAAGATAAAAGAAAAAGGAACTGGAAAGTTATCATTTATTGAAATTTTAAAAAGAAAAAATATGATGATGAGATAATCATGGATTAGATTACTAAATGGAACCAATCGTCGGTCTTTCCATTCTGCCCCTCTGGCCGGGTATAGGACCCGCTACGATGGTAGGCGGTTAACGAAAAAATGGGCTAGCCACCGGGCGCGCTCCAACTGTTTTTTTTTTGTTTCAGGTACTCTCGCAGGTTGAGTGGCCTTTTTATAGCAAAGGGCCATGTGATTCGATTGCATAACCCTATGACATAAATTGGTCACCGGTATATTTCTTTTCTGATGGGAAGGCTCATAAAAGTTATGTTGTCTGAGTTTTCCACTCAGAAGAGAAATATATGGCCACGGCAACGTTTATGGATCTTGATCCGGTTGGGCGGGTGCGAGGGTGCACCACCACCATCCGGTTGTCCCACTCTTATTTGTGGGCTATGAGAATCGTCGGGTAAAGATGAGGTTTCCTTAAGTCCGTCCGTTTTGGCTTGTTTCGACTTGTTCTCTGGAACAAGCAATTTTCCTTTTGGTAGTTACCTACAATTTTTCGACTTCGGTCGCCTTTTCTTTTGAGACCTAAGAATTCGTGAATGCGAAATTCTTTTGTAGTGTGTCCTTGTGCTGGGGGGAATGAACCCGCCCCACGACACCGCAATGCTAGCCTGCCAGTGCATTCACATGTCCCCAGACAAGTGCATTATCGGCGGATATCAAAATTTTTTTTTCGCCGAGGCAGCAGGCCATCGCTGCAGTCCTTTACGGACATGTATACTTACCCTTTCACTACAAAGGGTAGGGTTTTCTCACTACAGACAGCTACAGGAGAAACTGTAGGGAGGCCTTCCGTCCCGATATAATTTTTTGGTCGCGAACATTATGGATGACTGCATTCTCGGAATTGGTATTATGCGACCACATGGAATCACGTTGGATTTGGGCAAACGGGTATTGAAATTGCGGAATGTCGAAGTATTGATGAAGGACCCCAGCGTCCAAATTCCGAAGACGAATGTGGTAGTATGTGTCGACACTGATATATTGAAATCTTCCGAGAGCATTGTATGGGCCAAGCTTGATGGTGGTTTTGGAGACCACCGATCTTATCTGATAGAGCCAACGAGGACGTCCGCATTGCACAGTTTGATTGTAGGACGAAGCCTTGTAAGATCTATAAGGAACGGATACGTGCCAGTTAGAGTCCACATCGTAGACTCGACCACGAGCATCAAAGCAGGAGAAGTCATTGGCACCTGCCAGCTTGTTTCCACCCTCACCTCTTTGGATGCTACTCACGACCTTCATTTAAAAAGGAGGCAAGACACAGACAAAGCCCGGGAACTCACGTCTGCAATATTGAAGTAGACCAAATTGCAAGTGCAGCTATTCAGGCAAGCCTCTGATCTGGACATCAAGAACAGTGACATCTTCTCAACAAGCCCGGATGACCAAGGCCGGACGGGTATGGGAACTCACTTCATAGATACTCGGGGAGCTTTGCCGATTCAACAAGCACCAAGACGTCTTCCTATTGACAAACAAGGAGAAGTGAGCGTGCTGATCTCAGACATTGAAAAACAAGATGTTATCGAGCCTTCTATCAGTCCATGGGCCACACCAGTAGTTCTAGTGAAGAAGAATGATGGTGGCACTTCATTTTTGTGTCGAATATAGGCAGCTTAACGACGTCACTAAGAAAGATAGTTACCCGCTTCCACGCATCGATGATATCACGGACACTTTAGCCGACGCAAAATGGTTTTCTACGCGCGATCTCAAGAGAGGCTATTGGCAAGAGGAAATCGACCAGAAGGACCGAGAGAAGACCGCATTTTCAGTTGGGACCGGATTGTGGCAATTTGTGGTGATGCCGTTTGGGCTTTGCAATGCTCCAGCGACGTTTGAACGCCCGATGGAATATGTGCTACAATGATGTCATCTAGGACATCATTGTTATTCGGAGAACGTTTGAAGAGCATGTGCGGCACTTAGATTGCAACTGGCAAATTTGAAACTTAGTCCCGACGAGTGTACTCTTTTCGCAGCTGAAGTAAAATGGCAGAAGGGGTCAAAACAGACCCTGAGAAAATTGAAGCCATGAAAAGCTGGCCAACATCAAACAACAAGCGCCAGTTTTCTGGGTCTGGCAACTTACTACCGAAGATTCGTCAAAGACTTTGCCAAAATAGCTGTGTGTCTCCATCAGCTAGCCGGGAAAAATCGTCCGTATGTCTGGAATGAACAATGCCAAACAGCATTTGAGACCTTGAAGGAGAAGCTGTGTGAATCACCCGTGCTGGCATATCCGAAACCCGGAAAAATGTTTGTAGTTAACACCGATGCGAGCAACGGCGGGATTGGAGCTGTACTCTCCGAGCAGAGTGATGGCGAAGATAGAGTCCTCTCGTATTACAGTCGAGTTCTCTCAAAAAGTGAGAGGAACTACTGCGTGACCAGGAAGGAGCTATTGGCTATAATAGAGGCAACAAAGCAGTTTCACAAGTACCTATATGGCCAGAAATTTGTCCTTCGAACAGATCATGCATCGCTGAGATGGCTGCTTAACTTCGAAAACCCCGAGGGACGAGTTGCGAGATGGATCGAAAGATTGCAATCATACGATTACAAAATTGTTCATCGGAAGGGCGGAGTTCATGGAAATGATGACGCCCTATCTCGTCAACCATGTCCAGCTTACTGCAAGCATTGATAACGGCCAAATTCGATGAAGGTTGGTTAACGGAAGAGGTTCGAAATGCCCAGTTAGCTGATGAAGACATCTTACCATTGCTCGTGTGGAACGAGACAACTGGGTGGCCTGAGTGGAGAGACGTTTCGATGCATTTGGCCACCCTGAAATGTTATTGTGCACAATGGAACCTTCTTCAGGTGAAGGGTGGCGTACTCAAGCGGAAATGGGAAACGGTTGATGGCACCTGCTATAGGATACAAACTATACTTCCCAAAAGCCGAATCCACGATGTGGTTATTTCCTTAACCACATCGAAGGATCCTCAGGAGGCCACCTTGGTGTTAACAAGACCTCAGCGAAATTGCAGGGAAGGTTCTCCTGGCTCCACACTCGAGAAAACGTAGAGGATTGGTGTCGCAGATGCACCATTTGCGCTTCCGTCAAAGGTCCGAAGCGACGACTGAGAGGTCAAATGAAAACCTATAATGTGGATGTACCGTTTGAAAGGATTGCTGTTGACATCGCAGGACCCTTTCCTGAGTCTGAATGGGGAAACCGAAACACGCTGGTTGTGGCCGATTATTTCACCAAGTGACCCGAGGTCTACCCCATTCCTAACCAGGAAGCAACTACTGTAGCCAAACAGCTAGTGTTAAATTGGGTCGGTAGGTACGACGTGCTTTCTGAACTACATTCCAATCAAGGCTGCAACTTTGAGCCATTCGTTTTTGGTGAAATGTGCGAGCTGGAATACGGAAAACGAGGACAACACCATTGCATACCCAATCTGATGGAACGGTCGAACGGTTCAACGGTACGCTCAATAAACACCTGGCCAAGATGGTTGACGAGAGCCAAAGGGACTGGGGCCGCCACATCCCATTATTCTTGATGGCGTATAGAACTGCCAGACATGCATCGACAGGCGAAGCCCCAGCCAAAGTCATTTTTGGAAAGACTTTTCGTTTGCCAGCTGATATAAAGTTCGGAACACCCCCTGAGAAACCCCAAACGATCTCGGAGTACGCAAGTGAGCTAAGGCAACGGTTGAACCAGATACATCGGACAGTACGAAATCACCTCGAATCGGCTACTGACCACATGAAGACCAGGTCTGATCTAAAGGCTAATTCTACGGGCTTCCAGCAAGATGACTTGGTGTGGCTATATAACCCTCAACGGTGGCAGGGTAGGTCTCTGAAGTTGCAGTTTAATTGGGAGGGACCATACTGTGTTAGAAGGCGAATCAACGACGTCGTATATCGCATACAGGAACACTGTAAGCCGAGAGCCAAAATGAAAATCGTGCACCTGGACCGTCTTGCCCCATGTTACATCCAGGGAGACTTAACAACCACTGGCGACACATCTTTTCGGGGTGGAAAGACCTGAGGTGGAGCAGTCTTACATGTCCAAACAATTCTGCGAACTACTGGTTCGACGGTTAATAACATCATGATCAATATTGATTGAAAAGAAGCAACCAAGAAAAGTAAACAAATGACGTCAAAAGCATGTCCTCGAAAGCACAAGAATGGACCAAGTAGATCCATGATCGATATCAGAAAGTAAGCAAGTGACGTCACTGCGGGTATTCAGAATTTCTTGAATATCCCACGTAGTTCTCGTCAGAACAATCGCCAATATACGAGAAATGGATTGAATCACTAGAGGCCCTATATAAAGCCGAGCTGAATGAGTGGGGGATATAGAGTAGATAGTAAAACGGCGATAAGAGTAGAGCGCGAATTAAAGGCGATAGTAGTAAAGATTTCGGTGATATATTTGAAGACAGTTGAAACATAAATTGATAATACAAGTGAAAAGTAAATTAAAATGCAATTTGTAAAATAGTGAAATTAATGACTGTGCATTCTTAGTAAATAAACTCTTAACTAAATTTAAAAGACAGTGTGTTTTCTTTTTCCCGGAACATTAAATTTTTCGGCCGCGAACCGGAACACGTGACATTATATTTATATATATATATATATATATATATATATATATATATATATATATATATATATATATATATTTATATATATATATATATATATATATATATATATATATATATATATATATATATATATATATATATATATATATATATATGCGCGGGAGGTTCAAATATGATGGAGACAAACGCTGTACATTGTGGGCATGTATGTTTTGAAGGTCATGGCTTGAGTATTTGATAGCTGGGTGTATTTGATAGCTGGGTCCCCTGCGAAGTGTGGCATAGTTTTCATCTGGACTGCATGTTTCACGCGCGTGTTACGACCATGAGTGAACGTCAAGTGGTTAATGAAATGGGAAGGAGATTAAAATCTAGACATAGCACAGAGCCACCACAGTGCCTGGCATAGCAATGGAACTTGAAGGTAAACTCCACTCTAATTTTCGCCTCAAAGGGCTGACTACGAGACCATTATGAAAGACTACGGACATCATAATAGCTCGGACTAGAGCCGCACAAATGCCGTAGCCAAAACCAGAAAGATGATAAGAGCCGGAAGCGTTGGCTAATTTCAAGTGTTGGTTCCAAGTCCAACTATCCCGTGCATAGAAAGATAGCCAGTGACTCGAAATTCGGTTCATGCTTTAGCAGTGTGGGTGTTGGAAGGGTCCAACACCCATACTGCTACAGCATGACTGCTATCATAGCCGGTGAGGACTGTTAAACATGAAATTCAGCACGGTGGGCACTACTGCAACTGCGGTGAATCCCGTGATCAAAATCCACAATTTTGATCCCGTGATCAAAATCCACAATTTCCCGTGGTGATCAGGAGTGGCTGCTCCTGAAGAGATAAGGTGGTCACCCCGTCGAAACTGCTTAGTTTGTTGTTTTACTAGTGTAAAGTAAACTGTATCCGTCAAGTGTCCATCCTTTAGGCAGAGATGAGTGGTTCACTTCAGCCACTTTAACATCTTTAGGTTTGACATTCCCCTTGTAATGCAACGACCTTCTTCGGTGAAAGTAACGGTTGCTTTTTGTGTAATGTTTGCGTTTGTCTCAAGCCTCCGTGTCCGCTAACTTTAACGAGGCAAAAAAATATTGAATTACTATAGAGTAGCTTAATTGACACCTAATAGAACTTTTCTAAAGACAATAAAAATTGATCGGTGTGTTTTGTAGAGTAGAGCACGCGTGATAAGTATTTTGTAGTGTAGCTGTGTGGCTCGACAAGAACCCGCCTCATATGATCCCGCAAATGCGAGTCGTCAAGCACGCTTACGCGGTCGTTAAGCGAAGCTAGTTAGCTGAGCTCGGTGTTGTTTATAGCTCGCTGACACTTATGCCAGACCATCGGCACCCGTGTCCTACACGGGCATTAAAAAAATCATTACAAATGGCGCCCAACGTGGGCCAAACATCCTAAGGGGATAAAAGATTCGCGTCTTCTGACGAGTTGGTCCTTTACGGAGGATGTAAGGTACTTTGGTACTCGAGCCTCACAAACCGGAGCAGTGGAGTTGTGTGATACACACTAGCAGTCGCTTCACGTGAGTTGAAGCTTCCGCTCTCCTTTGTTTGATTTTTTTTTCGCGACAGAATCCTTCTGATGTGTTGTCCCAGGTTAACCCCTGTAAGGACCTTCTATTTTCTTGATGGAACTGTCAGCCAGATGGGGTTTCTCCTGTCAGCCTGGACTCTCAAGAAAATAGAAGGCTACCTTGCCTTTATGTCGTGGAAGGATTCTACTTATTTCGTATGCGTGATAGACGAGTGGTATCGGTTCAACGTTCGGTGGCGTATGCTGGAGTTGCGAAGCCCGGAATGCGTCTACGCGTCGGGAATTTTGACCGCGTACTAAGCTGTTACGGTAGCACTACCACTTGTCTCGTCGAGCCATTTAACGCAGTTTAGAGACGATTTTTTGTAATGTATGTGGGTATGGGGTTAATTTTTGTAAATCGGCCGGAAGCATCCTTTTATCGGCAGACTACCACGTACTCTCATTTCCCTTTGGATGAGTTGACTGCTGGAAAGGAAAGTAGGTGTCAAATATTTTTTTTCCCCCACTATTACTAGCTCGACACTATCGGCCACTAATTTAGTATTAAGCTGTTTGCATTTATATATTAGGGTAATAGTAGGAGTAATTACATTTTATATATTTTTTTAGTAATAACTAGTACCAAAGACTCATAGGAAACCCACACAATGGCAACTAAACGGACCCCAGATAAGCGTTGGACCAGATCCAAAACTGTCCAACCAGCTAACTGCGGGATCTGCTTTGAAGACGTAGTGGAGGGCGTACACAGCGTGCGATTGGAGTGCGGACACCTTTTCCATCGTGCCTGTGTCCAACAGCTCCTCCTCACGTCCGAGCTTTGCCCACTATGTCGGCGACCCATAGAGCGGACCACCCTAGACGTCCCCCTCGGAACGCACGTCCCGACGCGTGGAGCAGCGGCGAAAGGGGTCCCAGAAGCCGAACCGTCCCAATCACTGATGGACTTGCAAGGAGCCATGGGCGGGGAAGTTCCTGCTGCAGTTGTCGTGGCCGAGGTTACACCCGCGCCTTCCACCCACTCCATTGACACCCTCGTGGCGTTAATGCGAGACATGTCTGAGAGGATTGGCAACTTGGAGGGAAGGCTCCAGAACCTCCCGATGAGCCAACCCCCCAGCCGCGTGAGAACTCCGCTTGGCTGGGAGCCCAATCCCAGTGTGGCTCTGCCCCACTCTCGACCATCTGATCAATGGACCCTACCTCCAAGGAACTCGGGAATGGACCCCAGAGAACCCGAGTATCGACCACGACACAGTACCGCACCTCCGTTGGTACCTCCAGTCCCCGAGGCAGTCCCTTACAGCAGGTCAATCGAAGATGCGATTCCCCCCAGGAACGCATTGACACCTTTCCGAGACCCGACGCCTCGTATCATGGAGAGTTGGCCCCTGAACTTCAAGGGTTTCAACTCTATGATATCAGCGGACCGGTTCCTTTTCAGGATTCACGCGTTAGTATCCAGCACACTGGGAGGTGACTTCTCGGCGTTCCTCCGGCATGCACACCTTTTGTTCAGCGGAGATGCTGCCGACTGGTACTGGAGTTTTAAGGAGTCGACGCCACGTCCCACTTGGGATTCTTTCAGTGCAGCCTTCCGCAATCGATTTGAGGATGGCTTCACTGAAAGAGAACTAAGGGAACAGATAAAGAAACGGAAACAAGGCGCTCATGAACTATTCGACCAGTACCACACAAGTATAGTGAGATTGAGCACTCGCTTACGAACAACCATGCCCGAGGAAGAACTGGTAGAGATTATCAGAGAGAATATGCGTTGGGAGCTTCAGAACAGCCTTCTGCATTTTCCCATCAACACCATACAGGGATTACGCCTCCATGCCCGTAGGCAAGAACAGCTGGATGAGCGGCGAGGTACCTTCCGTCCACAACCTCGCATAACGGGACCAAATCCCCGAAATCATCACACCGCGGAGTTGATGGCAGCGGACCAGCTACCTGCTGAGCCAGTACCAGTACCGAGGAGTGGAGCACCACCGGAGCTTGAGGACCAAGCAATAATTGATCACCCATCCCTTGAAGCAATCACAAGCCCGACGGTCTGTTGGAACTGCCGACAAACGGGGCATCGGTTCTATGCCTGTCCAGCGGAACCGACGCTCTTCTGTTACCGATGCGGGAAGGCAGACAAGTACGCACCTGATTGCGCAAATTGCAAATTGCGAAAAAACTTGCCAGCGAGTGCCGTGACCACCCGTCGGCACTCCTAAAACCCGGACGAACCAATGCTGACCCTTCTACTAGCTATAACCAAGCCCCAGACATGACCCCAATTCTACTGACTCGCACCGCCAAACACAGTTCTCCCGAAGTTCCACAACCGACTTCATCCTTTGTCGAGGCGAACGCGCAGGGAAATGATAGCGAGGCGAAGGTTCCTTGGCACGTCAAGCCCTTCCACGTCAGACTGCGGAATTATTTGGCTACTCGACAGGGGATCTTCCTTGAGGAGTTGGCTACAACTGTCCCACCGCGAAGAAAGCGAGCCACGCGTTGGATGCGGAGCTTCTGGAGAAGGGTCAGGCAGTCGAGGAAGGTACTGAGGGACATACACTTCGACGAATTATTGAGGGATGACGTTCGACCATATGCGTCAGTACACCTCCTGCAAAAACGATTGTCAGGCTTGGTCGATACGGGAGCCAGTGTGAATTGCATATCAGCCGATTTTGCAGGGGAAGTACTGGCAATGCACGCGGACCAAATCCACCATTTTACCACCTGGTTAAGCACGGCGGACGGAACTCGTGACTCTGTAGTGGGAAAAATTACGACGGATGTCACCTTTAAAGGAGTAACTAAACCTCTGGAATTTTACATTGTACCTCAATCAACCCAGAATCTTTATCTAGGGGTGGACTTCGTTCAAAAATTTAACTTGGCCCCGGCACTGTTTCCCGGCACGACCCTCGAGTCCGTCACCACTGTTCCTGACAAAGCTCAAAACACTCACTTATTACGACATACACTGGATGTGAATCAACAACTGCGACTTGACTCGGCTATATCGGCTTTTCCATCGCATGAGAAGGAAGGTCTCGGGCGGAAGGTCCTGGTGTTACACACAATAGATGTGGGGGATACTATACCCATAAAACAGAGACATTTTGCCATATCTCCGGCGAAGGAAAAGTTATTATATGCCGAAGTAGATCGAATCCTAGCATTAGGCGTGATCGAAGAATCGCAGAGCGCGTGGGCTTCCCCGGTCACCTTAGTTGTCAAGCCGAACAAGGTCTGGCTATGCTTAGATGCCAGACGCTTGAACGCCGTCACTGTCAAGGACGCATACCCTCTACCGTTGATTGAAGGCATTTTGAGTCGGTTGCCTAAAGCCCACTTCATCACGAGCTTAGACCTCAAGGACGCCTTCTGGCAAATTCCTTTAGACCCTGGCTCAAAGGAGAAAACAGCCTTCACAGTCCCAGGTCGGCCCCTGTATCAATTCGTGACCATGCCATTCGGATTGTGCAACGTCCCTCAAACAATGACGCGCCTTATGGATAAGGTGATACCACCTCATTTACGGCACCAAGTTTTCGTTTACTTGGACGATCTGCTGCTTATAACCGAGACCTTTAACGAACATATCGACCTGCTTCAGGAGGTGGCTCTGCACATCCGGAGGGCAGGGTTAACCATCAACATACAGAAGAGTCAGTTCGTGATGACGGAGGTGAAGTATTTAGGTCACATAATTGGGCATGGCAATATCAAGACCGACCCGGACAAGACTCAAGCGATTGACGTTTTCCCATTACCCAAGACTACCAAGCAGTTACGCCGATTCCTAGGCTTATGCGGATGGTACCAGCGTTTCGTGCGTGACTATCCCACCATTACCACTCCTTTGACCGACACGCTGCGTATATGACGTAAGTTCGTCTGGGAAGGGCCCAGCTTGCGAGCCTTTGAAGAGCTAAAGAAGAGTCTGACAACAGCCCCCGTACTGCACAGCCCGGACTTTGACAAACCGTTCTCAATCCATTGTGACGCGAGTCAACATGGGGTGGGAACAGTCTTAGTCCAGGTTGCACAAGACGGCGGGAGGGGCCTATAGCCTTAATGCCCCACAAGCTGAACCAGGCCCAGTGGAACTAAACGAACTCGGAGCAGGAATGCCTGGCGGCTGTGCTGGCTGTGAAACGTTTTCGAGCATATGTAGAGGGACATCCCTTTGAAATCTTCACTGATCATGCGTCACTGAAATGGCTGATGAGCCAAACTGATCTCCAGATAGGCCTTGAAATTACAGGCGTTTGACTTCACGATAAGATACCGCAAGGGAAGTCAGCACGTGGTACCGGACACATTATCAAGGATGTTTGCCCCTGAATGAGCCGAGTTGGCTCAGGAGGACGACAGCCCCCTATGGATCGACTTGGACCATCCCGCCTTCAAGTCAGCCTGTTATATCCAGCTGATGAATACGATTCAGAACCAGTTACCGCAGCTGCCAGAATTACGGGTGACGGAGGGATTTATATACAAGCGGACGAGACACGCCTCCGGAGACCCCATTCAAGAAGAGGAACAGTGGAAGTTATGGGTGCCCGAACAACTGACCTTCGAATTGATTAAGCGGGCTCGTGACCACCCATTGAGTGCACACGGCGGTTATGGTCGTACGCTTCGGTGACTGAAGACTTACTTCTTTTGGCCTTAGATGGCGCAGCAAGTGAAAAAGTACGTAGCCGCCTGTGAGCTGTGCAAATGCACTAAAGCGCCCAATACTGTTCTTCGGCCCCCGGAGGGGAAAATTCGAACTACCGGAGTGGGTGTTCCAGCGCCTGTATATAGATCTCATCGGTCCGTACCCTCGCTCGACTTCGGGATACACGGGAGCTGTCGTGGTCCTGGACCACTTGTCCAAATTTCCGATTGTGGAACCTCTTCGAAACCTGCACACCGGCCTCATAGTCAGTTTTCTGGAAAATCGCGTTTTCCGAGTACCGGAGAAGCTGGTCTCTGACAACGCAGTTTAGTTCACCTCGTCTAGATTTCGGGAACTAATGGGAAAGTATGGCATTACGCATCAGCGGACGGCCGTTTATTCCCCGCAAGCCAATGCGTCCGAGCGGTTGAACCGCACCCTCATAGCCGCCATTCGGGCCTACGTCCAACCGGATCAGAAGGATTGGGACCGCAGGATTTCCGCCATCACCTGTGCCCTGCGTCCGTCTTATCACTCCACCACAGGCATCTCCCTATACTTTGCCGTGCTCGGCCAGCATATGATCTGCCACGGAAACTCGTACCGGCTATTACGGCAGTTGCAAGGTTTGGAAGACCCAATAGTGGTGCTGGCGCCGCACGAGAAACTCCAAATTCTACGAGAACAAATCCGGGAGAGGATTGAAGACAGTAGATGGGTGGGGGAGGAGCGGTACAATTTGCGATCCCATCCTTCTGGCTTCAAGGCAGGCGATGAAATCTACCGACGGAATTTTAGACAAAGTGAAGCAGGTCGGCACTACACTGCCAAGCTAGATAAGAAGTTTGTGAGGTGCCGAGTCTTACAAGTTTTAAGTCCCACGCGGTACCTCATTGCGGACATGTCTGGAAAGGAGCTGGGAGTCTACCATGCCAAGGACCTACGACGCTGAGAGGAAAGAAAAAAAAAGCCATCATAGGGCCAAGCAGCGTTTCCTTCAGTCTCCCCATGCCTGGTAGGCATCGTGGACACTGCCCTGTAATGAATCGGGCGACGCCACACCTCGCTGCTATGTGGCTTGTCATCCCATGGTGGTTGTGACGTTTGCACATCCCACGTGAATTTTGTCGTGGGACGTCAAATGGAAGTTGACAACCACATGGCAGTGGAGTTTTGGAAGTGTGTCGCTCGCTCTCTGTCGCGGTTGCCTCAGTCGTCGCGAAAAAAATTTCCTTGCGAGATGTGCTACTTTTCGGGTTGACCATTTTATTTCAATTTATTTCCTCCGAACAAGCAAATCCCTGACGTGTTTTATATGTATACTCCGTGGACGCGGCAATTCAACGAAGCTCCACATATCGTAAATGGTGACACCTTCATAAGTGATCGATTGCCAGCTCCGAGGTTAGGTGATCGTCATATTGGTCGTGGGTTGGATGCGCTTCCCTGAATGGTGGCATCTACGACAGTAGTGGAAATCAAATGGAATTTCAAATACCTGCAACTTTCCGTAAGTTTTGAAATAATGCAAAAACCCACCAACATTTTCATAGGCTAATGAAACTAAACAAAATCTTATACCCACAGAACAACGCTGGGCGGCGGAACAGTACCCTGGATGGTTGCAGCGCTCGTGCAGCACAATCAAAACTCGTCGCACTATGAACAAACCCCATCATCAACACAAATTCATCGCGGAATCGCACTCACCTCCTCGTTAATAATAATAACCAAATCCCATCCAACGACAGTGTCACAACATTATGCTAATTCCTCATCCATTCACCAGTCGCATTGCCTGAATAGCCCCAATGCAGCGACGACCCACATTGTTGACTCAACGGGAGCTTTGCCACCCGATGAAGAAGTGATAAGCAAATTGTGGATTCGAAACCTGTTGACAACTTGTTGATTCATCACGCTGTTCGTGGAAATTGGTGACCCAAGGCGCTTGATGTGTGATGTCAAATAAACCGGTGAGTTACAGAATATTGTGATTACAACATGGCAAAACTACTTCTGGCCAGATGATGCAATTATCTATTGCAATTTTAATCAATTGTATACAATTGATCCACTTACATTACACATGTGGGTGAATATTTCAAAGCATGTACCCAACTCTATGTTGTGGCTATAGAGATTCCCAGCTGTAGGAGAACAGAATATTAAGCAGGCAGCATAAGACTTAGGAATTAATGTAAGTAGGATTATTTTCTCAAATAGTGCAGCAAAAGAAGAACACGTTAGAAGAGGCCAGCTAGCAGATGTTTGGTTGGATACGCCACTTTGCGATGGTCACACCACATCAATGGATGTTTTGAGGACCAGCACTCCAGTTGTTACGTTGCCAGGAGACACTGGCTTCAAGGGTTGCAGCATCTCAACTAGCTACTCTTGGATGTCCTGAATTGATCGCCGAACACGACAAGAGTATGAAGAAATTGCCATCAAATTAGGCACTGATTGTGAATATCTGCAAGCAATGCTTGCGAAAGTTTGCGAAGCACGCGTTGAAAGTCCTCTCTTCAATTGCCAACAATATGCCCAAGGACTAGAAAAGTTATTCAACAAAATGTGGGAACGATTTTCGCGATGCGGTCAACCAGATCATGTATCTGCGAATGACAAATAATTCATTTGGTTATATTCAACAATTTTGACAAGTATAATTGCTGACAAAGTAATATCCTTTAAAGAAAATAAGTGAGACGTATTGATACTGACATTATTGCCAGTACATTTAGTTTAAAAATGCATGTAAAGTAGGAGAACCAAAATTGATTCGTTTTATAAGATGGCGCTAGTTAAAATTGAAGATTGAATCTTATTTGAATAAATTTATTGCAAAACCAACAGTTCAGAGGGAAGGGAAAAATAATACATAAATTAAATTTTATTTAATTTTATGAAATTTAATTTTATAACTAAATATATTTTATACGATTAAAAATAAAAATTCATATATTTTTGATATACTATACAACAAACAAGTAATAACAAAAACTTAATACAAACCGCGTTAATACCCAGCCACTAATACGATTAATAACAAAATATATAAGAATATATTAAATTTTGTTTTAAAAATTACATTAAGAAATATGTATAAGCAATTTAAAAATTTATTTCCAATAACTTTTCATAAGTAACTATAAATCATTTTATTTATATGTATTTTTGATCATTTTTAAATTCATAATAATCAAATATTATTTGTTTGTATTAAATTTTATAACTCTATATTTTTGATCAAACTTTTCTCAAACTAATTTATTTAAGTTTTCTCATATTCATATTACGAGTATATTGAATTTTATAATTCTGAATTTTCTCATATATTTTATATTTGGGGCAATTTTTTTTTTTTCAAAATAATTCATTTAATTTTTATTATATTACTATTATATTAAATTTTAATAATTTTAAGCTTTATCATATATTTTATATTTTTTGGGTCAAATTTTTTTCAAATTAATTTATTTAAATTTTTTTATACTTCTATTCCTTTCCAGTGGTTCTCTTCTTTCAGGGGAAATAGGTTGCAGGGTAGTATGCCGTCGCGAGAGTAGGGTTTAAGCAAATCCGCTGAGGTCGGTTTCGCGTCACGCGCGGTATGCGGTGCCTTTGTTGGTTTTACCTTTTCATTAACATAGCTTTCGTCGGGTTTAAGTTAACGTAGTATATTTTTCGGTACCGCGTCGGAAATTCGGGAACGCGAAGTAAAGATTAGATTTTTGTCCGTTGACTGGTTGAATGAAAAAGAATACGGAGTAACGTACAGTAGGTTTCCTCTCCGTATGACTGTGTTTTGTGACGCGTTTGGAAACGGGCATTTATTGGTGGCTGAAAATTGTAGATGAGCGTAATCCATTTGGAGACCCGCGACCGAAATCCTCTCCGATCTAGCTGGCCGACAAGCAGCCACCGCGAAAATGGATTACGGTGCACGGATTGGTTGACCGGTTGGTACCATATATACCTGTATATATACATATACATACATAATGGGTGATTCATAACAAGTGTACACGTGTGAATGGGCCTTAACTCTTATTTATCACCAACTTTAGGTCATATATTGACAGATTATGACAGTTTGGTCTTTTACAATTTTAACCATGGCGTCATACGCATCAGTCAAATGTTTTATTATTGTTAAAACTTTTTACAAAAATAATGAATCGCCAGTGCAAACATTTCGCGCTCTACGTTAATTTTTTGGTTCGTGAATTTTTTGGCGGCGAGATCGTGTGATTTGACTCCTTGTGACTTCTTCCTTTGGGGACTTCTGAAGGATCGTGTTTACGTTGATGCTCCCCAGACTACTGACGCATTAAAAAACAATATTCGAGCCAACATACGCCTAATAACGCCGGAAATGTGCGAAAATGCCATTGAAAATTACAATCATCGTTTGATAGTCTGTAAAGCAGCACGAGGTGCACATATGCCCAAAGTATTTAATTGTAAGGGACCAGATTTTTATAATCAATAAACATTACAGCTCAATCTTTACAAAAACTGTTTTTTTTCGACAAAAATGTGTACACTTGTTATGAATCACCCTTTATATATATATATATATATATATATATATATATATATATATATATATACATATATGTATATATATATATATATATATATATATATATATATATATATTATTTATGTATATATACACACACATATATATAAATATATATATATATATATATATATATATATATATATATATATATATATATATATATATATATATATATATATATATATATTGTATTATATATATATATATATATATATATATATATATATATATATATATATATATATATATATATATATAAATATATATATATTGTATATATATATATATATATATGTATATATATATATATATATATAAATATATATATATATATATTGTATATATCTATATATATATATATATATATATATATATATATATATATATATATATATATATATATATGTATATACATATATTGATACACATGTATATATATTTATATATATATATATATATATATATATTTATATATATATATATATATATATATATATATATATATATATATATATATATATATATATATATATATATATATATATATATATATATACAATATATATATATATTTATATATATATATATATATATATATATATATATATAAATATATATATATTGTATATATATATATATATATATATATATATATATATATATATATATATATATATAAATATATATACAGTCTTCCACAAAAGTCAAGGTACAGAGAATCGGTAACTGAAAATTGTATTACTGAATCAATAATTTTATTTGAAAACCAAAAGTTATGAAATGGTAATAATACGAGTTCTGTTGAATTTAAGTTTTCATAAACTTAAAGGGATTCGGCAATAATGATCATTGAAGACAATAATTTTTTGTTGGCAATGTCTCTTTTCTGCTCCACAAAAGTCTTGGTACAGTTGCAGAAAATGCCCTGTTATTTGTAAAAAGGGGAATCCCCCAAGTACATTTTATCAGAGTGAGTTAACAACCGTAGGCCACTGTCTTTAATATCGCGTCCGTATTCGTGGTGTATATTTTATTTAATAAAATTTTTAAAAAATGAGTCGAAAGGAGTTGAGTATTAAGGAGCGTGAAATAATTATTAATCTGCATTCAAATCAGAGCAAATCATATTCTGAAATAGCTGAACTAGTGGTGCGAAGTCGGTCAACCATTCAAAAAGTGATAAATCGATTTAAGAAGGAAAATAGAGTGGAAAATGTGCCCCGAACAGGTCGTCCATCTAAACTAAGTGCAAAGGACAAGAGAAAAATTTCGCGAATGGTAAAACAAGATCCATTTCTAAGCTGTAGAAAAATCTGCGATGTTCTTGGAATTAATGATAAGAAGGAGGTTAGCGCAGAAACTGTGCGTAGAGCTGTCGTAGAAGCTGGATTTTCATCTCGTACGCCTAGAAGAAAACCTCTTGTAAGTTCCATAAACAAACAAAAAAGAATAACATTTGCAAAAGCATATATTGACAAACCAATAACGTTTTGGGATAATGTTTTATTTTCGGATGAGTCTAAATTTTGTATATTTGGTGTAAATGGGCATTAGAGGGTCTGGCGAAAAGTAGGAGAAGCATTTAATCCCAAGAACACTATTAAAACAGTAAAACATGGAGGCGGTGGTGTTATGGTTTGGGGTTGCATGGCTGCTGCTGTAGTTGGAAATCTGACATTCATCGAAAATACTATGGATCAGAACTCTTATTTAGAGATTCTACGAAACAACATGAAACAAAGTGCAGCCAAATTAGGTATGCGAGAAGATTTCTTGTTTCAACAGGACAATGACCCTAAGCACACTGCGCATAAAGTTCGAATGTGGCTATTGTACAATACTCGCATGCTTGCTACACCGCCTCAAAGCCCTGATTTGAACCCTATAGAGCATCTTTGGAATGAGCTTGAGACAAAAATCCGAAAAAGAGTGATATCAAGCAAGGCGCAGCTTAAGGATGTTATATTGGAGGAGTGGGCCAGAATCAGCAGCGAATTTACTAAAAAATTGGTATATTCTATGCCTAAAAGACTGGAGTCAGTAATTCAGATGAAAGGATATCCGACAAAATATTAAGAAAAGTATAATTCAAATAACTATGCAAGACTATAATTACAATTTGTATCATTTTTCTTTAGGTGTACCATGACTTTTGTGGACTTCATTCATTGACTTTCCAACACATCATATGTAATAATATATTAATACGACAGAATTTTCGTTTTGTTTTACATGAATTTAAAGTGTAATGATTATAGTTGAAGTAATACCAAAAAAATTTTATCACTATAGGTTTTTTAAATAAAAATATCAAACAATTTTCATGATATTTATCACTGTACCTTGACTTTTGTGGAAGACTGTATATATATATATATATATATATATATATATATATATATATATATATATATATATATATATATATATATATATATATATAAATATATATACATGTGTATCAATATATGTATATACATAGACCTATATATATATATATATATATATATATATATATATATATATATATACATGTATATGTTTTGTATATATATATATATATATATATATATATATATATATTTATATGTATATATATATATATATATATATATATATATATATATATATATATATATATTTATATATATATATATATATATATATATAAATATATATGTATACATCTATAGATATATATATATATATATATATATATATATATATATATATATATATATATATATATATATTTATATATAGATATTGTATATATATTTATATATATATATATATATATATATATATATATATATATATATATATATATATACATATATATATATATATATATATATATATATATATATATATATATATATATATATGTATATAAATATATATATACATGTGTGAAAATGCATGTATATACATGGACCTATATATATATATATATATATATATATATATATATATATATATATATATACATATATATTTTGTATATATATATACACACACACATATATATATATATATATATATATATATATATATATATGTATATATATATATATATATATATAAATATACATATTTATATGTATATACACATATATATTTATATATATATATATATATATATATATATATATATATATATATATATATATATATATATATATATATATAATATATATTGTCGCGTGTTATGGTTCGCGGCCGATAGGTTTAATGTCCCGGGAAAGTTAAAACGCACTGTCTTTTACATTAAGTTGAAGGAGCTTATTTGCACAACAATTAATTTCACTATTTAACAAAAATTAATTAAAATGTTATTATTTTTCACTTGTCTATAAATTTATGTTTCAACTATCTTCACTATCAATTAATATCGCCTTTGATTCGTGCTCCACACTATTGCAGTTTCTACTATCCCAGTTTTACTATTTTTCCCCATTCATTCAGCTCGGCTATATATAGGGTCTTTAGCCATTCAATCCATTTCTCGTACATTGGCGAATGTTCTGGCGAGAACCACCTGGAATATTCGAGCAATTCTGAATACCCGCAGTGACGTCACTTTCATATATTGATCATGGATCTACTTGCTCGACTCTTGTGCTTTCAAGTACATTCGTTTATTGATCATGATGTTATTAATAGTTGCAACAACAATTGCGACAGTAGCTCGCGGAATTGGTTGTCTCCCTGGATGTTATATGGGCAAGACGGTCCAGGTGCACGATTTTCATTTTGGCTCTCGGCTTACGGTGTTCCTGTATGCGATGTACGGCGTCGTTGATTCGCTTTATAACTCGGTATGGTCCCTCCCAATTGTGCTGCAAATTCGGAGACCTACGCTTTCGCCATTGTGGGTTATATAGCCACACCAAGTCATCTTACTGGAAGCCAGTAGAATTTACCTTGGATCTTACCTGGTCTTCATGCGGTCAGTAGCCGATTCGAGGTGTTTTCGCACTGTCCGATGTATCTGGTTCAACCGTTACCATAGCTCACTTGCGTACTCCGAGATCGTTTGGGGTATCTCAGGTGGTGTTCCGAACTTTAAATCAGCCGACAGATGAATAGTCTTTCCAAAAATGACTTTGGCTGGGGCTTGGTCCGTCGGTGCATGTTTGCCAGCCCTATACGCCATCAACACATCCCAGTCCGTTTGGTTCTCGTTAATCATCTTTTTTTGTTTTTTCTGTGGTAGGGAGGTGAATGTCTATTTAAGCACAGAGTGTGGGACTCCCATGTTTGCAAGAAGGTGACAGGACTAACCACGAAACACCTCCCCTGTCAACCTGAGAACCTAGCCTGGAACCGTTTGACTTATAACTTCGGGCCAGGTCTCATTTTGTGACGCCGTGAGGCGCCTTCAAGCAGGAGGGTCCCGCTTCTAACGGGAGGGGAGAGAAGAATTGGAAGTGCCAGACAAGCGATCCCCCGGCCCCAAAGCCCTCGGCTACTGTGAGTCCCTATTACCATTTAGGACTGCCCGAACATAATGTCCCACCTGGTTTCATTTGTCAACCGATTCGAGCATCACTGCAACTATATTTTCCGGGGTAAGCTCTTCGGTCTCCCTGTAGAGGGCTCTTCGCAGCTTGTCCCATTTTATGCAAACAAAAATGTACGGCAGGCATTGTCTTCCTCTCCTGCGCGATACCAACAATGGGGGGACCGTGAATTAACAATCTTGTGCAGGTAAGACTGAAAACACCCATGCCCGCTCGAAAGCTGCGTCCGATAGGAGTCAGTCTCACCATGGCTTCGATTTAGCGACGTTCTCACATCCGTGATGAGGCGTTCATTCCACTTTCGCTTCATGCTATTCATCCAAGACTGCTGCCAATCGTTGAGCGAGCGCTGTCTCTCTTTATGGACAACCATCTCCCTCGCAGCCTCGCTTCAGCGAAGATAAATAGCGCAGCGCTCTCTAGCAAGAAGGCTGGCAGGTATCACGTTTGCAATGACTTTTACCGCCGAATCAGAGACTACCGGATACGAAGATGCAATCCTCAGCGCTCCTCTTCTCTGCACCTGTGCCAAGCGTTTTAAGTTTACCTCCTTACTGAGAGCGTCGCCCAATACCTCTGCTCCGTACAATAGCACTGAGCCTACAGCACTCATCAAGAGGCGTCTTCTTGGTGGGCTGGGCCCCCCTATGTTGGCCATTTGTCGACTCAGAGCCGATACTCCCGAAGCAGCCTTCTCAGCCGTTGCCCTGATTTGCTCAGAAAAATTCATCTTTGAGTCGATCAGTAGGCCCAGGTACTTCACCGCTGGTTTCGATTCAATTTGTATGTCTCCAATACCGATCATCCTTACTCTAGGGATTCTCTTTTTTGCCAAGATGACCACTTCGGTTTTATCCATTGCTAAACTGAGCCCTCGAGCAGTCATCCAGTCCCTCACTCGGCGCATTAGCATACCTAGCCTAAGTTGCGCTTGTTCAATGGTGCAATATCATCCGCATAGCCAATCAAGCGCAATTCATCTGGCATCCGGACTAAGAATAGACCCCTGGACAACACCCGATGTAATTTCCATTCTTCGTTGGCCCTGTGTCGTGTCGTAGAGCAGGCTTTAGTCGTTTAGGTAGTCCCGCAAAGCCGCATGAGATATTCTAGAACTTGAAAAGTGTTTTCCAGCGTATCCAGAATATCCACCCATCTAGCGGAGTTGAAGGTGTTCCTGGCGTCGAGTGTCACCAACAGGACGATCCACCGCTTGGTGTGACTATGTGCCTCTGCCTTTTGGACCCCATTGACCACCTCTTCAATCGCAACGATAGGAAAACGTCCTGCCCTAAAGCCGTACTGCCGAGGAGACAGATTCTCAGCAGCACGAATCGCGTCATTGAGTCTTCCCTTGATGAGTTTCTCTAGCACGTTCCCAGCCGTGTCTAGCATGCATAACGGGCGGTTTGCAGACGGTGATTCGGGATTTCCCTTCCCTTTGCTGATCAGCACGAGCTTCGCCACTTTCCATCGTACTGGGAAACCCCCGTTCCGTAGGCAAGCGTTGAATGTGCTGAGCAGCAAGTCAGGACAATGGTGATAGACAAGCTGCAACACCTTAACCGGAACACCATCTGGACCTGGAGCCTTCCTCGCTTTCAAGGAGAGGACTGCCTCCTCCAGTTCCGGCTGTATGGAGTTGACACTCGACTGCTGTTTCACCATGGACAGCGTCAACACAGACGGGATGGGCGGAGAAGAGTCCCCCCACTATCTCGTCTATTTTTTCCGCGTCATGTATGCAAGGTTTCCGTAGGGTACCGAGCTTCCGCATAACTAGCTTGTAGCCAAGGCTCCAAGTAACCTTCTTCACATTGTCCACTAGGTCTTGCCAGCCTTGCTATTGTTAACCAATTTTTGGAGACATTTCCTGGTCGACTTATATGCTGCCACCCGGTTGCATGTCTCGTCATGGTTCCGTGCCAGTTGAGCCTCACGCCGAAGCTTGTGACACTCCCTTCGCTTTTCAGCGATTTCAATTGACCACCAGTACACTGGGGGCTTGCCGTGCCGTGATTTTCGACGGGGCATAGAAGCGTCGCAAGCAGTCGTAATGATGCTCACAGTTGAGTTCACCACATCTTGAGCTGCCAGTTCTTCCGTCCCCTCCGAAGCTCCCTGCAGCGGCTCACCTGCTGTGACGAACCTCTCGACGTCCATCCATCCAGGTGTAGAAAGCCGAGAGCATGGACGCCGGGAGATGACATCACTGATCTCAGAGTGCACTGATGATCACTGGCTGAGTAGTCCTCTATTACTCTCCAATTGTCAATCATCCGTACTAAGGACTCCGAGACGAATGTTGCGTCCGGTATGGTTGCCTCACAGCCAACACGGTGGAAACTTGGCGTATTTCCGGTGTTTAGTACGACGAGCGCCGTCCTGAGCGCCATTTCCAGGATTCGTTTTCCCCGCATTCGAGATAGCGCCCTACAGAGCATTAAGCTTGGCTTGGAAAGATAATATCGATTCGTTCGGCGTTAGGTACACACGAGCGAAGGTGGTCCCTGAGCACCGAACCCCCACGAAACCATCCCTCCCTCCACAACGCTCCGCTTGGAAATCACTGTTCCGAACCCAGATGGGGCAGTTCCAGTTTCGTCAGAATACCATAAAGCGGGACTTTTTTCATGGTGTTGCTCACTCAGCACCAAGAAGTCGGCTTTCATGTCCCTGCAAACTACTGAAGCAGATTTTGGGCGGTAAAACTGGGGTGTAGGTTTCAACCATCTTGGCCAGGTGTTTATTGAGTGTACCGTTGAAACTTACGACCATTCCATCGGATCGGGGTCGCAGTGGTGTTATCTTCGTTATCCGTATTCCCAGCAGCTTGCACATTTCGCCAAAAACCAGTGACTCCAAGTTTCGACCTTGATCCGAATGTAGTTCAGAAGGTACGCCGTACCTACTGAATTTAACACTAGCTGTTCGGCTACAGTAGTTGCTTCCTGGTTGGGAATGGGGTAGACCTCGAGCCATATTCAGACTCAGGAAATGGTCCTGCGATGTCAACAGCAACCCTTTCGAACGGTGCATCCACGCTATAAGTTTTTATTTGACCTCTCAGCCGTCGCTTCGGACCTTTGACGGAAGCGCAAATTCTACACCCACGACAACAGTCCTCTACGTCTTCTCGAGCGTGGAGCCAGTAGAACCTTTCCCGCGATTTCGCTAAGGTCTTGTTAACACCAAGGTGGCCCCCCGAGGATCCTTCGTGCACCTCCTTAACCACATCGTGGATTCGGCTTTTGGGAAGTATAGTTTGCATCCCATAGGAGCTGCCATCCACCATCCGACATGGACGACGAGATAGGGCGTCAGCATTTCCATGAACTCCACCTTTCCGATCAACAATTTTGTAATCGTATGACTGCAATCTTTCGATCCATCTCGCAACTTGTCCCTCGGGGTTTTCGAAGTTAAGCAGCCATCTTAGCGATGCATGATCTGTTCGAAGAACAAATTTCTGGCCATATAGGTACTTGTGGAACTGCTTGGTTGCCTCTATTATAGCCAATAGCTCCTTCCTGGTCACACAGTAGTTCCTCTCCATTTTTGAGAGAACTTGACTGTAATACGAAAGGACTCTTTCTTCGTCATCACTCTGCTCGGAGAGTACAGCTCCGATCCTGTCGTTGCTCGCAACGGTGTCAACTATAAACATTTTTCCGGGTTTCGGATATGCCATCACTGGTGAATCACACAGCTTCTCCTTCAAGGTCTCAAACGCTGCCTGGCATTGTTCATTCTAGACATACGCACGAATTTTCTCAGTTAGCTGATGGGGACACATAGCTATTTTGGCCAAGTTTTTGACGAACCTTCGATACTAGGTCACCAGACTCAGAAAACTTTGTAGTTGGCACTTGTTGTTTGGTGTGAGTCAGCTTTTCACGGCTTCAATTTTCTCAGGGTCAGTTTTGACCCCTTCTGCTGATACAACGTGTCCCAGGTATTTTACTTCAGCTCCAAAAAGCGTAGGCTTGTCGGGACTAAGTTCCAGATTTGCCAGTCGCAATCGGGAAGAACACCTCTTCTAAGTTCTGCACATGATCTTCGAACGTGCTCCCGATAACAATGATGTCATCTAGGTACACCAAGCAGGTCTTCCAAATCAGGCCTCGTAGGACGTATTCCATTAGCCTCTCGGAGGTGGCTGGAGCATTGTAAAGCCCAAATGGCATCACCACAAACTCCCACAATCCGGTCTCAACTGAAAATGCGGTCTTCTCTCGGTCCTTTTTGTCGATATCTACTTGCCAATAGCCACTCTTGAGATCACGCGTAGAAAACCATTTTGCGTCAGCTAAAGTGTCCATGATACCATCGATGCGTGGAAGCGGGTAACTATCTTTCTTTGTGACGTCGTTAAGCTCCCTATATTCGACATAAAAATGAAGTGATATCACCCTTTTTCTTCAGTAGAACTCCTGACGCGGCTCAACAACACCTTGTTTTTCCATGTCCGAGATCAGTGCGCTCACTTCTCCTTGTTTGTCTATAGGAAGACGTCTCGGTGCTTGCTGAATCGGCTTGGCTCCCTGAGTATCTATGATGTGAGTTACCATACTCGCTCGGCCTTGGTCATCCGGGCTTGTTTAGAAGATGTCACTGTTCTTGATGTCCAGATCGCCACCAGGAAATTATGTCGGAACGCAAGTTCTTCCAATTGTGTCTGGAGGTTGACCTCTTCATGGACAGGTGAAGTTTCTCCCGTGGCTGTTCGTAGTGAGAAAATTCGGCCCTTCTGTAGGAGTGGTTTCCTCACTAGGTCTGGTCGGATAATCGATCGGGGTGCACCAGTGTCAGTGGTTCTGGTGGAATGCTCTCCGTCAACTTGATCCGGAAGGCGTAAGTCTGCATCTCCACGATGTAATCTTGGCACTGTGATGGTGGTGCTTGGGACGTCGATTCTCCTGGCCCACTACTGCCCCACGTAGTTGGCCCCCTCAGTTTGAAGGGCTTCCGTTCTGGGCTCCTGACTCGGTCTGGATCTCCTCCTAGCTGCACACCCTGGAGAATAGCTTGGTTTTCTTCGCTTCTTGCAGTCTCTTTGCAGGTGCGTCTTCTCTTCGCCATTCCAGCATCTAGGCGCACCATTTACCTGCGGCTCTAGCTCAATTTCCACGCGCTCACACCTGCACTCATCTGTCACTACCTCGCGAACGCAGGCATTGGCACGAGTCACATTTTTGGCTGCCTCAAAGTTCAGACTATAAGCCAATGCATCCTTAACTGTTTGCTTTTGAGCTACATGCACGGCTTATTGCAATGCCTTGTCCTTTAATGCGCGGATGAATGCTTCTGTTGCTGCGTTATATCGAGGTTCCGGATCGTAAGCTGGGTAAGCCAGAAGTGTCAGTCGCTCAACGTCTTAGGCTAGCTGCTGTAGGGTTTCGCAAGGCTTCTGCATCCGATGCCGTAGCTGTGACCAAATAATCTGCTTCAGATGATTGTCACCGTAACGCATGTCAAGCGCATGCATTATAGCAGCCGAGTTTGAGTGCAACTCAACGGGGATAATCTTGAAAAGCTCAGCAGCTGGGCCTCTTCGAGCAAGAATTCATGCAGTTGCTTGTTCCTGCTCATTCTAGTAAGTTGTCCTAGCGGCGGCTTCAAACTGGATTTCGTAGATACTCCAGACCGTTTGCCCGCCGAATATTGGTGCATCCACATTGCTGGATGTGCTTTGCGCTGGGGTTATAAGCGGGGCTGGTGAAGTGGTTACAACTGCCTTCGCTGCTTCCAATCGCTTCTTCATTTTTTCCATCTCATGGATGATTTTCTCCTAGACCTGGTAAATCTTTTCCTCGACGCACTTAGTTTATTTGTTCAGGCTACCGAGCTCCGGATTCATTTCGACTGACTGTTTTTGCAAGTTCACCTTGATTTCGATTGCTTCTTGGCCCAGCTTCCCTGATTGTTCATTTAGCTTCGCAGTTAAGCTGGATGATTGTTGTCGCTACTCTTGTTGTATCAGCATCAAAATTTGCTTCAGCGCATTTTCTTGTTCCTTTGATTTTGGTGTTTCTGCTTCTACCTTAAGCTCCGACATATTCAATTCATGAATTTTCAAATGTAAGCTTCGTGGTTTTTTTATTATTTCGGCTTTTATTATATTATTTTTTTCCACCAGTTTCCACGTTTTATTTCACTATTGTGCATTTTAAAGTGAAAACGCACCAACTTGTACATTAAGTTAAAAGAGTTAATTTGCACAATAATTAATTTCACTATTTAACAAAAATTAATTAAAATGTTATTATTTTTCACTTGTCTAAAAATTTATGTTTCAACTGTCTTCACTATCAATCAATATCACCTTTAATTCGCGCTCCACACTATCGTGGTTTTACTATTTTCCCCCATTCATTCAGCTTGGCTATATATAGGGTCTCTAGTCATTCAATCCATTTCTCGTATATTGGCGAATGTTCTGGCGAAAACTACCTGGAATATTCGAGCAATTCTGAATACCCGCAGTGATGTCACTTTCATATATTGATCATGGGTCTACTTGGTCGATACTTGTGCTTTCTAGTACATTCTTGGTTGATCATGATGCTATTAATAGTTGCAACCGCAATTGCGAGAGCAGCTCGCAGAATTGTTTGGACATGTAACAATATAAATTTCAATAGATCGCGTTACAGTGCTGTGTGGCTACGAAGATACTACTATTTGCTTCGTTTGCATCAAGATGTGGCTCAGCACCTTCAAAGCTATTCGACATGTAAACAGGTCAAGCCTTCGAATCCTACCTTGAGACCCCTGATGGGCTCATCACAAGACTGGGCGAGACTTATGCAGCACCTTTTGTGGACTTCATGGGCCCGTTCCCCCGTTCAAAATCAGGAAATGCTCAATTGTTTGTGGTCCTGCACCATTAAAATAGGTTCATATGGTTCAAGCCCGTGGATAAACCACTGCGGAATCAGTCGTGCGATATTTGGAGCGCAAAATCCTTCTGACATTCGGAATCCTCGAATGGCTTCACTCGTACGACGATGTGCAGTTCGTTTTCAAGGTATTCGCTAAGCTTATGAAAGACTATTGGGTACAGCACTGCCTCACTTCATATCATTAACCACAAGCAAACGCCCCAGAGAGGTCAAACCAGTCAACATTGAACACCATCAGGGCCCATATAGGGTGCAATTATAGCAGGTGTTACGAGAATCTTTCGGAATCATGTTTTGCCTTCCGCAAGGTGATTCATGAGTCCACGGGATTCTCGCCCTATTTTCTCATGTTCGGGTACAACCCTATCGAGCATGGCTCTGAGTACGCCCTTCTTAGTAGCTTGAATGCTTTTGCGGATGGAGAAGAAGAGTTGGGCGTGAACAGAACTTCAAGACCGCGTCCAAGCTAAGTTATAAGAAGCCAACCACAAGGGAGATCAACATTATAACCTTCGGGCTGCTCCCGTGAGCTACTCCAGGGTCAGAAATTTTTCGTGTGGAGTTTTGCTGTGAGCAATGTAGCCAATCGATTCGCGGCTAAATTTGCTCTACGATTTATTCCTGCAGTGGTTCGTCGTCGTGTTGGGCAAGTGGCATATGAGCTTGAAGATGAGTCTGGTAAGCTGCTCGAGGTCTTCCACGCGAAGGCTATTTGATCGGACTCCTAATAACCCCTGCTGACGTTCCATCTTTGCCTGGCTGAATGAGACACTCAGGTTCTGGGTCGTCCCCACGAATGTTGCGATTTCCGGCCGTACCGTCATTCTCCCATTCTCAACTTCAAATTCCCTCCGTTTCATCTCCACCCTGTTTTGGGCCCACATACCTTTTTCTTTGTATATTCATTTTTTAACCTTTAATCATTTACCTGTACTTTTTATTTCCCCGTCATATTAGTTCTATCTTTCTTATTTTTAACCAAAAAAAAAATAATTTAACCTTTCCAACTTACAACATTTCATTCATTACCTCCCATTAAGAAAATTGCATTCTATGCTTTTTCACTAACAAAACATAATTCCTTCATACTAACTAATTTTATTCTTTATCTCCCACCATAGAGATATACACTGGAGACCGCGAAAGCGCTGAAGCCACGAGCTTAGCGATTTGATTTTGTGAATATTGACACAGGCTCCCAGTTCATTTCGGAAATGGGGGCAACACTGTTTTTTTGCGGCGCAAGATTATAAATTACCTAACAAAAGATATCAAATGATAAATTATTTCAAATTCTAGTCAATATATAATTTCCGTAGTGTATATTTTTCTTAACATATATTGCATGCATGCGCACATTCTACTATACATATATATATATATATATATATATATATATATATATATATATATATATATATATATATATATATATATATATATATATATATATATCTATATAGATATATATAGATATATATATATATATATATATATATATATATATATATATATATATATATATATATATATATATATATATATATATATACGAGTATATATATATGAAGGCGGGGTGAGTTCAAAGCGCTGAAGCCACAAGCTTTGTGATTTGGCTTGCAAATACCGACATAGGCTTGAAATGAATTTCGAAAATGGGTGTAACATTATTTCCCTGGAAAAGATATCAAGTATCAATTATTTCAAAATCAAATCCACGCATTCGTTATGTTTGGTGCTTTATCAAAATATTAATTAAATTAATTTAATTAATTAAATTTAAAAAATCCTGTTGACACCATCAACCGGGAAGGCAAATTTATCGTATTTTTAAACAAAATAATCATTTTTTGGCTGCTATTTTGAAAGTCAAACAATATTCGAGGAAAATTTTTATATACAAACATATATGCAAACAATGTTCGAGGAAAATTTTCCTCGCACATTGCTTGACTTTCAAAATAGCAGCCAAAAAATGATTATTTGGTTTAAAAGCACGATAAACTTGCCTTTCCGGTTGATGGGAAGATATAATATATATATATATATATATATATATATATATATATATATATATATATATATATATTTATATATCTATATATATATATATATATATATATATATATATATATATATATATATATATATATATATAAATATATATATATATATATATATATATATATATATATATATATGTATATATATATATATATATATATATATATATATATATACTCGTATATATAAATATATGTATAAATATATATATATATATATATATATATATATATATATATATATATATATATATATATATATATATATATGTATATATATATATAGATATATATATATATATATATATATATATATATATATATATATATATATATATATACTCGTATATATAAATATATGTATAAATATATATATATATATATATATATATATATATATATATATATATATATATATATATATATATATATATATATATATATATATATATAGATATATGTATATATATATAAATAAATATATACATATAGATATATATATATATATACATACATATATATATATATATATATATATATATATATATATATATATATATATATATGTATATATATATATATATATATATATATATAAATATATATATATATATATATATATATATATATATATATATATATATATATATATATATATATATATATATATATATATGTATATATATATATATGTTTATCTATATATATATATATATATATATATATATATATATATATATATATATATATATATATGTTGATCTATATATATATATATATATATATATATATATATATATATATGTTGATCTATATATATATATATATATATATATAGATAAACATATATATATATATATATATATATATATATATATAGATATATATATATATATATATATATATATATATATATATATATATATATATATATATATACATATATATATATATATACATATATATATATATATGTATATATATATATATATATATATATATTACATATATATATATATGTATATATATATATATATATATATATATATATATATATATATATATATATATATATATATATATATACACATATATATATATATATAAGGGGCGGCTCCAGGAGAGTTTCTCGGGGGGGGCCGTGTACGGGAAAGTTTGGTTGAAACTTTTAGTCTCCTCCCCCCCCCCTCCAATACATTTTTATTAACACTTTGTTATAGATTGTAATAATTTCATGATTAAGAAATTTGTTTATTATTTTATTATTATTATCGAAAGTATTTCACTATCGCACCACTATCGATAGTCCCCTGTACTATCGTTTGTTTTCGTTAGTTTAAGAATATGTTTGGAATTGGAATTTTACAGCCCAAAAAGAAAAAGAATGATTTTATTCTTTTTCTTTTTGGACTGTATAATTCCAATTCCAAACATATTCTGCTAAAATTTGTTCCATTTGCGTTTTCTATTTTAGTTGTTTTTACCTAACATCACATTGAAAATCCATTCGATCATGTTCAATCAGGAGTGTCGTTCTAAATTTCCCCAAAAACGAATTTGAGAATTCAATGAAAATTAACCTTTAAGGGCAGAATGGCAACTCTTTAAAGTATCGCAGTGGCCTTCAAATGCATTTGTTTATCTTACCGGTCGTTCTCGTTCCTTTTTTACTCATCGCGCGTGCAGTTTTTTGTCCATTGAAATTGTCATTTCGTTGAAATTAAAATTTTTAAAAAGTTATCATTTTCTCATTCTCAGTGGAAAAGGGCTCGAAGCATGCTCGAAGCCTCTGTTGTGTTTTAAAGTGATTTTTACTGTTGTGTGTTTGTTTTGTCTCCGAGTCCTGATGGATTCCAAAAATGTAAGTACTGTGTTAATATATAAATATATTTAAATATATATATATACGAGGTGTGTTCAAAAAGTATCACGAATTTTGAATTTTCGCGGGTTACGTATATTCGAATTTCGATTATTTTGTGGCGTTATGTTGGTACTCATGTCTGTCACTTATGCCGATAAGCTCGGTCATTTTGAATGTTCACTTAATTGGTGATAGCTGCTTTACTTGCACGTGTTTTCAATCGTCTTCGATTTTTACTTATTCAAAAAAATGGATCAAAGAACGTGTATCAAATTTTGTGTGAAAAACGAAATTAAGTGCGCGGATGCATTCCGAATGTTGACTGTGGCATACGGAGAAGCTACCTTGGACCAAAGCAACGTTTATCGGTGGTACAAAATGTTTTTAGAAGGCCGAGAAGATGTGAACGACGAAGAGCGTGCCGGACGCCCGAGCACTTCAACAATAGACGAAAAAATTAATGAAGTGGAGAAAATGGTATTGGCCAATCGTCGAATCACCGTTAGAGAAGTTGCTGAGGACCCAAACATATCGATTGGCTCGTGCCATTCGATTTTTATCAACGATTTGGGCATGAGACGGGTCGCCGCGAAATGCGTACCAAAATTGCTCAATTGCGACCAAAAACAGCAACGCATGAACATTGCTAATGAGATGTTAAACTCTGTCCGCGACGAACCAAATTTGCTCCAGAGGGTCATAACTGGTGACGAATCGTGGGTTTATGGTTATGACGTGGAAACCAAAGCTCAATCATCTCAATGGAAGCTGCCGCATGAACCAAGACCGAAAAAAGCGCGCCAAGTTCGGTCGAATGTGAAAGTTTTGCTGACAGTTTTCTTCGATTGCAGGGGCGTGGTGCATCATGAGTGCTTGCCACAGAGAGTACCTGCAAGTTATGCGCAATTTCCGCGAAGCAATCCGCCAGAAACGCCCGGATTTGTGAGAGAACAAAAATTGGCTTTTGCACCACGATAACGCCCCTGCTCACACATCGTTGCTTGTGCGCGACTTTTTGGCCAAAAACAACACACTAATGATGCCGCAGCCACCGTATTCCCCAGATCTGGCCCCCTGTGACTTTTTCTTGTTTCCTAAACTGAAGAGGCCCATGAAAGGACGACGTTACGCTACGCTTGACGAGATAAAGACGGCATCGAAGGAAGAGCTGAACAAGATTAAAAAAATGATTTTTTGAAGTGCTTGGAAGATTGGAAAAACCGTTGGCACAAGTGTATAATTTCTCATGGGGATTACTTTGAAGGGGACAAAATAGATATTCATGAATAAATAAATGATTTTTGAAAAAAAAAACAAAATTCGTGATATTTTTTGAACACACCTCGTATATATATGTATATATATATATATATATATATATATATATATATATATATATATATATATATATATATATATATATATATATATATATATATTTATATATATATATATATATATATATATATATATATATATATATTTATAAATAGATATAGGTATATATACATATATTTATATATATATATATATATATATATATATATATATATATCTATATATATATATATATATAAATATATTTATATATATATATATATATATATATATATATATATATATATATATATATATATATATATATATATGTGTATATATATAATTTTTATGTATATTTTTTCAGAATATACCTGGAAAAATTACGAAAAGGCAATCCACCAACCCAATTGAATCTTACTTTGGAAAATTACCTAAACAAAATCTTGAAAGCAGCCTATTAGAACCACAGCCTTCTACGTCCTCGTGTCTTGATATAAATGTACGGCCTCATATTCCAAAAACATCTGAGCAACCTACAAACGATGACTTCTTAAATAATTCTGAAGCTCCTGAAGACACTGACATGCTTCTGGGACTATCTATTTCTTCTTCAGGCGTTTCTTCTATTCCCAATTCAAGTAACCTCTTATCGACTTTTGATATAGGAAATTATGTTGGTAAACCAGCTGATAAATTTACTCAGTTCGGCGTGCTACAAAACCATTGGCAACCTCCAAAAGATTACTCATTTCCATTTTCAATTCACAAAAAGGGTGGAAAAGAGGTGAAGCGATACTTGGGAAGGAATCATTTGGAAAGTAAACACTGGCTTGTTCTATCTGATGTACAAAGAGGGCTTTATTGCAAGTATTGCGCCCTTTTCTCCGAAGAGTACAGTGGCCACAATAAAGCTCTTCATTTGCAATCGTTTGTTACAAAGCCTGTTACCTCGTTTGCAAAGCTGTTAGGGAAAGAGGGTTTCATAGAAAATCATGAAAAAATGTTTACCACAAAAACAGCGTCGAAATTGGTAAAAATTTTATTAAAGCGTACCTGTCGCCTAAAGAAGCAGTTATAAATCAAGTAAATACTCAACGGCTTCAACAAGTCATAGAAAATCGAGAAAGACTGCGGCCAATTATTGAAACAATCATGTTTTTGGGTCGACAAAACATACCATTGCGTGGCCACCGCGACGACGGTCAGCTTTTAGAACCGGACCCCGCACTGACCAACGAAGGAAACTTTAGGGAGCTCCTCAGATTTAGAGTAGTGTCAGGAGATGGCGTCTTAAAGAAACATCTGGAAAACACAAGTTCGAGAGTGACCTATATTAGGAAAAATACACAAAATCAGCTTATTGAATGTTGTGGTGAAGAAATCAAAACTGAGCTCATTAACAGAGTAAAACAGGCTGGATGCTATAGTATCATCTTCGATGAAACAACTGATTTATCGCATACATCACAATTATCCTTAACTATCAGATACATTTGCAACGGGCTACTTAGGGAAGATTTTTTCTGTTTTATTGATGTCCATGAAAGTTTGATTGATTTTATGGAGGACAAAAGTGCGGAGCCAATGTTGGAAAAGATAGTTGTTAAACTAATCAAAGAAGAACATTTGGATATCAAAGAATGTATTGGGATTGGAACTGACAGCTGCAGTGTGATGTCTTCGGATGTTAAGGGTGCCGTCTCCGAAATCTTGAAAGAAGCTGTTCATGCTGTTAGATGTCCCTGTTTAAATCATGGATTGAACAACTCATTATCTAAATCCAATAACGTTCAAAGTGTACGGAACCTAGTTGGCACCATAAAGTCTGTCGTTGAGTTTTTTTCATCATCTGCAAAGAGAAACACGGTTCTCGGAAGTGCACTGAAAAAAAGAAATGAAGACTTAGAAGAATTTAAGGGCACCAAATTATCAAGTCTGTGTGAAACCCGATGGGTAGAGAGGCATGACAGTGTGATCAAGTTTCAAGAAGCTCTGCCTTATATAGTTAAAGCTCTTGTATCCATTTCCGAATGGTCAGAAATTAATACTTCATCGAAAGCCAACGCCCTGAAAAAGGCTCTCTGTGATGTGCATTTCATCACAACACTACTATCTTTAATATATGTTTTGAAACAGACTCTCCCTTTGAGTAAGACGCTTCAATCTCCTTCATTAGATTTGAAGAAAGCTTCTGATGTGATTCTCGATACCATTTCAGTTTTAGAATCAAAGCGAAAAGAATGTGGTGTTGTATTTGCAAAGATTTTTGTTGAAGTGAGAAATTTATGTTCGGATTTAGACGTCGATGTAAAATGCCACGATTAGCTGGTGTCCAAAGAAATCGACCAAACTATGCAACATCTGATCCGGAGGATTTTTTTAAAAAATCCATATACATTCCTCTCCTAGACAACATTGTTTTTGACCTTAAGTCTCGTTTTCCTAAGGACACCGTAGAATGTTTCGGACTTCAACTGCTAATGCCAACAAGTCTCGTGAGAGAGCCTGGGCCACCACACCAGTCAGAGCCGATACAAGAGAAACTATGTGCACTGAGGGACCAATTTTCACCGATACTCGGTCTAGAAAGCAGTCAAGTCCAAGCTGAATTCGACTTATGGAAAGCTAAATGGATTAGAGAAAAACCGTCTGGTGTAAAACTGCCGAATACAGCACTTGATGCATTAGAAGCTTGCGATGCAGATATTTTCCCATCAATTCATGGTTTGTTGAAGATGTTTTCTACTTTGCCAGTAAGTGTAGCGTCTGCTGAAAGGTCGTTCTCCACGCTGCGTAGGCTGAAGACGTGGTTAAGGTCGACAATGGGTGAAGAAAGATTAAGTGGACTTTATTTACTTCATACACACCGAGATATGGAGGTAGATATTAACAAAGTGATTGATAGATTTGCTAAGTGTGGTAACAGAAGGATGGATTTTGTTATTTAGTGTTAATCAATTATCTAACCAATGTAAATATTTGTAACATAAATAAAACATTTAATGTTTATTCTGAAAGTGGTACTTATTTCCAGTTTGTGTGGATTGAAATACGTTTTTAACTACCCAGACCATAGGGTAAGTAATTGATCTGTTAAAATACTTTCTGGCATTCAAGACTTGGAATGATAACATATCAGGCTGAACTAAACGTACAATCAAAACAAAGTTGAAGTACATTTATGTGACAGTAATGTTCAACAACAAAAAAAAAAGATAATAATAATAAAATAATAAACAAATTTCTTAATCATGAAATTATTACAATCTATAACAAAGTGTTAATAAAAATGTATTGGAGGGGGGGGGAGGAGCTTAAAAGTTTCAACCAAACTTTCCCGTACACGGCCCCCCCCCGAGAAACTCTCCTGGAGCCGCCCCTTATATATATACATGTATATATATATATATATATATATATATATATATATATATATATATATATATGTATATATATATATATATATATATATATATATATATATATATATATATATATATATATATATATATATATATATATATATATTTAGATAATGAGTTGTTCAATCCATGATTTAAGCAGGGACATCTAACAGCATGAACAGCTTCTTTCAAGATTTCGGAGACGGCACCCTTAACATCCGAAGACATCACACTGCAGCTGTCAGTTCCAATCCCAATACATTCTTTGATATCCAAATGTTCTTCTTTGATTAGTTTAACAACTATCTTTTCCAACATTTCACCACTAATTTTGGGC
>OZ017738.1:253934833-254047333 GCA_963969285.1 Odontomyia ornata
CTTTATATCGGCTGGCAAACGAATAGTCTTTCCAAAAATGACTTTGGCTGGGGCTTGGCCCGTCGACGCATGTTCAGCGGCTCTATATGCCATTAAAAATAGTGGGATATGTCGGTCCCAGTCCCTTTGGTTCTCGTCAACCATTTTGGCAAGGTGTTTATTGAGCGTGCCGTTGAAACGTTCGACCATTCCATCGGATTGGGGATGCAGCGGTGTTGTCCTCGTTTTCCGTATTCCAAGCAGCTCGCACATTTCGCGAAAAACTAGTGACTCAAAGTTTCGGCCTTGATCCGAATGTAGTTCGCTAGGTACGCCGTACCTACTGACCCAATTTAACACTAGCTGTTCAGCTACAGTAGTTGCTTCCTGGTTGGGAATGGGGTAGACCTCGGGCCACTTGCTGAAATAATCGGCTACAACCAGCGTGTATCGATTTCCCCATTCAGATTCAGGAAAGGGTCCTGCGATGTCAACAGCAATCCTCTCAAACGGTACCCCCACGTTAGAGGTTTGCATTTGTCCTCTCAGTCGTCGCTTTGGGCCTTTGACGGAAGCGCAAATTGTGCATCTGCGACACCAGTCTACGTCTTCTCAAGCGTGGAGCCAGTAGAACCTTTCCCGCAATTTTGCTAAGGTCTTGTTAACACCAAGGTGGCCTCCCGAGGATCCTTCATGCATTTCCTTAACCACATCGTGGATTCGGCTTTTGGGTAGTATAGTTTGCATCCTATAGGAGCTGCCATCCGCCGTTTCCCATTTCCGCTTGAGTATGCCACCCTCTACCTGAAGGGAGTTCCATTGTGCCCAATAGCTTTTCAGGGTTGCGCCATGCATCGAAACGTCTTTCCACTCCGGTCGCCCAGTCGTCTCCTTCCATACGAGCAATGGTCCGATGTCTTCATCGGCTAGCTGGGCATTTCGAATCTCCTCCGATGACCAACCTTCATCGAATTCGGCCGTTATCGGTCGCAGATCAACGGGCGGTTCCTTTTCCTCAATCCGTCGGCAATGCTTGCAGTTAGCTGAACATGGGCGACGAGATAGGGCGTCAGCATTTCCATGAACTCCACCCTTCCGATGAACAATTTCGTAGTCGTATGACTGCAATCTTTCGATCCATCTCGCAACTTGTCCCTCGGGGTTTTTGAAGTTGAGAAACGATCTCAGTGATGCATGGTCCGTTCGAAGAACAAATTTCTGGCCATATAGGTACTTGTGGAACTGCTTGGTGGCCTCTATTATAGCCAATAGCTCCTTCCTGGTCACGCAGTAGTTCCTCTCACTTTTTGAGAGAACTCGACTGTAATAAGAGAGGACTCTTTCTTCGCCATTGATCTGCTGGGAGAGTACAGCTCCAATACCGCCGTTGCTTGCATCGGTGTCAACCACAAACATTTTTCTGGGTTTTGGATACGCCAGTACGGGTGATTCACATAGCTTTTCCTTCAGGGTCTCAAAGGCTGTCTGGCATTGCTCATTCCAGACATACGGACGATTTTTCTCGGTTAGCCGATGAAGACACTTAGCTATTTTGGCAAAGTCTTTGACGAATCTTCGATAGTAGGTTGCCAGGCCCAGGAAACTTCGTAGTTGGCGCTTGTTGTTTGGTGTTGGCCAGCTTTTCACGGCTTCAATCTTCTCAGGGTCTGTTTTGACCCCTTCTGCTGATACGACATGTCCCAGGTATTTTACTTCAGCTGCGAAAAGGGTACACTTGTCGAGACTAAGTTTCAAATTCGCCAGTCGCAGTCGGGAGAAAACCTCTTCTAAGTTCCGCACATGCTCTTCGAACGTTCTCCCGATGACGATGATGTCATCTAGGTACACCAAGCAGGTTTTCCAGGTTAGGTCTCGTACCACGTATTCCATCAGGTGTTCCAAGGTGGCTGGAGCATTGCAAAGCCCAAACGGCATCACCACAAATTGCCACAATCCGGTCCCAACTGAAAATGCGGTCTTCTCTCGGTCCTTCTTGTCAATTTCTACCTGCCAGTAGCCACTCTTGAGATCGAGTGTAGAAAACCATTTTGCGTCGGCTAAAGTATCCATGATGTCATCGATGCGTGGGAGCGGGTAACTATCTTTCTTAGTGACGTCGTTAAGCTGCCTATAGTCGACACAAAAGCGAGTGCTACCATCCTTTTTCTTTACTAGAACTACAGGCACGGCCCATGGACTTACAGAAGGTTCAATAATGCCTTGTTTTTCCATGTCCTAGATCAGCGCGCTCACTTCTCCTTGTTTGGCTATAGGGAGACGTCTTGGTGCTTGTCGAATCGGCTTGGCTCCCTGTGTATCTATGACGTGAGTTACCAAACTCGTTCGGCCTTGGTCATCCGGGCTTGTTGAGAAGATGTCACTGTACTTGGTGACCAGATCCGAGGCTCGTTTGAATAGCTGCACCGGCAATTTGACTTGCTTCAAAATGCAGACGTGGATTCCCGGGCTTTTTCTGTGTCTTGCCTCCTACTTCAATGATGGTTGTGAGTAGCTTCCAAAGAGGTGATGGTGGAAACAGGCTGGCAGCTGCCGATGACTTCTCCCGCTTTGATGCTCGTGGTTGAGTCTGCGGTGCTAAGGAGTCTAACCGGCACATATCCGTTCCTTAAGATCTTACAAGGCTTCGTCCTATAATCAAACTGCGCAATGCGGATGTCTTCGTTGGCTCTATCAGATAAGATCGGTGGTCTCCAGAATCACCATCAAGCTTGGCCCATACAATGCTTTCGGAAGAATTCGGTACATCAGTGTCAGTACATACCACTACATTCATCTTGGGGATTTGGACGCTGGGATCCTCCATCAGTACTTCGACATTCTGCCATTTCAAGACACGTTTTCCCAAGTCCAACGTGATTCCATGTGGTCGCAGAAAATCCATTCCGAGAATGCAGTCATCCATAATGTTCGCGACCAGAAAATTGTGTCGGAACACAAGGTCTCCCAACTGTATCTGGAGGTTGACCTCTCCATGAACAGGTGCAGTTTCTCCCGTAGCTGTCCGTAGTGAGAAAATTCTGCCCTTGTGAAGTTGTTGCTGTCTAACTAGGTCTGGTCGGATAATCGATCGGGTTGCACCAGTGTCGATTGTTATGGTGCAGTGTTCTCCGTCAATTTGACCCGGAAGGCATAAGTCCGCTTCTCCACGATGTAGTCTCGACACGAAGATGGTGGTGCTGGGGACGTCGATCCTCCTAGCCAACCTCTGCCCCACGAAGTTGGCTCTTACATGTTTCCCGACCCCTCTGTTTGAAGGGCTTCCATTCTGGGCTCCTGACTCGGTCTGGATCTCCTCCTAGCTGCACACCCTGGACAATAGCTCGGTTTTCTTCGCTTCTTGCAGTCTCTTTGCAGGTGCCCCTTCTCTCCGCAATTTCAGCATCTAGGCGCACCATTTACATGCGGGTCTCGCTCAATTTCTACGCGCTCACACCTGCACTCGTCTGTCACTACCTCACGCACCCGGGCAGTGGTACGAGTCACATTTTTCGCTGCCTCAAAGTTCAGACTATAAGCCAATGCGTCCTTAGCCGTTTGCTTTTGAGCTAAACGCACGGCTTGTTGTAATTCCGGGTCCTTTAGTGCGCTGATGAATGCTTCCGTCGCTGCATCATCTTGATGTTCTGGGTAGTAGGCTGGATAAGCCAAAAGTGCCAGTCGCTCAATGTCTTGGGCTAGCTGCTGTAGGGTTTCACCAGACTTCTGCATTCGATGCCTTAGCTGTGACCGATAAATCTGCTTTAGATGATCGTCTCCATAACGCATGTCGAGCGGATTCATTGTAGCATTCGGGTTTGAGTGCAATTCAACGGGGATCGTCTGCAACAGCTCGGCAGCTGGGCCTCTTAGAGCAAGAATCAATGCAGTTGCTCGTTCCTGCTCGTTCCAGTGATTTATGCGAGCAGCTGCTTCGAACTGGGTTTTGTAAATCGTCCAGACCGTTTGCCCATCGAATATTGGTGCTTGCACATTTCTAGATGAGCTTTGCGCTGCGGTTATAATTGGGGCTGGTGAGGCGGTTACTACTGCCTTCGCTGCTTCTAATTCTTTTTTCACTTTTTCCATCTCATGGTTTATTCTCTCTTCGACCTGGCTGACCTTTCCCTCGACCTGGCTGACCTTTTCCTCGACCTGGTAAACCTTTTCCTCGACCTGGTCAACCTTTTCCTCGACGCCTTTTATTTGTTTGTTCAGATGACCGAGCTCCGCTTTTATTTCGGTTGACTGTTTCTCCAGCTTCTGTGTGATGTCTGCCTTGATTTCGATCGCTTGTTGGTCCAGCTTCACTGATTGTTCATTTAACTTCGCTGATTGTTCATTTAACTTCGATGATTGTTCATTTAACTTCGATGATTGTTCATTTAACTTCGCTGATTGTTCATCAAGCTTCGTAGTTAAATTGGATGACTGTTCATCTAGCTTCGCAGTCAGACTTGATGACTGTTCATTTAGCTTCGTTGATTGTTCATCTAGCTTCGCAGTCAGACTGGATGACATTAGCATCAACATTTGCATCAGCGCATTTTCTGACTCCTTTGATTTTGGTGTGTCCACTTCTCCACCTTCTGCGCCTTTTTCCGCATCTGAGAGCTCACCCGAATCCAGATTCACGCCTTCCGACTCGATCGCGTCACGCAAGCGTGCAATCAGTATGGCCTTTGTACCTTGTGTGGCCAGATTCCGCTGTTCCAACTCCTCCTTGAGCTCCGATATGGTCAATTCATTAATTTTTAAGTTTAAGCTTCGTGGCATTTTTAATGTTTCTTTAAATTTTACTATTGTGCACTATAAAAATGTTCAAATTTTCACTTTCAAAATTTTTCTTTCGCACTTCTTGACACCACTGTCGCGTGTTATTGGTTCGCGGCCAATAATTTTAATGTTCCGGGAGAGTGAAAACGCAATGTCTTTTAATTTAAGTGAAAAGGGTTTATTTAATGCACAATAATCAGTTAACACTTTCACTAATTTTAATTGTCACTATTAAAATAAATCTGACACTTGTCCATAAATTTATTATCGCAATTGTCTTCTGAATCACTTCACTATTACGAAACTCACCCCATAAATTTACTATCGCAATTGCCTTCTCAATTACTTCACTATTACGAAACACACTCCATAAATTTACTATCGCAGTTCTTATCGCGGTCGAATCAATTATTCCCCCCATTCATTTAGCTCGCCTTTATATAGGGTCTCTACCTATTCACCCATTTCTCGTGCATTGGCGAATGTTCTACCGAGAGGTACCTGGTAGGTTCGAGCAAACTCATGAATGGAGTGACGTCACTTGCAGATGTTGATCATGCTTGTTGCGTTCTCGTGGGTTCGAGTAAATTCATTCGTTGACGTTCTTAACGATGATGAAAACAATTGCGACAGTAGCTCGCAGAATTATTTGTACGTGTAATTATTTGTACATGTAACAATATATATATATATATATATATATATATATATATATATATATATATATATATATATATATATATATATATATATATATATATATATATATATATATATTATATCTTCCCATCAACCGGAAAGGCAAGTTTATCGTGCTTTTAAACCAAATAATCATTTTTTTAGCTGCTATTTTGAAAGTCAAGCAATGTTCGAGGAAAATCTTCCTCGGACATTGTTTGCATATATGTTTGTATATAAAAATGTTCCTCGAATATTGTTTGACTTTCAAAATAGCAGCCAAAAAATGATTATTTTGTTTAAAACTACGATAAATTTGCCTTCCCGGTTGATGGTGTCAACAGGATTTTTTAAATTTAATTAATTAAATTAATTTAATTAATATTTTGATAAAGTACCAAACATAACGAATACGTGGATTTGATTTTGAAATAATTGATACTTGATATCTTATCCAGGGAAATAATGTTACACCCATTTTCGAAATTCATTTCAAGCCTATGTCGGTATTTGCAAGCCAAATCGCAAAGCTTGTGGCTTCCTTTGAACTAACCCCGTCTTCAGTGTATATCTCTATGATATATATATATATATATATATATATATATATATATATATATATATATATATATATATATATATATATATATATATATATATATATATATATATATATATATATATATATATATATATATATATATATATATATATATGTATATAGTGTATAGTGTGTAAATATATATATCCTGCAACCTACTTAAGAAAACCTTAGGGCAGTCACTGCCTCTGAAAATTTCTAATTTATTCAAGGATGGATCATAGCTGCACTTTAGGTAATATGCAACGCTATATGGTACATGAATGTGAGTACTCTCTGTAAATGAGCTCTGAAGGTCTGGAGAACATGATTCTATTGGTTGCAGTAATGCTACAAAGTCAGCATAGACTATAAACGGTACTTTGATCTGCTTTCCCACATGTTTAAACTTTAAATATTTTTCCTCTTCTGACGGTAAAATTGTATGGATCTTATTACAGTCATGTTTGATATGCTCATTGTATCGCTCAATGCAGGCAAATTTAATAAGGCATCCATCGCAGAGGTAGGATGTGTGACTATGTTTAGTCATTCCACTATTCACAAGGCGACCTAAAATTTTTATCCAGGAATAATGTCCTATGGTACCTCTTTCATTTTCCACATAAAGTAGATTTATATGTTTTTTCGAGGCTTGTCTGTTTTTGGAAAAATAGAATGGACCCTCAAGAGACCCCTTTTTCCAGCCATAAACACTAACGCTCACATTATTTTTTTCCTCGAAAATGGAAATCTCTTTGAAAGAAATAGGGAACGTAATGCCTTCCAAATTCAAAACAGTTGAGTAATGGGGTTAGGAGCTAGCTCGACAACTATCTCGTTCAGTAGGATGTAAAGCAAAAACGATAGCCCAAGCAAAACATGCATCATTGGAATTTTTTACATTCACGCATGCTCTTTTTAACATTACCTCTTTTGGTAGAGGTAGATAAGATCCTCCATGAAAGGGTGTATACTTATTTATGTTAACTTGTAAATAAAAGACCTGTTGGGATGCCCAGCCGCTATCCCTCTCTTGAAACACCTCACTTTTTTTCAGGATGATGGCACAAAAATCTTTGTAAACATACTCAAGGTCACAACCCCTGGTAATGATTACATTCTTTGTATTGAATGATTTTAAATCACTTATACCGTTCTGGCTAGTTAAATCAAATTTCATAAAAACAGAAAATAGTTCTAAATTGACTTTTATAGCTGTGAGCTCTTGAAACTGAGCACTAATAAGATCTTTGAAACAAAGGCTCTCATTTTTTAAATACTCTTGAATACTTAATTTCTCATTATCGTTAATAATTTGATACGTTGCTATTCGAGTAGCAAATGCTTGTGAAATTTTCTTCACTTTTCCCTGATCACCACTATTGATTTGGGATGCATTTTTTTATGCTCATTACTTTTCATATGGTTTTTGAAAAATTGTTGACTAACTTCAACATCGCAAAAGTGACAGTGTAGTTTATTTGGAGTTTTATTGTACTTTCTTTTCATGGGTTAATGTATGGATACAGACATCTTACTCTTTATACTTTACTAAATTAATCAAATGAAACAGTGAAAACTATATAATCTAAAGAATTCTTAACCAACTCCCGACGTGGTCCAAGATTGGCTATGATGTACTCGTATACAGATATTCGGTTAGGAGATTATCAAAAAATGTCTTGGTTGAGAAGAAATGCTGCAACCTGGAGATTTTTTGCTCCAAATGCTATTTTGCTCCTGCGTAGAAATTTGTTGAATCGGACTTTTCAATCCTATGAAGCTGACAAAAATGTCTTGATGCGAAGGCTGGTTGTCCTAAATCGATAGAAATCTTCAAACTGGAGATTTGTTTTCCAAATACTTTATTGTTCCTGCACAGAAGTGTGTTGAAGTAGACTTTTTGCTCCTTTGAAGCTGTCAAAAAAAGTTTTGACTCGGAGGGTGGTTGCTCTAAATTGATAAAAATCTTCAAACTGGAGATTTGTTGTCCAAATACTTTATTGCTCCTGCATAGAAGTGTGTTGAAGCGGGGCTTTTGCTCCTATGAAGCTGACAAAAATGTGTGAACCATTCGCTTCTTCCGAAGGTGGTGGCGTAGTATAAGGAGCCTAATAAAAATTTTGAATATTCTTTTCAATTAAATTTTCTACGTAAGCGGATAGTCCGCAGATAGAGTGGCGAGGACCGAAAATTATTCGTGTCTACTACGCCGTGATTACTTTATATTTTCCTATGAATCGCTGTTTTCAGTAAAATTTCCTAACCAAGTGATTGTCTGCAGATAGAGTGGCGAGGACCGAAAATTGTTCGTGTCCACTACGCTGTAATTACTATAGTTGCAAAAATAACTTCGCAAACTTATAATTCCGAATTAAGCTCAAGCGTTATTCAGTCGCAGAGACAAACTAGATCAGAATTGATTTCAATAATCCTTCAGCTTCCCTTTTATACTTTTCTAAAGCCATAAATTAAATTAATAGCATGCTCCTGTCACGATTTAATGGCAACCTAGAATTTCTAATCCCATCCTTAAACATCACTGCAGATGAAACATCATAAATTCTCAATAAAAAATTATCATATACTCTGGATCATATACACTATGCTCTTTTCCATACTCCCAAAACATCAACGGCTACAAAAAACCAAAGTGTTCCATCAATTATCATCCATAATGTTCTTATTTCTTAACACATTCCATACATACATTGTTTTTAACATCCAAAATTCTCATACCCAAATTTCCACATATATCAAGTAACATGCATACACTACCCAATGTTGCAATCATAGAGATTACCACAAGCGACACCTCATAAATCATGCGCCCATAATCACCATGCGCTTATCTCACTTGGCTATCTTCTATTTTCATCAATAAGATGCCCAATTATCACCTAATACAATTTCGCCACAAGTACTAATAGCCTTTCCCTCACATGGAAAAGATCAACTCACTCCATATTACGTGTGAAAAAACATCCTCAAGAATATATGTCACATATGGATGCATGCAAGTGCATGCGATAAGAAAAAAACGCTGCGGAAGGTACTTGAGATTATAGAAGATCGTCTGTAGAACATAGACAGCCATGTTGCGAGTGAACACATAAACATAATCGGATATATTTCCGCTTCATAACTGCAATAGTAGCGAGCAAACAACACCTATGTACTCGCACTTCGCCAATGAAAATTAGCCATGGAACACATGCGCAAGTAAATAAGCGAGCAGTTAAGTGAACGAGAAAGTTCAACCCGCAACGATATTCACATCGTGAACGAACGGGGTGCTTCGAAGAGAGGTAAGCGGGAAGGAAAACCGAAAGTTCCAGCATAAACACTCTTTCGCTCAATGTCCCCAGTTTCGCTATTTTACCTCAAGAGATCTTGGGAGAGCCGAAAGCTTAAACTGAAAGCACTCTTTCGAAGTCGAAAGCTTAAGCAAAAAACACTCTTTCGCTCAATTTCCCCAGTTTCGCATATTCACCAGCCGAGCAAGCGAGACGAAGCGGGGAGGAAAAACTTTCGTGGAACGAGAGCGCACTTGTTCGGCTACTCAGCACCTTTAAAGAGAATTTAGGTTGAAAGCTCACGGAGGAATGGTATTTAATGTTCTTGGGCAGTCTTACATCAGTGAGTTTGTATTCAAATCCAAAAGGGAGCGTGCTGCTACCCAATTACCATTTAGACGGTTAAAGTATTCGCGATTAAAAGTTCAGCCGAAGATATCGTCCAGTGTTCAACGAAGTGGTGAGGGGTGAGGTGTTGGCTTGCGCCGCGATCCTCAATCGGCTTTTTTGCGTTCCACGCTGTATGGCCACCCCGAACCATTAACACGTCCATTTGATTCTCTACAGGCTCAATATTGATATAAGTCTCCAATCATGTAATTTTTAAAATGTAATGTTAGAAAAAAATAGGAACAGAGAAAATAAAATAATTAATAAAATAAACTTTTTTGGTTGATTTAGTGAAAACGGACAGAGTAGCAGGTAAGTGGTGTTACAGTGAGTTCTTTCCCCGGGAGCTTTGATGTTGTATATAGGATACGCATCAAGTTGAGCTCCTAGTTCTTACCAGTATACATAGGGTATACTGGTTTGTAACAAAATTAGCGCAGCCGGTAGGTACATAGGGTATACTGGTTTGTAACAAAATTTGCGCAGCCAGTAGGATATCGGTTTTGCAGAGACCACAATGTAGCGCATTGGGCACCATTGCTACTCATACTGTCCATCAAACTAGATGAGCCTTCCTAAAAAAAATCAAATAATAATTTTAATCATTTAAAAAACAAAAATATAATATCAACATCTCCACATCATAACAATGCTACTCATACAGTGCATAAAACTAAATCAACCTTCTTAAGACAAAAAAAAAAAAAAAATCAAATTATTATTTCAATCATTTAAATAACAAAAAGAAAGTATGAATATCCAAACATAATATTATTGATCAAACTAAACTAGTTTCCTTTAAAAAAAAATAACCATGTTAATCGTTTAAATAACAAAAATATATTATCAGTTTAACGCTACCCATACTGGTCATCTACCCAGATCAGCCTTTAATCGAAACAAATAATTATATTGATCATTTTAATAACTAAAACATAATATCAACATTCAAATATAATATTATTTCTACTCATAATATCCATCAAATAAGACCAGTCCCAAAATCAAATAGTCATCTTGAACATTTAATTCTTCATTCATTTACTCCCTCATTCCTATATCTTAAATTTCATCTTTCTTGTCTGAAGATCATTCAAACTAACTCCTAACTCATTCAAACCCAACGTACAATTTATAGAAGATATAAAGTTTCAATAAACTAACATGTAAAACACAAAACATTACAAGTAAATACTAAACACAATTAAGCAGAACGAAAACTTAATAGCGAGCAAATAAACGCGTGCCCATTGTTATCGAAATATGATACCACTTATCACTCCAACTGCTTGGACAATACGCGTACCCACATGCATACTAAAGTCTTATCTCTTGAATTGAATGAGCATTCGAATTATCTGAAGCACAATTAAAAGAGCAAACAAAACCATACAGCGTGGAACGCAAAAAAGCCGATTGAGGATCGCGGCGCAAGCCAACACCTCACCCCTCACCACTTCGTTGAACACTGGACGATATCTTCGGCTGAACTTTTAATCGCGAATACTTTAACCGTCTAAATGGTAATTGGGTAGCAGCACGCTCCCTTTTGGATTTGAATACAAACTCACTGGTATAAGACTGCCCAAGAACATTAAATACCATTCTTTCGTGAGCTTTCAACCTAAATTCTCTTTAAAGTTGCTGAGTAGCCGAACACGTGCGCTCTCGTTCCACAAAAGTTTTTCCTCCCCGCTTCGTCTCGCTTGCTCGGCTGGTGAATATGCGAAACTGGGGAAATTGAGCGAAAGAGTGTTTTTCGCTTAAGCTTTCGACTTCGAAAGAGTGCTTTCAGTTTAAGCTTTCGGCTCTCCCAAGATCTCTTGAGGTAAAATAGCAAAACTGGGGACATTGAGCGAAAGAGTGTTTATGCCGGAACTTTCGGTTTTTCTTCCCGCTTACCTCTCTTCGAAGCACCCCGTTCGTTCACGATGTGAATATCGTTGCGGGTTGAACTTTCTCGTTCACTTAACTGCTCGCTTATTTACTTGCGCATGTGTTCCATGGCTAATTTTCATGGGCGAAGTGCGAGTACATAGGTGTTGTTTGCTCGCTACTATTGCAGTTATGAAGCGGGATTTAGTGTACTTGGAGAGTACAATAAATCGTCGCTCTACTCCGGTGATCTGGATTACTTAATGTACCCCAATAGATTACGCTCACTCTTGGTTTTTCGCAATTTTTGTTGTTGGTTGAGTCTCGCTACATTCCCTTTTGTGCAAATCATTCGTACTTATATCTCGCGCTGTTATCGCCATTGGTATTGTCCACTGTACTTCTCGCAACTTATTATTAACCGTTGTTTTGCTGCTGATTTATGCGTAATTTACTAGATGCTAACGCGCCAATGTTATAATTGTATCCAATTGACGTTACTTAATGTGTTGTTACAAGTCAACGTTAGAATTGTAAATTTCCACATTTATGAATTAATGAGTTAATATTTGGTTTGATACTATACAATGTTTTGTTTGATTCAATCATAAATTAATATAATAATATTTCGTTTGGTACTATAAGTTGATGCTAATTAATATGAATTACATGTCAGTGTTGTATTTGCAATTTACTACAATCAAAAATTACTAAGTTAAGATTTGATTTTATACAATATGTATCATATTTTCCTATTTTGTTTGGTACCTTGAGTTAATGTTAATTAATTTGTATTACATATCTATGTTGCTTTCCTAAACTACTACAATTATAAATTAATAATTTGAAGTTTGATTTCATACAATGTTTTGTTTGATTTAATCATAAGTTCCTGTAATGATACTCTAGTATTTCTTTGGATACAATGAACTCAGATCTAGTTTAGTTCTATATAATCGTGGGTTAATATTTTGTTTGCTATCATATTTTGGTTATTAGAATTAATCAGTATAATTAATCACTATTGTTTTTGTTTGATAAAATTTTAAGTTAACAAGCTCGTGTTTCGTTTAATTCTGTACAGTAAAAAATCGGTGTTTCATTTGATACAATCATAAATTAAGATGTTAATATTTCATTTCTGCCATAAACTACAGGATTATAAATTGTTTCGTTTTACTAATATATAATGTTGAAGAATATACTATTATTATTTTTTTACAATTAAAGAATACCGGAATTCAATTATTTCTTTGCAATAGGTGTCCATCCACATTCAACGCCGATTTTTCTTTTTGGAAGTTAATGATCTTCTTTTATTTTAGCATTTTTCATCTCAAAATAGATTTTAATATTTAATTGTTACACATTCTGCATTTCTCTTTTTGTTATTTCTTTTTTGAATACTGTAATTGTAATTATTAACTGTAATTGCCAAAGATAGAATTTTACTTTTTGTTTGGTTAGTGGTTTTTATTACTTTGTTACTGTTCGATTAGTACAGGTTTTAGTAAATTATAAACAGTTAGCGTTAGTGAGGATTTCATGTGGACGGCTTTCAAAATTGGTTAAATGTGCAAAGAAATTCGTTTTTTATTCTATTCATGGTTTATTAATATTCTATTAAATTACTTTCTTCAACGCTATAACAAAAGGTCTTTATGTAAGCTTCTGCTAGCATTTTGTTAAATTATGTATTGTGCGAATAGGTTAGTAGGGAAGTTTCAATAGGGAATATTGTTAAAGCTTTAGCGGTTATTTATTGCGAATGAGTTAATATGTAAATGGGGAATGAATATTTCCCACGATCGTTACGTTCGGGAATTGCTTCGCTTCGGAAGAAGATTTGCCGAGAGAATAGCTTTCCATTAATGTAGTTTGGGAGTCGTTGTTGTTGTATTCCCAAGACTTTAGTGTGAGCGTTCTTGGCTTTATAGGGTGCGAGGTAATGAGTGTGATAAATAAACTTTCCCCTTAATATGTATGGTTAATGTTGTTAATGGGAGTGGGAGTCATGGATTGAAGGTTTATGTGATTGTTTTTGTTCGCCGCTAACGAGCTTTGAAGATATGATTAGCATTGCTTCTGCAGTGATGCATGAGAAAATTGAATGAAGCGATATATTGTAGCTTTCACATGCGCTAAATGTTCGGAAGTACATGAAGTATATGATATGTATGTACTAATTCGTGGTTGGCTGGTGATTGCCTGGAAGAGCATTTGTTTTTAATTAAGTCGGCTTAATGCATTTCGTAGTGGGCAGGACTTTTCATCTATCTATGCTGTGGGATTGTGTAGGAGGAAGAGCTTTTAAGGTATATGCATTTAATTGTCGTTTAATTGGCTTAAGTTGTCTATTACATACTTTCTTATCCGTTGTTGATGGTAAAAAGGGAGGGTTGTTAGAAATGTATTCAGCAGTATGTGTAAATAGTTGTGGATTATTTAGAAGTCGGAATGATTATGTAGGTTTTTTTATTAAGTATAGAAATGTTTAATGAGTTGATACAAATAAATTAAGTCAACCTTTTTCTCAAACTGAAATTAGAAGGAGCGATTCTGAGCTCTGGTGTTTACTTTTATTGAATTGCTAAATAGATACACTGTATTGAAAATATCTTGCGAGAAAGATTATTGAAAAAGATGATTGAAGCGACACAATCACTATATGGGCTTGGGAACATATAGTTTCGGCCTTCAATCAAGACCCTATATGTGTTCCGTCTAATTATTCCCTAGTGCGTGTCTGCTTATTTTGGCATATTGCTGTCCTAGGCCTTGCTGGAAGACAGTACAGTGCCGTGCGAGGTCACTTCATTAGCCGTTTATATAATTTTTGATATCAACCTTGAGAAAACGATTGTTTAAAGAATCTTAAAGTATACATTATAGCATTCGAATACGCAATTTGATATTGTTGCCATATGTAAAGAAAAGGGTGGGAAATGGGTGGGTTTTTTGAATTATCTTGCGCTTTCCACAGGAGTTTTATTGGTGACTTTTTTAAGTACTTGGCTGTTATAATGTATTTATTGTGCAAGGAAACGTAGTGGCTTGTTTAAAAGATACTTGATTAATAGCGTATTCGCAAACCATTTTTGATCAACAGCTCAGAGGCTATGACTGGATGGTAAATTGATGTATCTTTTGCATATGACTTAATACTAAATGTAGCGTGTCTGCCCAAAATTAAAGTCGGGCAGCTCAGAGGCTATTATTTGTTTCTTTAGGGACTTATAACTAAAAATAGCGTGTCCATCGACAGCTTATGTTAACGGCTCAGAGGCTGTTGTTAAATCTACTGGTTTTCATTCCAGTGATTGTGCAAGTTAGACATAGAAAAAGCGTGTCTGCTGATAATTTTGGTTTGGGGTTTTGCCGGGGCTTACCGACTTGACTGCCACTTTTTCCGTTTCCTTACTGCTAACATTTTGAAATGGCACATTTAGTGCTGGATGTAAATTTAGTGATTTGAGAGTAAATTATAGCGGAATTCGAAGGAGATAATTGGTTTTGGGTTAAAATCGTTTGCATTGTTGTATTGTTCTGATAACTAACATTCTGTTGTTTCAAAGTTCCCATATTTAAATTGTTTCAGTGTAACTTGAAATTAACTTAGTTTCATGTTTATTTGCGTTGGGAAATTGCCGTTCTCATGTAAATTATTTTTTTATATTTATTTAGCGCCGTTTGTTTATGTCGCTTGCTCTTCCATGTTATTCCATTTCAAAATTATTGCCCAGATGTCTATCTATTTAATTTGAAGTTAAATGTTTGTTTTTGTTTGCTCTTTTAATTGTGCTTCAGATAATTTGAATGCTCATTCAATTCAAGAGATAAGACTTTAGTATGCATGTGGGTACGCGTATTGTCCAAGCAGTTGGAGTGATAAGTGGTATCATATTTCGATAACAATGGGCACGCGTTTGTTTGCTCGCTATTAAGTTTACGTTTTGCTTATTTGTGTTTAGTATTTACTTGTAATGTTTTGTGTTTTACATGTTAGTTTATTGAAACTTTATATCTTCTATAAATTGTACGTTGGGTTTGAATGAGTTAGGAGTTAGTTTGAATGATCTTCAGACAAGAAAGATGAAATTTAAGATATATGAATGAGGGAGTAAATGAATGAAGAATTAAATGTTCAATATGACTATTTGATTTTGGGACTAGTCTTATTTGATGGATATTTTGAGTAGAAATAATATTATATTTGAATGTTGATATTATGTTTTAGTTATTAAAATAATCAATATAATTATTTGTTTCGATTAAAGGCTGATCTGGGTAGATGACCAGTATGGGTAGCGTTAAACTGATAATATATTTTTGTTATTTAAACGATTAACATGGTTATTTTTTTTTAAAGGAAACTAGTTTAGTTTGATCAATAATATTATGTTTGGATATTCATACTTTCTTTTTGTTATTTAAATGATTGAAATAATTATTTGATTTTTTTTTTTGTCTTAAGAAGGTTGATTTAGTTTTATGCACTGTATGAGTAGCATTGTTATGATGTGGAGATGTAGATATTATATTTTTGTTTTTTAAATGATTAAAATTATTATTTGATTTTTTTTTAGGAAGGCTGATCTAGTTTGATGGACAGTATGAGTAGCAATGGTGTCATACAGGAGTTGAAGGGTTTCGGATACCGGCTGGGAAAATTGATTTTCAGCCCATTTAAACTTGCTACACAATGCGCTACATTGTGGTCTATGCAAAACCGATATCCTACCGGCTGCGCCAATTTTGTTACAAACCAGTATACCCTATGTATACTGGTAAGAACTAGGAGCTCAACTTGATGCGTATCCTATATACAACATCAAAGCTCCCGGGGAAAGAACTCACTGTAACACCACTTACCTGCTACTCTGTCCGTTTTCACTAAATCAACCAAAAAAGTTTATTTTATTAATTATTTTATTTTCTCTGTTCCTATTTTTTTCTAACATTACATTTTAAAAATTACATGATTGGAGACTTATATCAATATTGAGCCTGTAGAGAATCAAATGGACGTGTTAATGGTTCGGGGTGGCCATACAGCGTGGAACGCAAAAAAGCCGATTGAGGATCGCGGCGCAAGCCAACACCTCACCCCTCACCACTTCGTTGAACACTGGACGATATCTTCGGCTGAACTTTTAATCGCGAATACTTTAACCGTCTAAATGGTAATTGGGTAGCAGCACGCTCCCTTTTGGATTTGAATACAAACTCACTGATGTAAGACTGCCCAAGAACATTAAATACCATTCTTTCGTGAGCTTTCAACCTAAATTCTCTTTAAAGGTGCTGAGTAGCCGAACACGTGCGCTCTCGTTCCACGAAAGTTTTTCCTCCCCGCTTCGTCTCGCTTGCTCGACTGGTGAATATGCGAAACTGGGGAAATTGAGCGAAAGAGTGTTTTTCGCTTAAGCTTTCGACTTCGAAAGAGTGCTTTCAGTTTAAGCTTTCGGCTCTCCCAAGATCTCTTGAGGTAAAATAGCGAAACTGGGGACATTGAGCGAAAGAGTGTTTATGCCGGAACTTTCGGTTTTCCTTCCCGCTTACCTCTCTTCGAAGCACCCCGTTCGTTCACGATGTGAATATCGTTGCGGGTTGAACTTTCTCGTTCACTTAACTGCTCGCTTATTTACTTGCGCATGTGTTCCATGGCTAATTTTCATGGGCGAAGTGCGAGTACATAGGTGTTGTTTGCTCGCTACTATTGCAGTTATGAAGCGGGAATATATCCGAGTATGTTTATGTGTTCACTCGCAACAGCCATGTAAATAATTTATGGGTTCAAATATCTTGACCTTTTTACTACATGGACTTGGGAAACTGATAAAAAAATATCATGGAATTATTTAGGAATTGATATCCGTATTCTCTTTGCAATGAGAAAAATTCAACTAAATGGATGAATAAATAAAAGTTATTTGTAAGCTCTAAAGATTATTATTGTACAACTAAGACAAGACTACAAGCAATGAATATATAGGAAATCCTTCCACTATGGAAGAATAAAAAACATGGATAGTATAATTATCTATCGCTAAAAGCGTCAAATGTTCCCTATTCATCCTAAAAGTATCTATGAATCATATACGAGTATACACGCAGACAAATCTAGAGCAGGAATCAATTTTTTACTTTGTATGGGAGACTAGCAACCAAACACACCTTATCAAGAGACCCATACCTATCTCGGACTTGCACCTTACAATCCCAGGCACTCACTTATGCCACCCTGAATAGGAACGAAATGAAACGGAACAAACGGACATCCAAGACACACACCTAGACCACATTTGAAATTTTTATGAAAAAAGTGCGTTAGAATCGGCATTCTCTAGCTACTTACTTATATGACAACATGAATTGCTAATCTAACTTCGACTTTCGTTTCCAGCCTGACCTTCTCTTTCAGTGGCAGTAGGAGTGCATGGTAAGTAGGCCGTCAAAAGGGTAGGGCTTTAAAAATCCGTGGAGGGCCGACTTCGCGTCGCATGCGGTACGCGGTACCTTAGTTTGTCTTGCCTTTTTCTTAGCTTAGAGTTTTTTGGGATTGAGTTAACGTAGTGTATTTTTTGGTACCGCGTCGGAAAAATTCGGGAACGTGAAATTGAAATTAGATTTTTGTAATTGTAAAGTGTATTATGTTGTTCGGTAGGACTATAATTTAAAGTTTGTTTTTAATGAGGAGGAAATTTTTAAATTATAGAAAACCTTACATAAGCGGCGAGGCCGCAGATAGTGTTGGCCACATACTCATACTATCTATTGAGTACTTGCCGTGCTGACCTATTCCTGTGCAAGGATGATCTTGCGAGAATTAATATTTTAGGCGTTTGTATAACTCGAAGTTAGTGGAGGCGCTACGGAATTGCGGCGAAATAACATCCACAAGAATTCTGGTTCAGAATTGAATTTTATTTTTTAAAAACATTTCTTTTATACCATTCTTACAACCTAATTTTTTACAAGTTGTTTACTTTTAAAAGTGCATGGAAAAGTGCATGCATTTACACACTCAGCATGTATTCCCATACCCAACACGCCACACACATCGAGAAATGCTTTGTCGCGTGCCGCTAGTTCACATGTTCATTTTCCCATGATGCAAGTGCATACTTGGTGAAAGTGAAAGTGCATATGCGTAACTTGATACGTATTGGGAATGTGTGTCAACTCGATTATGGGTTTTGTATGCTAGGTGAGTGTAGTGCAATATAATGATTCTTATTATTTAATTTTACAGATGATAGGTGAGTGTGTTGTATGAATTAAGCTACAGGAAAAATAGTAAGTATATTATTTGATATACATTACACCCTTACCCTTTTTTGATTCGGGTTCACTATATGTGAAAACGAATCATTAGATCTAATTACATATTATTATTACATATAAAATTTTTTTTTTTATACTTATGTATGTACACGTATTAAACTTACGTTACTTGATCGTTTACATTGTAAGGCTTTAGTCTATTTTTATGAATTAATTTATGATTTCCTTCTATGTCTATGAGAATATTACATTTATCAATATCTATAATTTTGTATGGACCTTTATAAGGTGGTTGGTGTTTTTTTCTATTCTCATTTTTTATTAATACCAAATCGCCAATTTTTGATTCCAAAGGATTAGTGTTGATTTGTTTTTTGGTTCTTTGCGTCTTGACATTCTCAATAATCTTTCGCGCATTGCTTATTGACATTCTCAATCTAGCTTTTAGCCCTTTTGCGTAATTATCTAAATCATAAATGACATCGTTGCTAGATATTATATCATTTGGGAGGTATGGTAATTTACCGAAAATTAGCTCCTACGGAGTGTAATTTGTGTGTATGTTTGGAGTTGTGTTATATGCGAAGGTATAATATGGAACCCATTTGTCCCATTGCTGGTCATCGGCGAATGAATACATGTATTCATTCAAAACCCGATGGTTTCTTTCAACCACGCCCAATGTTTGATGGTGATACGGGGTCGAGAATATTTGCTTTATTTTTAACATCTCGCATATGTCATTCATGAGTTTATTTGAGAATTCTGTGCTTAATCAGATTTTAATGTCTTAAAATGTCCGTTTTTTAATATAAATTCATTAACTATACCTAAGGCTATAGTACGCGCTTCTTTATTCTCTATTGGAAAAGCTACAACGAATTTAGTTAATTCGCATTGCAGAGTCAAAGTGTATCTATAATTGTTGGAAATTCTAAGTGGTCCGACTGTATCTATTTGTATAGTCTCAAAACTGGTTGATGGTGTGTCAGTTTTCATCATTTGTTCTTTGGTGTGCCTTACTTGTTTGTTCTTTTGGCAGCCTATACAATTATTTATGTAAGACTTAAGCATACTGCCCATGTTCTTCCAGCAGTATCGTTGTTTTAATTTCAATAACGTTTTACGAATCCCTAAATGTCCTCCATGTGGTGAGTTGTGAAACTCTTCTATTAGTTTTGTTTGTTCATTCTTACTAGTTACTTTCGTGCGTGGCTTGTATATTAATACTCTTAATTTTGTACATGTACTGTCTTTGTCTTTTTGTTGCAACATATTGAACATTTTCTTAAATGATTCCTTGTCTATAAACTTGAATATGACATCTTCACTAGATAATGAGAGTTTTTGAATATCGTTTTGCTTTACAAATTTTAATAGCTTCCCAATATCAAAACGTGTTTTGAATTTGGATTATCACTATTCCTCACATCATGAGTGTCATTATTTGTACTCTTTTCCATTGTAAGCTTTTCGGTGACCGAGACGAATCTCACGTCAGATATATCGCTACAATGTACTTCAATAAGATTGTTTGTACGTACAATATCTATCTTATTATTTTTATATTCACTGCGCAGGATAAACTTTAATTTTATTACACCGGTGATGTCTGATAAACTCGTGCAATCCCAACAATAGAGTTGATCAGATTCTATTTTCGTGTGGGTGCTTTCGTCGCAGACTTCTTGTTTCTTATCCTTTTCTTTACTTGCCATTCCCCGAGTAATTGCTAATAGCTTGTGTTTCGCACTTTCATCTATATCTGGAGGTATCATAGCCTTTAGGGAGTCAGAATCCAACTCAATTTTGGATAAGGCATCCGCATTCGTATTCATGCTGCCTTTTTTGTACACTATCAAAAAATCATAGTCAGACAAGTCAATACGAATTCTGGTAAGTTTGGATGATGGGTTTCTGTGAGTAAATAAGGATACGAGTGGACTGTGGTCTGTTACAACCACGAACTTTCGTCCGTACAGGTAGGGTCGAAAAAAATTTGATTCCCCAATTGTAGTAATCGAGCAGTTAGTCTGGTTCGAAAAGTGTCAAGTTTCATTCTATAATGTGAATAATTATTTGGGACGCTCATAACTCGTCCAAAGTGATTGCCTTCTGCGAAAGGATCCCGATCAGGTTCAACCTTTAAAGGCAAAATAACTGAAACTCCAGCGATATGGGATATGGATCCGTCTGATGTATGTAAGGAAATATTCGGTAGTTAGTTTTTCCATCTGTGCGATATTTGACTGTTGTCATTTTAGTGAATCAAGTGAATGAGGAAACGAAATCTTTCGAGCCTAGTCGTCGTACACGTGAGGAGTTTAATTTCCGAACTGGACTTGACAAGTTGTGCCCGATATTCGATTGGCAGTTTTATTTCTTGCCGGTGTTAAATTGGTTTATCGTATGTCCATCCAGAAGTTGCAAAACTTTGACCCCTTTGCTGATGCTATCAATTGTGCTGATGATACGGTATAGGACGGACTTGCGCACATAAGAATTCAGCAGAGAAATGGTCGGAAAACACTAACTACGGTGCCGGGCCTTTCCTCGGAATATAACCTGAAGAAAATTGTGCGAGCATGTAAAAGGGAATTTGCGTGCAATGGCACAGTAATACAGCGTCCCGAATACGGTGAAGTATTACAGCTTCAAGGTGATCAGCGAGAGAACATTTGCCAGTGGCTAACGAAATCTGGACTTGCGAAGCCAGATCAACTCAAGGTGCACGGTTTTTTTTAAGCGAGACGAAGGCGCGTATGATCGAACAAAATTATTGGACATACTGTAAAGAGAATTTATTCGTCATTATCTTCATCCATCCCAAAGATAAATTCCCTGAAGCAACTAGTGAATGCATTTCAAAACGTCAAAGATGGCGGAGGTTTGTTGTCTTTTCATCGCAGATTGACGAAATTTAGCGGAATTGTAATATATGGTGAACGCGAATTTTGGTTTAGCCTTTTAACTAAGTTCGGAATCGGATGTGGAGTGGGACCCAAAGAAACAGTTGAGTGTCTAATCGGGATTCGTGTAAAAGCCAAATAACATCCAGCTGAGCGAAAGACAAAGTTTTTGACTAAAACACCTCGAAAAGGTTAGATAGAAGGCAGTTTGTTTCATTTTAGATTTGTTCCGTGTCGTTTCGTTGTAAATTTTAAATTGTAGTTTGGGCTGGATTCTAGTGAGCAGAACTGTGAAGTCTCGCATTCCGAACTCTCTTCTTAGGGCTGTCGCAAATATGAAGTGCTCGGGAACGTCGCGTTGCTCAAATTATTGTTATTGCCGAAAGCAAGCACTTATTAACAGTACGTAAATTTCAACAATTGAAGGAAGAACGATACAAAGGGGCAGACGTAGTGACATTAAAATAGTCTAATACACGGTGCCCCTAAATCATTTGGTAAAACTAGGAGCCAATTGCATTGTTTCTCTTGATTTGCCGCTATACATAGAAGCTCCAAGGTATGCCCAAAATATCGGTGTCTTCAAAGGAGTAGGAAAGTCACTACTTCGTCAACTATTCCTATTGATGGGAATTAGCAAGGGCAGCAATTATCAAAGAACAGCTGTTTGTCATTAATCTCCGATAATTTTGTTGGAATTTTTGTTGGAATCTCAGTATTCGCCCGCTGACGATGTGGACCACCCACATCGTCAGCGGGCGCCCGACGAGGATGTTTGGGTGAGTACCCTTACATTTCATTATTTATATATATATTTTTTTCTCTGTTGCACATTTTTTACATAATATAATTTTATCTAAATTTTTTTATGATGATATAATATTATATTATATAAATTTTTTTATGTATAAATTTTAAACATTTTAGAAAATTTTACATTAAAAGGATAAATTAATTATTTGAATTTTATAAATTAAAACTTTGAATATAAAAACATTAATATAATTTTATCTAATTTTTTTATGATAATATAGTATTATATTATATAAATCTTTTTATATATAAATTAAAAAAAAAATTTTAGAAAATTTTACATTAAAATGATAAATTAATTGTTTGAATTTTATAAATTAAAACTTTGAATATAAAAATATTAATATAATTTTATCTAATTTGTTGTATGATAATATAATATTATATTATATAAATCTTTTTATATATAAATTTTACATTAAAATGATAAATTAATTATTTGAATTTTATAAATTAAAATTTTAAATATAAAAATATTAATATAATTATAAAATATGGAAAAAATGAAGTGCTAAATTTTTGTTTTCCTTTCCGATATCTTTTGCCCGGGTATAGGACCCGGTACGGTGGCAGGCGGCCCCCTAAAAACATGAGCCAGCCGTTTGTTTCAGGTGACATCGCGGGTTGAGTGGCCCAAGCAGAGTGCCTCTTTATGGCATAGCGTTATGCAATCGAGTTGTATAATTCTATGGTATAAATTGGTCACCGGGTTACTCCCCTTCTGATGGGAAAGTTAATACAAGGCAATTTGTATGAGTTTTCCACTCAGAAGAGGAATACCTGGCCACTGCAACAAAATATGGATTTATTCCGGTTGGGTGGGTGCGAAGGGGCTCCATCACCACCCGGTTGCCCCTCTTTCATTTGTGGGCCATGAGCTTCGTCGGGTAATGATGAGGTTACCCCAAGTCCGCGTTTCTTTTCAGGTTCCACTTGTTCTCGGAACATGTACTATCTCCCTCAGTGTAGTTATCTACACTTTTTGCGACTTCGGTCGCCTCTTGAACAACAACCAAATTCGTGAGTGCGAAATTTTTTTGTAGTGGGTCCTCGTGCTGGGGAAATGAACCCGCCCCACGACACCGCAATGCTAGCCTGCCAGTGCATTCACGCGTCTCCAGGCGAGGGCATTCTTGGCAGATACCTTCATTTTCTTCTGCCGAGGCAGCAGAACATCGCTGCAGTCCTTCACGGACATTTTGGAATATTACTTTCACTACAAATGGCGTCCAACGTGGGGCCCCGAAATGCCCGGCTGTATCATCAGTCGTGAGCACGAGACAGTCCATCGTCTCTAGGTGTCCCCACAAGGTGTTAATATTATTGGCGGGTAGGTAACTCCCGAGGGTTTTTGCACTAATCGTGCCCCAGCAACTTAGTAGCTTCCGGACGTGTGTTGCCTTTGGACATCAATATCGTTTGGTCCTGCTGCTGATTTATACTTTGGTGGTTTACCATCACTGGATGACTAGTGAGGCCAAATGATATTAGAGTCCCTATTTGTGTTCGGAAGTTATTATCTCAACATCCACTTTGCGGAGGATTCTGATCCGCTCCCAAAACCAGCGGTGCCTGGGTGTCTTAAATTACATGGATCTTGATTTCATTGATTGGCTGATTAGCTAATCCATGACTATCCATGACAAGACACGCACTGCTTGTGGATCAGAATTCAACCCTGGGCTGACAAGTTGTAACTTGAAAAAACTTGCGGATGAGGGAGCACTTCTGAACCTTGATTCTCATGGTCCCGCAAGAGAGTTGTCCCTGAACACTTCAGAAGGAATGTGCCATTGGTGTCCTTACTTGGGAAGAGGGACGGAAAGGAAAGACCGAATTTTTTGATAACGTCAATTAGTAAAATTTCTTCATACCTTTTTTTTTGTGAGGTTCTGTTATAGTTCGCCACTGACGGCCACATAAAAGTTCTATAGTTTGCATTAAATTTTTTCACATATTTTTTCATTATTTATATATATTCATTTAGGTATTTATTTCGAAAATTAAATTTCATTTAGCATGCCCACCAAAAGAACTCCAGAGAGGAGGAAGTTGAGGTCAGATGCCGGACCAGCGCTCTTGTGCTCCATATACCATGAGGACATGGATGAACTCACCAGTCAGCGTTTGCAGTGTGGACACAGGCTACACCAGCTATGTTTGGTCCAACTGCGGCAAACCGCATCCACGTGCCCGCTCTGTCGTCAGCCTCTAGAAACCACCCAGCCAGCAACAGAACGACCTCAGTCCTCCAGCGCAAGTGGAACAGTGCACAAAAGTGGACCCCTTCCATCCACGACAATGGGTGCACGAGAGGAAGACTACCGAGCCGAAGCAGTGCCGCCTGTGGAAGAGCCGAGACCCACTGTGGCTGTGGAGGCGACAGTCCTACAGGATTTAATGGCGCTCATGCAGGACCTGACCACCCGGGTAGCCTCGCTGGAAAGCCAGAAGGAGAATCCAGTACCACCTCAGCCAAGAACGCCTCCGATGTGGGATTTGGACCCAAATCCATGGGATTTTCCGGTAGACTCGCGGCGCGATCACGAACGAATCCGGCCCGGTGCGGCAATGAATCCGTTGGCTCCAGTGTACCGACCCCGACTAAGCCAAGCACCGCCACCAACTCAGGTTCCAGTGATTCCGCCGGACTAACGCATCCATCCACACGCCACGTATCGGCTGAAGCCGACGCAGATCCCCAGCATCATCCAGGGCTGGAATCTGCATTTCAGTGGGGAAGCCAACACCATAACAGTGGAAGTTTTCATTGGTCGGGTGGAGTCGCTGATTGAGCAAATGCTAGCAGGAGACCACACGGCGCTGGCAGGATATTTGCCAATGCTGCTTAGGGGAGCAGCACTTGAGTCATATTGGCGAATACATTCGGCCCCACCATCAATACGCTGGTCACGGTTGAAGGAGGTACTCCGCATGGAATACCCTACGGTAGACATGGACGAATTAGTACTGGACAAGATTCATGCTAGATGGCAGCGTCCGGACGAGTATTACCATCAATATCGAGCAGACATTCTTTGACTGAATGACCAGTTGTCAGAGCCGATGTCTTCTACCCAATTGCTGCGGTTGCTAAAGCGCAATCTAAGACCAGAGCTCCGTCGCCATATCGTGAACTCCGATCCACAGAGTAGGGAGGCACTGCTGAGAACTGTGCGTCGCCTACAAGGGTTTGAGGAAGACCTCCGGGACCGGCCCTACTTACTAGCTAGGACGGGTCCTCGGCGAGGAATCGTGGAATTGGCCCCAGATTATACCACCATGGATCTGGAGGAAGATATGGACCGGGACCAGCTTGCTGTAGCAGCGGTGGGAAGTCTTACGACCTGCTGGAATTGCAATAAAACCGGACACCGGTTCATTTCATGCCGAGCAGAGCGTAAGATTTTCTGCTACGGTTGCGGCAAGCCGGACACTTACTTCCCGGACTGCCCTGAATGTGCCGCGCAAAAAAACGGCCGAAAGAGTACCCGACCACCTCAGCGGTACTCGAAGCCCCCGCAGTAGCTCCTCAGCCAGCTGCTCACCCCAACAAACCTGACGTTAACCCACCAGCCACGACCACTATGACTGCGGATGTCCACTCTCTTCCGGAGACCTCGCCAACGACAATATTGAAGCGACCACCACAGTCACTGCCAGAAGAACCCCGGCAGCCTCAAATACGCACTCCAAAACCTTATCATGTTCGACTGCAGGAATATCGGGTGGCTCGAGAGCGAATATTTGCTTCCGAAGTAGTCACTTCCCGCTCGCGCACGACAAAATGGTCAACCCGTCGTTGGCGGAATTTCCGCAAGAGAGTGCGCACCTGGCGTCAGACCTTAAACACTTGTAACATCTCGGAGGAGGAGGTGTTGGGCGAAACAGTGTTTGCATTGATCGACACGGGTGCCAGCATCAGTTGTCTTGCCTCGAGCTTTGGCTCGAAGGTGCTCCAAGAATATCCGACCTTGATTAAATCCTGGCGCACTGAAATCAGTACAGCTGATGGCACCAAACACCCTATACGAGGTAAACTAACCACACCCGTGACGTTCAGGGGTCAGACGAAGGATATTACTTTCTACATTCTCCCGTCTTTGACTCAGAATGTGTACCTTGGCGTCGATTTCGTCCTTTGCTTTGGACTGGCCTCCGATTTATTCACAGATTTGTCTTTAAATACCAGATATGTCAACGAACTCACTTCTATTCCCGATAGGCATGAGCTGACGCCTAACCAACGGCAACGCCTGGAAGCATCCATCGCTGCTTTTCCATCTTACGCTACCCAAGGCCTTGGCCGCACCACCCTAGTCTCACACGCCATTGACGTTGGCGATAGTAAGCCGATTAAGCAGAGACATTATGCAATCTCACCGGCCATGGAGAAATTGGTGTATGCGGAGCTGGATAGGATGCTCGAGTTGGGGGTCATAGAGGAGTCCCAGAGTGCCTGGTCATCACCGGTAACCTTGGTGGTGAAGCCAGGTAAAGTCCGCCTCTGTCTTGATGCCCATAAGGTTAAACGTGGTTACTATCAAGGACGCGTACCCTCTTCCACTCATCGATGGAATACTAGGGAGACTGCCGAAAGCCAATTATATCACCAGTCTTGACCTGAAAGACGCCTTCTGGTAAATTCCACTCGATGAGGGGTCGAGGGATAAGAGCGCCTTCACAGTGCCTGGACGACCATTATATCAGTTCTTCACAATGCCTTTTGGCCTGTGTAATGCGCCGCAAACGATGACTCGGCTGATGGACAAAGTCATCCCACCTCACCTGAAACACCAAGTGTTCTTGTACCTGGATGATCTGTTACTCATCATGGAAACGTTCGACCAACACCTCCTACTCCTACAAGAAGTAGCCCTGCACATCAGTAAGGCGGGACTAACCATCAACGTACAAAAAAGTAAGTTTGTCATGAAAGAAGTCCGATACCTAGGTCATGTCATAGGAGATGGCACCATCAAAACAGTTCCAGACAAAACTCGTGCGATTGATGAGTTCCCCTTACCAAAAACAGTTAAGCAGCTACGACGTTTCCTTGGTGTGTGCGGTTGGTACCGAAGGTTTGTTCGGAATTACGCAACAGTTTCAGCGCCCCTGTCAGACATGCTACGGAAAGGGAAGTTTATTTGGACCGAACTCAGCCGAAAGGCATTTGAAGAGCTAAAACAAGCCCTCACATCAGCCCCGGCCTTGCACAGCCCCGACCTCACGAAGCCCTTCTCCATTCATTGTGACGCAAGTCAACATGGAGTGGGAGCCGTGCTGGTGCAATTGACCGATGATGGAGAGGAAGCTCCCATCGCCTCCATGTCCAATAAGCTGAACTCGGCCCAAAGAAACTATACTGTGTCCGAGCAGGAATGTTTGGCAGCGGTAATGGTTGTGAAGAAATTCCGAGCTTATATCGAGGGCCACCAATTCGAGATCATCACAGACCACGCTTCACTACAATGGTTGACGAACCAGGCAGATTTACATGGACGCCTAGCCAGATGGGCTCTTAAACTGCAAGGGTTCAAGTTTTCCATCAAACATCGGAAAAGGACCCAGAACATCGTGCCCGACACTCTCTCACGAATGTTTTCCCCAGAGGGAGCCGAATTGACAATAAATGACGAGGACCCCATCGAGATAGATTTGGACAGCCCACATTTCGAATCAGACAGCTACAAAGAGTTGAGGCAAACCATCGCGACCCAACAATTGCAGCTGCCTGATTTGAAGGTAATAGACGGCTACGTGCATAGACGAAATGAATACGCCACTGGTGATCCATGGCAGGAAGAAGAGTCCTGGAAACTCTGGGTACCGGAGGAAATGACACAACATCTGATCCGCCGCGCACATGACCATCCTTTAAGTGCCCACGGAGGTTACGGTCGGACGTTACGGTGACTCAAGAAATACTTCTTTCGGCCTAAAATGGCATCCCAGGTAAAAGACTACGTGAGCACCTGTGAGACCTGTAAAGGCACCAAAGCGCCCAACCAGCCTCTTCGACCTCCTATGGATCAACTCAACGTCCCAGAACGCGTATTCCAACGTCTATACATCGATCTACTCGGTCCATTTCCTCGGTCATCCATGGGACACATCGGAGCTATAGTCGTTCTAGACCAGCTTTCAAAATTCCCACTGGTGGAACCTATCCGTAAATTCACGACTGCATCTATCGTGAAATTCCTAGAGAACCGGGTATTCCATGTGTTCGGGGTTCCAGAGAGTGTGTCCTCGGACAACGGAGTACAGTTCCGTTCTCGACAGTTTAAGGGCCTACTTGAGCAGTATGGCGTTGAGCACCAACTGACGCCCATATACTCTCCTTAGTCTAACGCCTCCGAACGGTTGAATCGCACCCTATTGGCCACGATCCACTCCTACGTCCACATATCTCAAAACGATTGGGATCGGCGATTGTCCGCCATCACATGCGCCCTGCGATCCTCGTATCATTCCGTCACCGGTGTCGCCCCTTACTTTGCCGACTTTGGACAGCACATGATTTGCCACGGTAAATCATACCGGCTGTTACGGCAATTGAAGTGTTTGGGAGACCCCGTCGTTGCGCTGGAGCCCCACGAGCGTTTAGGAGACCTCCGCCAACAAATCGGACAGAAGATTAAGGCCGCGGGACGTCAAATGAGGCGCAGTACAATCTCAGATCATGATCTGCCAATTTCAAAGAAGGAGATGAAGTTTTCCGGCGCAATTTCCGCCAAAGTGACGCCGCGGGGCATTACAACGCCAAGCTGGACCGGCGATTCTTGAAAAGCCGCATAAAGAAGGTAATGGGACCTAACCGTTACCTGATAACGGACCCATTGGGAAAAGAAGTGGGGATGTAACACGCAAAAGACCTGCGCCGATAGATAATTAGTCACGTCTGCTTTGTCCATCCGCATATATTTTCAAAAACGCGCAAGGGTTGTATACTTCCGGCCAAACATAAACATAAGTCAGTCCGTCCGTCTGTCAATTGTGTTTTCTTTTATTGTTCGTCACTTCGTGTCCTGACGCCGAAGACAGCCCATGGTACCCTGCAAGATCCTTCAGCCCCCTTTTCGCAATCCTCGTCGCCTTGGGATCGCGAGAAAATTAGCTGCCCTGTAGTAATCGAGCAGTTAGTTAAATTTACTATTTTTTCTCTCTTCCTTTTTAGGGTTTTGTAAAATAATTTTACAAAACCCTACTAGTTTCGCGACCAGTCTGTCCGTCTGTCTGTCTGTCCGTCCGTCCGTCCGTCCGTGTGTCACAGCAGTTTTTCTCGGAAACTACTTAAGCTAGAAACATCAAATTTTGTATGTAGGTGTAAAGTGGTGATCTCTTCAAAGTTCAACTACAAAAAAATTTTATAAGGTATTTAAGGGGGGTCTCCCCATATGGGAGAGTGACCCCCCGAAAAAAAAATTTCATTGAAGGTAGCCGATATGGGTATCAAATGAAAGGTCTTGATAAGAACTTTCCAAAACTGTTCTTAGTTTGGCAAAATTTGCTTCGAGGGGCGCACAGGGAGGGGAAATACACGAAAAATTTGTGTCCCCCCCCTCGCGATTGGACACCTGTGATCCGAAAAATCTGAAAAAAATCAGGGATGTAGGCCTTGGTGCGTACAACAACAACAAATACGTGAGAAGTTGCAATTCGCTCAATTTTGTTAGTAATAGTATGATTTATCGGTTTTATGTTTTCTTGAATAAAATCTTAACGGTACCCTTAAATTCAATGAATGATTGATCTATCCTGAAAATTTCATAAAGATTGCATCATATTTAGCGAAGTTATAGCGGTTAGAATTTTCCTGTATTACTATGGAACAATATGCGCTGCATGTATTACTATGGCAACATATGGCTATGGAACAACATACGCTTTTTACCGACTCAGACACTACAGTTTTGCTAGGATTTGCATGAAAATTTCAGGAATGATAGGTGTCATGTATATCTTTGAGAATCGTTTCAGCTAGTAGTATCAGTAATCGTAAAACAAGATAGTGGCTGTTTTAAATGCGAAGATTGAATAATTTTGAGTTATTTTTTCCCAACTTCAACGTTTAAGGTGCATGCTTTGAACACTTGATTCAATTCAATGAATGACTGAAGATGAGTACCTACAATTAATGCTCATAAGTGAAATAAGTCAAGGAGGTGGGAGAGAGCTCCTAGCAAAAGGGTTTTGTAACCATTCTAGGATTCGAAAAAAATTGGCCATGAATAGATGATTTCAGCACAGGAGAGTAGCCCCTGAAAAAAAAATTCATCAAACGTAGCCGGTATGAGTATGAAATGAAAGTTTTCATGGGAGCTTTTCAAAACAGTTGTTAAAGTGTCAGTTTTTGCTTCAGTGGGGGCACAGGGGGGAAATACATGAAAAATGTGTTTCCTCCGTCGCGGATGGACACCTGAAATAATTATCAAGGGAGATATTTATGAGTATAACAAAACCAAAAACCTCAGCAGTCGAAATTCGTTCAACTTTGTTTAAAATAGTATGATCTTCGCATTTCATATTTTCTCCAATAAAATCGTCTTTGACATGTTTCTTGATTTGATTCGATCTGATGACTGCATTTTGTAAATTGAATACAAAACCCTTCTGACATGAGCGTAGGTCTGTTTACCCAACTTGTTTCCTTTAAATTATGGGATCAATCTACTTAGAATTCAAATTCTATTTCTATTAATGTCAATTTATAGATTTTTTCTCTTATTTTATTTTTTTTATTATTTTTTTTTCTCTTTTCTTCCGCCCAACTAAAACTGCTCGATTATTCGGCGCGGCAAAGGGTTAAAGGGAATTCAGGCATAATATGCCCCAAATCAACTAAACAGACGATTTAAGATTGATCTTGGACGATTTAAGATTGAACTGGGACGATTTAAGATTGAACTGGGACGATTTAAGATTGATCTGGGACGAAATAATATTTTTGACAGGACGCAGGTGGGGTAATCAAGTGAAGAAGGAGGAGGTTAAGTCTTGGCGAGGAAAGAGCTTCTTCTGATTCGAAAAGTGTCAAGTTTCATTCTATAGAGTGAATAATTATTTGGGACGCTCATAACTCGTCCAAAGTGATTGCGTTCTGCGAAAGGATTCCGATCAGGTTCAACATTTAAAGGCGAAAAAACTGAAATTCCAGCGATATGGGATATGGATCCGTCTGATGTATGTAAGGAAATATTCGGTAGTTAGTTTTACCATCTGTTCGATATTTGACTGTTGTCATTTTAGTGAATCAAGTGAATGAGGAAACGAGATCTTTCGAGCCTAGTCGTCGTACACGCGAGGAGTTTAATTTCCAAACTGGACTTGATAAGTTGTGCCCGATATTCGATTGGCAGTTTTATTTCTTGCCGGTGTTAAATTGGTTTATCGTATGTCCATCCAGAAGTTGCAAAACTTTGACCCCTTTGCTGATGCTATCAATTGTGCTGATGATACGGTACAGGACGGACTTGCGCACATAAGAATTCAGCAGAGAAATGGTCGGAAAACACTAACTACGGTGCCGGGCCTTTCCTCGGAATATAACCTGAAGAAAATTGTGCGAGCATGTAAAAGGGAATTTGCGTGCAATGGCACAGTAATAGAGCTTCCCGAATACGGTGAAGTATTACAGCTTCAAGGTGATCAGCGAGAGAACATTTGCCAGTGGCTAACGAAATCTGGACTTGCGAAGCCAGATCAACTCAAGGTGCACGGCTTTTTTTAAGCGAGACGAAGGCGCGTATGATCGAACAAAATTATTGGACATACTGTAAAGAGAATTTATTCGTCATTATCTTCATCCATCCCAAAGATAAATTCCCTGAAGCAACTAGTGAATGCATTTCAAAACGTCAAAGATGGCGGAGTTTTGTTGTCTTTTCATCGCAGATTGACGAGATTTAGCGGAATTGTAATATATGGTGAACGCGAATTTTGGTTTAGCCTTTTAGCTAAGTTCGGAATCGGATGTGGAGTGGGACCCAAAGAAACAGTTGAGTGTCTAATCGGGATTCGTGTAAAAGCAAAATAACATCCAGCTGAGCGAAAGACAAAGTTTTTGACTAAAACACCTCGAAAAGGTTAGATAGAAGGCAGTTTGTTTCATTTTAGATTTGTTCCGTGTCGTTTCGTTGTAAATTTTAAATTGTAGTTTGGGCTGGATTCTAGTGGGCAGAACTGTGAAGTCTCGCATTCCGAACTCTCTTCTTAGGGCTGTCGCAAGTATGAAGTGCTCGGGAACGTCGCGTTGCTCAAATTATTGTTATTGCCGAAAGCAAGCACTTATTAACAGTACGTAAATTTCAACAATTGAAGGAAGAACGATACAAAGGGGCAGACGTAGTGACATTAAAATAGTCTAATACACGGTGCCCCTAAATCATTTGGTAAAACTAGGAGCCAATTGCATTGTTTCTCTCGATTTGCCGCTATACATAGAAGCTCCAAGGTATGCCCAAAATATCGGTGTCTTCAAAGGAGTAGGAAAGTCACTACTTCGTCAACTATTCCTATTGATGGGAATTAGCAAGGGCAGCAATTATCAAAGAACAGCTGTTTGTCATTAATCTCCGATAATTTTGTTGGAATTTTTGTTGGAATCTCAGTATTCGTCGTTGCATTTTAACGTTAGAACTAGCTATAACGAAAAGAAATTTGCATTCCAGGACCACCCACATCGTCAGCGGGCTCCCGACGAGGATGTTTGGGTGAGTACCCTTACATTTCATTATTTATATATATATTTTTTTCTCTGTTGCACATTTTTTACATAATATAATTTTATCTAAATTTTTTTATGATGATATAATATTATATTATATAAATTTTTTTATGTATAAATTTTAAACATTTTAGAAAATTTTACATTAAAAGGATAAATTAATTATTTGAATTTTATAAATTAAAACTTTGAATATAAAAACATTAATATAATTTTATCTAATTTTTTTATGATAATATAGTATTATATTATATAAATCTTTTTATATATAAATTAAAAAAAAAAATTTAGAAAATTTTACATTAAAATGATAAATTAATTATTTGAATTTTATAAATTAAAACTTTGAATATAAAAATATTAATATAATTTTATCTAATTTGTTGTATGATAATATAATATTATATTATATAGATCTTTTTATATATAAATTTTACATTAAAATGATAAATTAATTATTTGAATTTTATAAATTAAAATTTTAAATATAAAAATATTAATATAATTATAAAATAAGGAAAAAATGAGGTGCTAAATTTTTTGAAAATCGGTCTTTCCTTTCCGATATCTTTTGCCCGGGTAAAGGACCCGGTACGGTGGCAGGCGGCCCCCTAAAAACATGAGCCAGCCGCCGGGTACTTAACTAATCCTTCTTTGTTTCAGGTGACATCACGGGTTGAGTGGCCCAAGCAGAGTGCCTCTTTATGGCATAGCGTTATGCAATCGAGTTGTATAATTCTATGGTATACATTGGTCACCGGGGTACTCCCCTTCTGATGAGAAAGTTTATACAAGGCAATTTGTATGAGTTTTCCACTCAGAAGAGGAGTACCTGGCCACTGCAACAAAATATATATGGATTTATTCCGGTTGGGTGGGTGCGAAGGGGCTCCATCACCACCCGGTTGCCCCTCTTTCATTTGTGGGCCATGAGCTTCGTCAGGTAATGACGAGGTTACCCCAAGTCCGCGTTTCTTTTCAGGTTCCACTTGTTCTCGGAACAAGTACTATCTTCCTCAGTGTAGTTATCTACACTTTTTGCGACTTCGGTCGCCTCTTGAACAACAACCAAATTCGTGAGTGCGAAATTTTTTTGTAGTGAGTCCTCGTGCTGGGGAAATGAACCCGCCCCATGACACCGCAATGCTAGCCTGCCAGCGCATTCACGCGTCTCCAGACGAGGGCATTCTCGGCAGATACCTCCATCTTCTTCTGCCGAGGCAGCAGAACATCGCTGCAGTCCTTCACGGACTTTTGAAACTTTAAATTCACTACACAATGTATAGCTAATAGGTCCTTCTGAATCACAGGTTTATTTATATCATGTTTAGCTAATGATTTGCTAGCATAGGAAATAGGCAAATCTTGTCCAATCTCTCCTTGCGATAAGACAGCTCCTAATGCATAATTGGATGCATCAGTAGTCAGAATAAAGGGTTTATGAAAATTTGGATAGTGGAGAATAGGTGGTTCAATCAGTTTTTGCTTCAATGTTTCGTATGCTTTTTGACATTCTTCGGTCCAATCAAAAGCTACATTCTTTTTAAGTAAAGAGTTTAAACTTTTGGCGGTTGCAGCAAAATTTGGGATAAAACGCCTGTAGTAATTGCAGAAAGCTACAAATCTGCGTACTTCATCAGCATTTTTTGGAATCAGATAGTTTTTGATTGTATCATATTTTGAAGGATCTGTTTTGATGCCATCCTTGGTTATTAGATGACCAAAGTATACGACTTCCGATTTTAAAAACTGACATTTACTTGGGTTTAATTTCAAATTATGCTGACGTAACCTATGTAAGACTTTACAAAGGTTGTCATTGTGATGTTTAATGCTGCATCCGAAGACATTGATGTCATCCACACACAGAAACGCTTCGTGGCTCAGCCCACTTAAGGCTATCGTCAACATTCGTTGGAAGCTGTTGGATGAGATCTTTAATCCAAATGGTAACCGTTTAAATTGATAGTGCCCGTTGCTAGTAGAGAATGCTGTCAATGGCCTAAACTCTTTATCAAGTTCAATTTGATGAAAAGAGCTAGTCATATCCAGTGTCGAAAAATATTCAGCTCTACCTAATCTATCCAGGACGTCTTCCAATCTGGTCAAAGGGAATTTATCGTTGACAATTTTGTCGTTCAATCTCCGAAAATCTACCACAAGTCGCCATTTAGCTTTACCATCCATACTCTTTTTTGGTACAACCAAAAGTGGTGAATTGTACGGGCTTGTAGATGGCTCGGTAATATCACTGGCTTCCAAGTCTCTGACTTGTTGCAGGATTTCATCGTTCTGGGCTTGGGGAAGCCTATAGTTCTTAATGTACTCGTATACAGGACTGTCATCCACTGTCTGTAATTTCTGTTTATAGAAATTATTAGTGGATAGTTTTTCACCTTCAAGCTGAAAAACATCCTGATACTGTTTAAGTATATGAAGTAAGCTATTCATGGCTTGCTTGTCGAGAAGGTTCATGTCTATTACCTCAAGTAGTTTCCTGAATCAATCGTCGTCATCACATTTTTGTTTGTCCCCCTTAACAATGCGATAGTGTTGCAAGGGTTCGATTCCAATATTGAAATTCTTTATCACTACTTCTTCGTCCGTTGTATTCAAAATCATTACGTGCTGAGCACCTTTTGCAGGTATAATTGTGTTACCCACAAAAACACCCCTTTGTATTTCTGTATTCAACACAATGCTGTCTTCATCCACATCCACATTTATCGGAACTATTGTTTCAGTTCTCGCTGCCACTTTGACGTGTGTGTTACCCTGCCTTTTTGTATCCATAGGCAATACCACGTCTTCATCATCCACGCAGAATGAAATAGTGAAAGTCTCATAGTCAATTTTACACATAAAATTGACCAACAAATCTCTTCCGATAATTCCATCAGTACTTATCGGGAAATTACTATCCACAATGTGAAATGACTCTGTAATTCGTCGCTTTCCAACCAATAAGTCTAAATTAGAAGTCCCTAGCGAGGTAGTTACTTCTTTAGTTATACCAGTTAACCTAATCTTATTTTCTTTTTCTATTTGATACTCTAAATTCCTGAAAATATCTACCTTACAGATCGATACATCTGCACTTGTATCTATTAAAAATAATAAATCCCTATTTGCTTCAAAGTTATATATTCTAACGAAATTTATGCAGTTGTTAGTTACCCTGTAAATTTTCTTTTCTTTTGCAACATTATTTATACCGGGAGGCTCTGCAAATCCTCTCCGGAACCTAGGGCGTTTCCCTGGTCCGATACAACATGAATACTTCTTCTATTGCTATCATTAAAATTTCTATTATTCCTGTTACCACGCCTATTGTCTCCCCTGTTTTCACGATAACTATTACTATTACTATTGAAGTTGCTGTTCCTATTATAGTTTCTGCCACTACTCCTACCATTATCATTATTATTTCTGGCATTTTTATTATCGCTATAATTGCTATTATTTCTATTCCTACTATTATTCCTATTGTTTCTAGTACCTCTATTGTTACCGTCACTATTGTTGCCTCTGCGATTACTTCTTTTGTCCCTTCTCCCTGTATTATTCCTAATATGCATCACAGAATTCTCTGCTTGTACCTCAGCATTCTCGAGTTCTTGAACTAAGGAGACTGCATCTGAGAAATTCCTTGGTCTAGCCGAGAATACCGTATTCTTGAGTTGATCGTTCAACCCCTTTTTAAAAATGCTCAAAGCATATAAGTCATTCATACGCATAACGACCTTTTTCTCTATTTCTGAAGCCCGGTCACCAAGGTCTTGTATCTGCAGTTGGTTTAGTTCATCAACTAGTGACAAAATTTTATCCTTGAATACTGTTACAGTTGATTTCTCCTGACACGTGTTGCTTAACATGTAGTGAATTTGAGGGGTAGTTTTCGTATTCTTGAACCTTTTGGTTAACTCTGTTTGTAAGGAATTGAAAGTGGTTATCGAAACACCATCCAAGGACAATCTTACAGTAGCGCTAAGTTTAACACTAGTCACAAAATCTATCAACTGTGGTTTTGCTGTGGGAGATAAAGTTGAATCCACTAATTCTATGATTTTCAGAAAAGGTGGCAACTCCTTGTATTTACCATCGAAAACGGGGATAATTTTAATCGCTGTTTCCAAATTGAAATTAGAGATTGTGATTTCCTTTTTTTAACTCTGGCAAGCTGGATTCTAATCCTTCATTCACACAGTTTTGCTGGTTATCTTCCATGAAATATCCCTGTTTGCCAAGTTGTATTAAAATTTCCTTCTCCAAGATAAGAGATTCCGATTTGAATTTTAATTTAAAATCCAATAATCTTGAACTAGTATCATCGAGTTTGCCAATAATTTCATTAAACTCGGTTTTTCTTGATTTAAGACCCTCGAGCTTGTCAAGCAAAGTACCAACCGTATACAACCTACTCGAACTTTTCCTCAAACTCTTCAAAATTTTCTCATTCTCAACAACCAGCCTTTCTAAAGCATCCATACATTCCTAACAGGGAGTGATTACTCAAATTGCTGAGAAAATACATGTATTTAAAATCTAAATGACCGAAATTACAAATTTACATACTATTAATTATTACAAATACATCTCAAACATTAATATTCCTGTTTAAACGTTTAATGACATATTTCTTATTATAATTGTGGTACGCGTAGATTGCAATTATTACAATCATAAATACCGCTGAAGTTGTTATCGATTGCCGGTACTCTTGAACCAGCGTCACCTCCTCAGTGGAGCAGTTATTCCCCATCACTTCTTTAGCTCGCGGAGTTTCTTCTCGAAAAACTGCTTTTGTTGTCCGCAGGAAATCCTTATCAGGCGGTGCAGTTCCGCTCGTTCTCGTTTGAGCCTCGTCTTACAGCCCCCTCTTAATCATCGTTTAGACGGAATAGCCGTCAAAGCCGCTTCCACTGCTTCAATGCTCTTCTTTTTGTAAAACTCCTCAATTCTCCTCGGTTTGGGGCCTCTTAATTTGAGCTCCTCAATATTTGTGGCGGTATATACCGGTATTCGTTCAGCGACAGCTTTTACCGGTTGCGGAATATACGTTTCATGCAACTGCACGCATCGCTCGAATGCCTCATCCAAAACTCTCTTTTCTTCCTCGCTGAACCCGGTGACACAATCTTCCACGTCGCCTTCAAATTTTATCGACGGATCAGAAAATTCACTGGTCGTAGCCGCAGGATCGCCATAAAGTGTATTATGTTGTTCGGTAGGACTATAATTTAAAGTTTGTTTTTAATGAGGAGGAAATTTTTAAATTATAGAAAACCTTACATAAGCGGCGAGGCCGCAGATAGTGTTGGCCACATACTCATACTATCTATTGAGTAGTTGCCGTGTTGACCTATTCCTGTGCAAGGATAATCTTGCGAGGATTAATATTTTAGGCGTTTGTATAACTCGAAGAAAGTCGAGGAGCTACGAAATTGCAGCGAGATAACATCCACAAGAATTCTGGTTCAGAATTGAATTTTATTTTTTAAAAATATTTCTTTTATACCATTCTTACAACCTAATTTTTTACAAGTTGTTTACTTTTAAAAGTGCATGAAAAAGTGCATGCATTTACACACTCAGCACGTATTCCCATACCCAACGCGCCATACGCATCGAGAAATGCTTTGTCGCGTGCCACTAGTTCACATGTTCATTTTCCCATGATGCAAGTGCATACTTGGTGAAAGTGAAAGTGCACATGCGTAACTTGATACGTATTGGGAATGTGTGTCAACTCGATTATGGACAAGAAACTAGACAAGAAAATCATTACAAATGGCGCCCAACGTGGGGCCAAAACATACTAAGGGGATGAAAGATTCGCATCTTCTGACGAGTTGGTCCTTTACGGAGGATGTAAGGTACCTCGGTACTCGGGCCCCATAGACAAGAGCAGTGGAGTTGTGTTATACAAACTTGCAGTCACTTCACGTGAGTTGTAGCTTCCGCTCTCCTTTGTTTGATTTTTTTTTCGCGACAGAATCCTTCCGATGTGTTGTCCCAGGTTGACACCTGTAAGGATCTTCTATTTTCTTGATGGAACTGTCAGCCAGATGGGTTTCTCCTATCAGCCTGGACTCTCAAGAAAATAGAAGGTTACCTTGCCTTTATGTCGCAGAAGAATTCTACTCATCTTTTAATGCGTGATAGACGAGTGGTTTCGGTTCAACGTTCGGTGGCGTATGCTGGAGTTGCGGAGCCCAGAATGCTTCCACGTGTCGGAAATTTTGACCGCGTACAAAGCTGTTACGGTAGCGCTACCACTTGTCTCGTCGAGTCAATTAACGTAGTTTAGAGACGGTTTTTGTGATGTATGTGGGTTTGGGGATAACTTCATTAAATCGGCCGGAAGCACCCTTTTATCGGCAGACTATCATTCACTCTCGTTTCCCTATGGAGGAGTCGGCGCGGCTGGAAAGGCAAGAGTTTAACAAATAAATTTTTTTTTTTAAATCGATCACTTAGCTCGCCTCTATCGGCCACTTAACATTAACAACTAATTTTCGTTATACATTCAAGAATTATCGATATATATATATATATATATATATATATATATATATATATATATATATATATATATATATATATATATATATATATATATATATATATATATATATATATATATATATATATATATGGCTTTACTTCAGCGTCGAATAAATCCACAATAACTAAACGAACACCAGACAAACGTTGGATCCGATCCAAAACGGTGCAACCCGCTAACTGTAGGATTTTGAAGACGTGGTCGAGAGTGCATCAAGCTGTGTGGACACTTGTTTCATCGCTCCTGTGTCTAATAGCTCCCACTGACGTCCAAGCTCTGTCCACTATGCCGACGCCCGATAGATCGAATAGCCATGGACGCCCCCCTCGGCGAAGGAACCGCAGAACCGCCTCAACTGCTGTTGGACATCCAAGGAGCTGTGGGCGGAGAAGTTCCTGTTGCCGTTGTACCGGCCGAGGCCCTAATCGCGCCTTCCACCAACTCCGTCGACACAATCCTGGCTTTACTGCAAGGGATGTCCGAGAGGATCGAACGCTTGGAGAGAGGACTCCAGAACATCCAGATTAGCCAACCCCCCAGCCGCGTAAGAACTCTGTCTGGCTTGGAGCCCAGTCACAGTGTGGCTATGCCCCACCCTAGATCGGCTGATAATTGGACTCTCCCTCCAAGGAACTCGTGAATGGATACCAGAGCTCCCGAGTATCGACCTCGAAGCAACACCGCACCTCCGTTGATACCCAAAGTCCCCGATTCGGTCCCTTACAGCAGGCCCACCGAGGATGCGATTCCCCCGCCAACGTATTGACACTCGTCTGAGACCCTATGCCTCGTATCATGGAGAGTTGGCGCCTTAGCTTCAACGGTTTCAATTCGACGACACCGGTGGACCGGTTCTTGTTTGGAATTCAGGCACTAGTCACCAGCACACTGGGAGGCGACTTCTCGGCTTTCCTCCGGCACACACACCTTCTGTTCAGCATAGCTGCTGCCGAGTGGTACTGGAGTTTCATTGAATCGATGCCACGCCCCGATTGGAATTCTTTCTGTGCAGCCCTCCGCAATCGTTTTGATGGCAGCTTCACTAAAAGAGAGCTACGGGAACAACTGGAGAAACGCAAGCAAGGCACCCACGAACAATTTGACCAGCACTACACCAGTATATTGCGCTTAAGCACTCGGTTACGAACACCCATGCTCGAGGACGAACTGGTGGAAATTATCAGGGAAAATATGCGTTGGCGTATGGCGCATTCGATACAACCATGAGCTTATGAAATTTTTGACGAACCGGAGGTCTCAAGGATTGTAAGACTGTGAAAGCCGCAATGGGTTGGACACGCCCACGAACCGTTCGACCAGCACTACACCAGTATATTGCGCTTAAGCACTCGGTTACGAACATCCATGCTCGAGGACGAACTGGTGGAAATTATCAGGGAGAATATGCGTTGGCGTATGGCGAATTCGATACAACCACGAACTGTATGAAATTTTAGACGAACCGGAGGTCGCAAGGATTGTAAGACTGCGGAAGCCGCAATGGGCTGGACACATGAATCGTATGGACGAACAATGGATGCCCAAGAAGGTATTCGCTGGGAGAACTGAAAGCCGCCGGCCAGTGGGGAAACCGAGGGAACGCTGGTCTGACTCGGTCAACGTAGACAGTTCATCGCTGCTCGGATTTCGGAATTGGAGGACGCGGTCAACGGATCGAGACAGTAGGAGGCGCTTTCTGCAGGAAGCGAAGGCCCGAAAGGGGCTGTAGTGTTAAGAAGAAGAAGAAGACATGCGTTGGGAGCTTCAGAACAGTCTCTTTTATGTGCCCATTCATACCGTACAGAGATTACGCTTCCATGCTCGTAGGCAAGAATAGGTAGATGAGTGGCGAGGAACCTTCCGTCCACAGCCTCGCATGTTGGGACCTAATCCACGAAATAATAATACCGCGGAGTTAGTGGCAGCAGATCACATAACTGGCGACCCAATACCCGTACCGAGGAATGGAGCACCCCCAGGAGCACGAGTTCCAAGCTATGATTGACCGACCATTTGTTGAAGCAGTTACAAGTCCGACGGTTTGTTGGAACTGCCGACAACCGGGGCATCGGTTCTATGCATGTCCAGTGGAACCGACGGTCTTCTGTTACCGGTGTGGAAAGGCAGACACTTATGCACCCGATTGCGCGGTTGCAAGTTACGAGAAGCTTGCCAGCGTGTGCCGTCACAAACCGTCAGCACTCCTAGAACCCGAATGAACCAATACCGACCCTATCACTAGTTGCGACCAAGCCCCAGACACGGCCCCAACTTTACTGACACACACCTCCAAACACAGTTCTCCCGAAATTCTGCAGCTGACTTCACACGTTGTCGAGGCGGACGCGCAGGGAAGTGGTAGCGAGACGAAGCTCCCTTGGCATATTAGGCCCTTCCGCATCAGACTGCGGGATTATCTGGTTACTCGTCAACGCATCTTCAATGAGGAGATGGTTACAACTTGCAGTAATTGAGCAGTCACACCAGTAACTGCTCGAAAACATTCCTACCCTTTAACCGAAATTGTAATTGTAATTCATAAAATTGTTTTTTTTTGTCTCCTATTATTATTAAACGTAAGTTTTATATCAATTTTCTTTATCTCATATTTAAACGATTCACTTTAATTGTATACGTCATGAAGTTTAAGTTTTATTACTGTATTGAAATCCTTTCCATTTCTCTTTTTACTTCAGTTAATTTTTGTTTCGAGCAATCACAATATCAAACTGCTCGAAAACCCTCCTATCTCCTATCAAAATTTTAATTAATGGCAATCCATAAATGAGCAACTATAAGGGAGCTGTGTGGAGGTGAGGCTGAGACGACAGTCAGTGTTGGACGTGAAGTGTTTTCGGCAGCTAGCGACATAAAAGTTTTGTTGTGTTTGCGCAAACGATGCTTAATTTTGTGTTGCGGAAGTTTGTGTCGTGTAACATTGCCCACTGCTGACTTCGATTTGCTTTCTTGTGATTGATATTTAACCGATCAGCAAGGAAAGCAGTTCCCTGGACATTGGAGTACCACCCTTTATATGGGTGAGGCGCCATGTTTGGAAAACAGGTGAAGGAAGATTCCTGTTACTGTACAAGGCGAACGGTTGTGAGCTGCAAAAATTCAGTATGTGTTCTGAGTTTTTCATTTTTGCATCGGTGTCAGAAGTGAATAGATGAAAACGAATGAGGATTGTGCTAGATCATGTGACGGGCTCCGCCAGAGGGAATTGCCCAAGAGAATATCGAGACGGAAGCGGAGTCTCGGAGTCATCATCTGGCGAGGACTCGGATGGTTCAGAGGATGAAGTCGTAGCAAGTGAACAATTGGATGAAGAATCTTATGACACGCGCACTGCTAAGGGGTAAAAATCCAAAAATTTATAATAAAGAAAAAAAATTTTTCCAAAACTCGGATGAGAATACGGAAGACGAGGAAAAACGATTAGAAACTAAAGAGCGCAAATTGGGGGAAAAGGAACGAAGGTTTGAAGAGCTAGAGGTGCTCAGAGAAATTGGACGAAAAGAAATTCAAAAGAGGATTCAGAAGGAAGTTGTTGGCGGCGGGGAGCTGCCGTTCAAGGAAGGAGAGCTGGATAAAGACTTTGCCCCAAAAGCCCATGTCCAGCGTATGCAGGAGGTATTCCAAAAATATAAAGGATTGGATGAGGATGAAAGCTACCATTTGTCTTGGACGAAGCAGTGCAGCCGTATGCTGAACGTATCACAAATTTCGAGTTTGAAGACCATGCTGCAGATGAAGGTGATTGTGATGTACTCATCAAACAAAGCAAGTCATTGAGAAGCGTAAAGAATCGTGGAATCAAAGTGCTATTTGTTATATGATGGACGCCTTTGCTTTTGGATAATTTCTCTGATAAAGTTGACAGTTGGCTACAGAACCATTGTGACTCTTTCTCGTCAAAATTTGTTCGAGATTCGAAACGAAATTGCATTAATGGGTACGAAAATATTTATTTAAATTTACATATACGATAGCGAAACAAGTCATTTATAATTTAAGCTAGGTTACAAAAGGGGGAACATTATTCTTGATTATTGAACGGTTTTAATATCATGATATCTTTTAATTAGATTTTTCTATTTAAATTAAATGGTTTTAAGGTGAAGTTTTACATATGATTTGTATATTATTGATTGTGATTCTTATGTTTAAGCGCTCCGAAAAATGAGGTAGTTTCATTTTTGAACATTCATACTTATCAATGCTGCTATCTGAAACTAGGAGCGACTTCAGAATATTCTGTTTAAAAGACCCAAACGTATGATAGCTGAAGGTAGAGATATTCACAAGGCTCGCTGCTCCATTCCTATGGTAGTAGGCCCATTGATTTTTTACCTAGAGGGCTCCAAAGATTGTTTAGAAGAATTCAACACAGTATGGACAGGTACAGAAAGGAAGCTAGGTGTTTAATTCCAAATTTACGAGAAAATCGATCTACGTAGCTTTGAACCTTTTAAAACAAGTTTTCACATGGGATTTTTGTCAGACTGCAATCAACGAGTGTAACTTTGGGTATTTGAAGCTTACTGGCTCAGTTGAGGGAGTTTCATCGAACTTTTCTTTCTGTTTGTATGTACCGGTGCTTAATTCAACTTAAATAAACCTCATTAAATTCAGTGGCATCGAATAGATTTGTATGTCCTGAGAAACGAACTTTATTAAATGCCTCGCGGAAACCTTAGAGGTTGTTGTATATAGTCAATTATTTCGTTGATTTGCTCATGTGTATTTTTATACTCTTGTTCCTAATAGCCATCTAAGGTTTACGAAAGGAAGTTTTTTTTGGGAATATAATTGAGGAATGTATATAGCTCCAGTTTGGTTCATTCAGGAAAATGTAGGACTAAATATGATCATGCTTGATGGGGCTGAGATCTTTTGCTTAGTAACCATTCGCTCGCAGTGACATTGTGCAGTCAATAGACTACTCTATTCGAGATAAACCTCTTCTATCTTTGGATCGTCTTTAAAACGCGGAAGCTAGCCTGAAAAAGGGAGAAGCAACATTACATTTTTATATGTTCCAAAACGAAATTATTTTTGGGCAATTGAAACCGATTCTTCATATATAGACATAATCGTAGAATTGATCCGACGTAAAAATTTGGTTGAAATGAATAATTAAATGGACATATGCTTTTAACTTGATGAATTTTTTCTTTAAAAGATCAAAACAAGAATAAAATGAACAGTATTTTTAGCAATTCAACCCTGTAAATATTTCCACTTATGAAATCTCAATTAAAGAAAAAAAAAAAAATTCCAATTATTGGCATAAGCTTGAGATCCTAAGAATCTAATTTAATGTTTGAAGAAAACAAGAATTAATTACATAGTTGGTTTGAACTTCGTGTAGAAAGGAATGAATAATATTTTATGCAAAGTAACTTAGTTAAAAGTCTAATTTTAATTTCCGAATAAAAATCTTATGTAATCTATTAATTCTAACTCATTGATAGTAGTTTAAGAAGCGTTTTACTTACGAATAATATAAATTTGATGAATGATCTTTGTTCAGAAAAATAATAAAAAAATTACTCGAGGATCTTGTGAAAACAAATATTAATTATTGTCAAATAAGAGAAAAATAATATGAATTGCTAAAAAAATCTAACAACGTCGGTCTTTTCCTTATGGCTCCTTCTGACCGGGTACAGGACTCGGTACGGTGGAAGGCTTTGTCTAAAAAAATGAGGTAGCCATCGGGCACGCTCCAACTTTCGTTAGTTTCAGGGACTCTTGCGGATTGAGTGGCCTCGAGCAAGATGCCTTTTTATGGCATAGGGTTATGTGATTTGCTCACATAACTCTTTGATATAAATTGGTCATCGGTATATTTCTTTTCTGATGGGAAGGCTCATACAAGTTATGTTGTATGAGTTTTCCACTCCGAAGGGAAATATATCGCCACTACGACATTTATGGATCTTGATCCGGTTGGGGGGGGTGCGAGGGGGCACCACCACCATCCGATTGTCCCACTCTTATTTGTGGGCCATAAAAATCGTCGGGTAACGACGAGGTTCCCCTAAGTCCGTCTGTTTTGGTTTGTTTCAGCTTGTTCTTTGAACAAGCAATTTTCCCTTTGCAGTTACCTCCATTATTTCGACTTTGGTCACCCTTTCTTTTGAGACCCAAGAATTCGTGAATGCGAAATTCCTTTGTAGTGATCCTTGTGCTGGGGTAACGAACCCGCCCCACGACACCGCAATGCTAGCCTGCCAGTGCATTCACGCATCCCCAGACAAGGGCATTCTCGGCGGATAGCAACATCTTCTTTCGCCGAGACAGCAGACCATCGCTGCAGTCCTTTACGGACATTTATACTTACCTATTCACTACAAACTACCCCACCGCGAAGGAAGCGAGCCACGCGTCGGATGCGGAGCTTCTGGAGAAGGGTCAGGCAGTCGAGGAAGGCGCTGCGGGAAATACACTTAGATGAATTATTAAGGGATGACTTTCGACCATATGCGTCAGCTCACCTCCCACTAAAGCGTTTGTCAGGCTTAGTCGATGCGGGAGCCAGTGTGAATTGCATATCAGCCGATTTTGCAGGGGAGGTGCTGGCAACTGACGCGGACCAAATCTATCATTTTACCACCTGGTTAAGCACGGCGGACGGAAGTCGCTACTCCGTAGTGGGGAAAATTACAACGGATGTCACATTCAAAGGGTAACTAAACCTCTGGAATTTTATATTATCCCCCAATCGACCCAAAATCTTTACCTAGAAGTGGATTTCGTTCATAAATTTAACTTGGCTCGGGCACTGTTTTCCGGCACGACACTGGATTCTGTCGCCACTGTTCCTGACGAAACTCCAACTCCCCACTCATTACGGCATGCACTGGATGTGAATCAACAACTACGACTTGACTCGGCTATATCGGCTTTTCCATCGTATGAGGTCTCAGCAGAACGGCCCTGGTGTTTCACACAATAGATGTGGGGGATGCTAAATCCATAAAATAGACATATTTTGCCATATCTCCGGCGAAGGAAAAGTCTTTATATGCCGAAGTTGATCAAATGCTAGTACTAGGCTTGATCGAAGAGTCTCAGAGCGCGTGGGCTTCCCCGGTCACCTCAGTTGTCAAGCCGAACAAGGTCCGGCTATGCTTAGATGCCAGACGTTTAAACACCGTCACTGTCACGGACACGTACCCGTTGATTGAAGGCATCTTGAGTTGATTGCCTAAAGTCCATTACATCATGAGCTTAGACCTCAAGGACACTTTCTGGCAAATCCCGTCAGACCCAGGCTCAAAGGAGAAAACAGCCTTCACGGTCCCAGGTCGCCCACTGTATCAATTTGTGACCATGCCATTCGGATTGTGCAATGCCCCTCAGACAATGACGCGCCTTATGGATAAGGTGATACCACCGTATTTACGGCACCAAGTTTTCGTATACTTGGACGATCTGCTGCTTATAACCGAGACCTTTAACGAACACCTTGACCTTCCCCTTTGCAGTTACCTACAGTATTTCGACTTCGGTCGCCCTTTCTTTTGAGACTCAAGAATTCGTGAATGCGAAATTCTTTTGTAGTGGGTCATTGTGCTGGGGGAACGGATCCGCCCCATGACACATCAATCCTAGCCTGCCAGTGCATTCACGCGTCCCCAGACAAGGACATTCTTGGCGGATATCAACATCTTCTTTCGCCGAGGTAGCAGACCATCGCTGCAGTCCTTTACGGACATTTATACTTACCTATTCACTACAAAATGACGCCTAACGTGGGACCCGAAATGCCCAGCTGTATCATCAGTCGTGAGCACGAGACAGTCCATCATCTCTAGGTGTCCCTACAAGGTGTCAAGATTATTGGCGAGTAGGTAACTGCTTAAGGCTATTGCGCTAATCGTGCCCCAGCATCGAATAACTTCCGGACATGTGTTGTCCTCGGACATCAATATCGTTTGGACCTGCTTTTGACTCATACTTTGGTGGTCTACCAGCATTGTATGACTAGTACGGTCAAATGATATTAGAGTCCGTACGTGCATTCGGAAGTTTTTATCCCAACACCTTATTTGCGGAGGATTCACCCCAAACCAAGTGGTGCCTAAGTGTCTTTCATTACATAGATCTTGATTCATGTGATTGGCTGCTTAGCTAGTCCATGACTATCCATGACAAGACACGCGCTGTTTGTGGGTCAGAATTCAACCCTGGGCTGACAAGTTGTCACTTGTGAAAACTTGCAGAAGAGGGAGCACTTCCGAACCCTGATTCTTATACAAGAGAGTAGTCCCTGTGATGCTGCAGGAGGAGTGTGCCATTGGTGTCCGTACTTGAGAAGAGAGAGTGAAATGGAAAGACCGCTAATTTTCATGATAAACAATTAAACTTTTTCATACTTTTTTTTGAGGCTCATTAATAGCTCGCCACTTTCAGCCACTTTGGTAATTGCAAATAATTGTTCTCGTTGTTTTTATAAATAAATATATTTAGCATTAAATTTCTTTTAGGATTTAAATTCTTCATTAGGAACCAATTTGTAACAGAACATGTCCACCAAACGCACGCCAGACAAGCGTCGGTTGCATTCGGATGCAGGGCCCACGGCATTGTGCGTCATCTGTCAACAGGCACAAAACGATGGGACGTCCGTACAAACGTTGGCGTGCGCCCATGTATTTCACAAAGCCTGCGTGACGCAGTATTTACTGATCAGCCAGACTTGCCCTTTATGCCGACAACCAGCAACGTCGGCGAGTCCACCTTCCAACCACCTGGAAATCCCAGTTGCTCAAGGGGCGGTGCCCAAATCAAAAGACCGCCGGGATCAGGTTCCACCAGCTGCTGATGAGCCTGATTTAGTGGGCGGAGCCGAAGCAGTGCCGCCTGCTAAAGGGCAGAGACCACCTGTCATGAGGCAACCATCCTGCAAGACCTGATGGCATTCATGCAAGGGCCGACTACCCGGTTAGCCGCGCTCGAAAGAAAGCAGGAAAATCCAATCCCACCTCGTCAAAGAACGCCTCGAATGTGGGATTTGGACCTAAATACCTGGGGTTTTCTGGTAGATCAGCGACGCGATCCCGAAAGAAACCGGTCCGGTGCGGCAATGAATCCGTTGGCTCCAGTGTACCGGCCCAGAATGAGCCAAGTACCGCCACCAACTCTGGCTTCAGTAGCTCCTCCAGACCAACGCATCCTTCGATACGCTACGTATCAGCTGAAGCCGACGCAGACTCCCAGCTTCATTCATGGCTGGAATCTGCATTTCAGCGGGGAACCCAACACCATAACTGTGGAAGTTTTCATTGGTCGGGTGGAGTCGCTGATCGAGTAGATTTTGGCAGGTGACCACACGGCGCTGGCAGGATACTTGCCGATGCTGCTTAGGGGAGCAGCACTCGAGACGTACTGGGGGATACATTCGGCCCCACCATCAATCCGCTGGTCACGGCTGAAGGAGGTACTCCGCATGGAGTACCCTACGATCGATATGGATGAGAGGGTCCTGGACAAGATCCATGCCAGATGGCAACGTCCGGATGAGCCCTTTCATCAGTACCGGGCCGACATCCTTCGGCTGAACGACCAGCTATCAGAGCCGATGTCATCCACCCAACTTCGTCGCCATATCGCGGACTCAGATCCGCAGAGTATGGAAGCACTGCTGAGGACCGTGAGTCGACTGGAGGGGGTTGAGGAAGACCTCCGAGAACGGCCCTGGTTACAAGCTAGGACGGAATCGCGGGAATGGCACCAGACTATATGACCACGAATCTGGAGGAAAATATGGAGTTGGACCAGCTTGCTGTAGCAGCGGTGGGGAACCTTATGACCTGATGGAACTGCAAGCAAACCAGACACCGGTTTATTGCATGTCGAGCAGAGCGTATGGTTTTCTGCTACAGTTGCGGTAAGCCAAACACCTACTTTCCGGACTGCCCAGATTGTTCCGCTCCAAAAAACGGCCAAACGAGTACCCGACCACCTCCGCTTTACTCCAAAACGCCTTAGTAGTTCCTCAGCCAGCTGCCAACCCCAACAACCCTGCCGATAACCCACCCGCCATAACTACTATGACTGCGGATGTTCCTTCTCTTCCGAAGGCCTCACCAACGACAGTATTGAAGTGACCACCGCTGTCACTGCCTGAGAAACCTCGGTAGCCCCAAATACGCGTACTAAAACCATATCATGTTTGAGTGCAGGAATATCGGGCGACTCGAGAGCGAATATTTGCTTCCGAAGAAGTCAACTCTCGCCCGCGTAAAGCAAAATCGTCAACCCATCGTTGGCGGAGTTTCCGCAAGAGAGTGCGCACCTGCCGTCAAACATTAAACTTTTGTAACATCTCGGAGGTTTCTGAGAATGATACCAGACCCTACCACCCAATCAAAGTGTTGGGCGAAATCGCGATTGCACTGATTGACACGGGTATCATTATCAGTTGTCTTGCCTCGAGCCTTGGCTCGAAGTTACTCCATCAACATCCTACCTTGATTAAGCCCTGGCGCTCTGAAATTAGTACAGCTGATGGCACCAAACATCCTATCCAAGGTAGACTGACAACACTCGTGACGTTCAGAGGTCAAACGAAGGATATTACTTTCTACATTATCCCGTCACTGACTCAGAACGTATACAGATTTGTCTTTAAATGCTAGATATGTCAATGAACTCGCTTCTATACCCGATCGGCATGAACTGACACCTAACCAACGACAACGCCAGGAAGCATCCATCGCTGCTTTTCCATCTTACGTTACCCAAGGCCTTGGCCACACCACCCTGGTCTCACATGCCATCGATGTTGGCAATAGTAAGCCAATCAAGCAGAGACACTATGCCATCTCACTGGCCATGGAGAAGTTAGTGTATGCAGAGTTGGATAGGATGCTCAAGTTGGGGGTTATAGAGGAGTCCCAAAGTGCCTGGTCCTCACCGGTAACCTTGGTGGTGAAGGCAGGTAAAGTCCATCTTTGTCTAGATGCCCGGAAGGTAAACGTAGTGACCGTAAAAGATGCTTATCCTTTTCCGCTCATCGATGGAATATTAGGCACACTACCGAAGCAAATTATATTACCAGTCTCGACCTAAGAGACGCCTTCTGCCAAATTTCACTCGATGAGGGGTCGGGGGATAAGAACACCTTAATAGTGCCTGGACGACCATCATACCATCTCGTCACAATGCCTTTTGGCCTGCGTGACGTGCCACAAACGATGACCCGGCTGATGGACAAAGTCATTCCACCTCATCTGAAACACCAAGTGTTTGTGTACCTGGATGAGCTTCTACTCATCACGGAAACGTTCGACCAACTCCTCTTACTCCTGCAAGAAGAAGCCCTGTACATCAGTAAGGCGGGACTCACCATCAACGTACAAAAAAGTAAGTTTGTCATGAACGCGGACCGATACCTAGGACATGTCACCGGACATGGCAATATCAAAACAGATCCAGACAAAGCTCGTGCGATTGACGAGTTCCCCTTACCAAAAACGGTTAAGCAGCTACGTCGTTTCCTTAGTGTGTGCGGTTGGTACAGAAGGTTCGTTCGGAATTATTCAACAGTCTCAGCGCCCTTGTTAGACATGCTGCGGAAAGGGAAGTTCATTTGGACTGAACTCAGTCGAAAGAAGAGCTAAAACAAGCTCTAACATCAGCTCCAGTCTTGCACAGCCCTGACTTTGAGAAGCCCTTCTCCATTCATTGTGACGCAAGTCAACATGGAGTAGGAGCCATGCTTGTGCAATTGACCGAAGAGGGAGAGGAAGCTCCCATCGCCTTCATGTCCAATAAGCTGAACTTGGCCCAAAGGAACCATACCGTGTCCGAGCAGGAATGTTTGGCCACAGTAATGGCTGTGAAGAAATTCCGAGCCTATATCGAGGGCCACCAGTTTGAGATCATCACAGACCACGCTTCACTACAATGATTGATGAACCAAGCCGACTTACATGGACGACTGGCCCGATGGGCTCTTAAACTGCAAGGGATCAAGTTTTCCATGAAACACTGGAAAGGGACCCAGAACATCGTGCCCGATACTCTCTCGCGAATGTTTTCACCAGAGGAAGCCGAATTGACAGTGAATGACGAGGACCCCATCGAGATAGATTTGGACAGCCCACATTTCGAATCAGACAGCTACAAAGAGTTGAGGCAAACCATCCTGACTCAGCAATCACAGTTGCCTGATTTGAAAGTGATAGACGGCTACGTATATAGACGGAATGAATACGCCACTGGTGATCCATGGCAGAAAGAAGGTCCTGAAAACTCTGGGTACCAGAGGAAATGACAGAACATCTGATCCTCCGCGCACATGACCATCCTTTAAGTGCCCACTTAGGTTACGGTCGGATGCTACTCAAGAAATACTTCTTCTGGCCTAAAATGGCATCCCAGGTCAAAGACTACGTGAGCGCCTGTGAGACCTGTAAAAGCACTGAAGCGCCCGACCTGCCTCTTTGACCGCCTATGGGTCAACTCAACGTCCCAGAACGCGTATTTCAACGTCTGTACATAGATCTACTCGGTCAATATCCTCGATCTTCCATGGGACACATTGAAGCTATCGTTGTGTTACACCAGCTCACAAAATTCCCACTGGTGGAACCTATTCGTAAGCTCACGACTCCATCTTTCGTGAAATTGCTAGAGGGTCGGGTATTCCACGTGTTCAGGGTACCAAAAAGTGTGTATTCGGATAACGGAGTGCAGTTCAGATCTCGGCAGTTTAAGGGCCTACTTGAAGAGTACGGCGTCGAACACCAACTGACGCCCATATACTCTCCTTAGTCTAACGCATCTGAACGTTTGTACCGTAGACAGTTAGCCGCGATCCGTTCTTATGTTCACCCAACTCAGAAAGATTGGGACCGCAGATTGTCCGCCATCACGTGCGCTCTATGGTCGTCTTATCATTCCGTCACCGGTGTCTCACCTTACTTTGCCGCCTTCGGACAGCACATGATTTGCCATGGTAAATCATTCAAGTTACTACGGCAATTGAAGTGTTTGGGAGATCCCGTCGTTGCGCTGGAGCCCCACGATCGTTTAGGAGACCTCCGTCAACAAATCGGACGGAAGATAAAGTCCGCAGGACGTGCATATGAGGCACAGTACAACCTCAGGTCACGAACTTCCAATTTTAGAGAAGGAGATGAGGTTTTTCAGCGTAATTTTCATCAAAGTGACGCCGCTGGGCATTACAATGCCAAGCCGGACCGGCGCTTCTTGAAAAGCCGCATACGGAAGGTAGTAGAACCCAATCGTTACCTGTTAACTGACCTATCCGGGAAAGAGGTCGGGGTATATCACGCAAAAGACCTGCGCCGATAATTATATAAATACGTCTGTTCTGTCCATCTGTACTCAGTTCCAACCACACGCAAGTTTACACACTCACAGGAAAACGTAAATATACGTGTCAGTCTGTCCGTCCGTCAATTGTTTTTTTTTTTATTATTCGTCTAACTCTACATTCCGACTCCAAAGACAACCGATGCTCAAACGAAAGATCCTTCAGCTCCTTTTTTGCAATCCTCGTCACCTTGGAATTTCGAGAAAATGAGCTGCCCTGTAGTAATCGAGTAGCCAAACCAGCAAACTGCTCGAAAACATTCCTACCCTTTAACCGAAATCGTAATTCATAAAATTGTTTTTTTTTGTCTCCTATTATTATTAAACGTAATTTTTATATCAATTTTCTTTATCTCATATTTAAACGGTTCACTTTAATTGTATTGGTCATGAAGTTTAAGTTTTATTACCATATTGAAATCCTTTCCATTTCTCTTTTTACTTCAGTTAATTTTTGTTTCGAGCAGTTACAATATCAAACTGCTCGAAAACTCTCCTATCTCCTATCAAAATTTTAATTAATGGCAACCCATAAATGAGCAACTATAACAGTTGAGGGAGCTGTGTGGAGGTGAGGTTGAGAAGACAGTCAGTGTTGGACGTGAAGTGTTTTCGGCAGCTAGCGACATAAAAGTTTTGTTGTGTTTGCGCAAACGATGCTTAATTTTGTGTTGCAGAAGTTTGTGTTGTGTAACATTGCCCACTGCTGACTTCAATTTGCTTTCTTGTGATTGATATTTAACCAATCAGCAAGGAAAGCAGTTCCCTGGACATTGGAGTACCAACCTTTATATGGGTGAGGCGCCATGTTTGGAAAACAGGTGAAGGAAGATTCCTGTTAGTTTACAAGGCGAACGGTTGTGAGCTGCAAAAATTCAGTATGTGTTCTGAGTTTTTCATTTTTGCATCGGTGTCAGAAGTGAATAGATGAAAACGAATGAGGATTGTGCTAGATCATGTGACGGGCTCCGCCAGAGGGAATTGTCCAAGAGAATATCGTGACGGAAGCGGAGTCTCGGAGTCATCATCTGGCGAGGACTCGGATGGTTCAGAGGATGAAGTCGTAGCAAGTGAACAATTCGATGAAGAATCTTATGACACGCGCACTGCTTAGAGGTTAAAAATCCAAAAATTTATAATAAAGAAACAAAATTTTTCCAAAACTCGGATGAGAATACGGAAGACAAGGAAAAATGATTAGAAACTAAAGAGCGCAAATTGGGGGAAAAGGAACGAAGGTTTGAAGAGCTAGAGGTGCTCAGAGAAATTGGACGAAAAGAAATTCAAAAGAGGATTCAGAAGGAAGTTGTCGGCGGCGGGGAGCTGCAGTTCAAGGAGGAAGAGCTGGATGAAGACTTTGCCCCAAAAGCCCATATCCGGCGTATGCAGGAGGTATTCAAAAAATATAAAGGATTGGATGAGGATGAAAGCTTAAATATACTAATCGATGAAAGTCCACCATTTGTCTTGGACGAAGCAGTGCAGCAACAGCAGCCGTATGCTGAACGTATCACAAATTCCGAGTTTGAAGACCATGCTGCAGATGAAGGTGATTGTGATGTACTCATCAAACAAAGCAAGTCATTGAGAAGCGTAAAGAATCGTGGAATCAAAGTGCTATTTGTTATATGATGGACGCCTTTGCTTTTGGATAATTTCTCTGATAAAGTTGACAGTTGGCTACAGAACCATTGTGACTCTTTCTCGTCAAAATTTGTTCGAGATTCGAAACGAAATTGCATTAATGGGTACGAAAATATTTATTTAAATTTACATATACGATAGCGAAACAAGTCATTTATAATTTAAGCTAGGTTACAAAAGGGGGAACATTATTCTTGATTATTGAACGGTTTTAATATCATGATATCTTTTAATTAGATTTTTCTATTTAAATTAAATGGTTTTAAGGTGAAGTTTTACATATGATTTGTATATTATTGATTGTGATTCTTATGTTTAAGCGCTCCGAAAAATGAGGTAGTTTCATTTTTGAACATTCATACTTATCAATGCTGCTATCTGAAACTAGGAGCGACTTCAGAATATTCTGTTTAAAAGACCCAAACGTATGATAGTTGAAGGTAGAGATATTCACAAGGTTCGCTGCTCCATTCCTATGGTAGTAGGCCCATTGATTTTTTACCTAGAGGGCTCCAAAGATTGTTTAGAAGAATTCAACACAGTATGGACAGGTAAAGAAAGGAAGCTAGGTGTTTAATTCCAAATTTACGAGAAAATCGATCTACGTAGCTTTGAACCTTTTAAAACAAGTTTTCACATGGGATTTTTGTCAGACTGCAATCAACGAGTGTAACTTTGGGTATTTGAAGTTCACTGGCTCAGTTGAGGGAGTTTCATCGAACTTTTCTTTCTGTTTGTATGTACCGGTGTTTAATTCAACTTAAATAAACCTCATTAAATTCAGTGGCATCGAATAGATTTGTATGTCCTGAGAAACGAACTTTATTAAATGCCTCGCGGAAACCTTAGAGGTTGTTGTATATAGTCAATTATTTCGTTGATTTGCTCATGTGTATTTTTATACTCTTGTTCCTAATAGCCATCTAAGGTTTACGAAAGGAAGTTTTTTTTGGGAATATAATTGAGGAATGTATATAGCTCCAGTTTGGTTCATTCAGGAAAATGTAGGACTAAATATGATCATGCTTGATGGGGCTGAGATCTTTTGCTTAGTAACCATTCGCTCGCAGTGACATTGTGCAGTCAATAGACTACTCTATTCGAGATAAACCTCTTCTATCTTTGGATCGTCTTTAAAACGCGGAAGCTAGCCTGAAAAAGGGAGAAGCAACATTACATTTTTATATGTTCCAAAACGAAATTATTTTTGGGCAATTGAAACCGATTCTTCATATATAGACATAATCGTAGAATTGATCCGACGTAAAAATTTGGTTGAAATGAATAATTAAATGGACATATGCTTTTAACTTGATGAATTTTTTCTTTAAAAGATCAAAACAAGAATAAAATGAACAGTATTTTTAGCAATTCAACCCTGTAAATATTCCCACTTATGAAATCTCAATTAAAGAAAAAAAAATTCCAATTATTGGCATAAGCTTGAGATTCTAAGAATCTAATTTAATGTTTGAAGAAAACAAGAATTAATTACATAGTTGGTTTGAACTTCGTGTAGAAAGGAATGAATAATATATTATGCAAAGTAATTTAGTTAAAAGTCTAATTTCAATTTCCGAATAAAAATCTTATGTAATCTATTAAGTCTAACTCATTGATAGTAGTTTAAGAAACGTTTTACTTACGAATAATATAAATTTGTTGAATGATCTTTGTTCAGAAAAATAATAAAAAAAATTAATCGAGGATTTTGTGAAAACAAATATTAATTATTGTCAAATAAGAGAAAAATAATATGAATTGCTAAAAAAATCTAACAACGTCGGTCTTTTCCTTTTGGCTCCTTCTGACCGGGTACAGGACTCGGTACGGTGGAAGGCTTCGTCTAAAAAAATGAGCTAGCCTTCGGGCGCGCTCCAACTTTCTTTAGTTTCAGGGACTCTTGCGGGTTGAGTGGCCTCGAGCAAGATGCCTTTTTATGGCATAGGGTTATGTGATTCGCTCACATAACTCTATGATATAAATTGGTCATCGGTATATTTCTTTTCTGAAGGGAAGGCTCATACCAGTTATGTTGTATGAGTTTTCCACTCAGAAGGGAAATATATGGCCACTGCAACATTTATGGATCTTGATCCGGTTGGGCGGTTGCGAGGGGGCACCACCACCATCCGGTTGTCCCACTCTTATTTGTGGGCCATAAGAATCGTCGGGTAACGACGAGGTTCCCCTAAGTCCGTCTGTTTTGGTTTGTTTCAGCTTGTTCTTTGAACAAACAATTTTCCCCTTTGCAGTTACCTACAACACTTCGACTTCGGTCGCCTTTTCTTTTGAGACCCAAGAATTCGTGAATGCGAAATTCCTTTGTAGTGGGTCCTTGTACTGGGGGAACGAACCCGCCCACGACACCGCAATGCTAGCCTGCCAGTGCATTCACGCATCCCCAGACAAGGGCATTCTCGGCGGATATTAACATCTTTTTTCGCCGAGGCAGCGGACCATCGCTGCAGTCCTTTACGGACATTTATACTTACATATTCACTACAAACTACCCCACTGCAAAGGAAGCGAGCCACGCGTCGCATGCGGAGCTTTTGGAGAAGGGTCAGACAGTCGAGGAAGGCGCTGCGGGAAATACACTTAGATGAATTATTAAGGGATGACTTTCGACCATATGCGTCAGGCCACCTCCTGCAAAAGCGATTGTCAGGCTTAGTCGATACAGGAGCCAGTGTGAATTGCATGTCAGCCAATTTTGCAGGGGAGGTGCTGGCAACTGACGCGGACCAAATGTATCATTTTACCACCTGGTTAAGCACGGCGGACGGAAGTCGCTACTCCGTAGTGGGGAAAATTACGACGGATGTCACATTCAAAGGGTAACTGAACCTCTGGAATTTTATATTATCCCCCAATCAACCCAGAATCTTTACCTAGAAGTGGATTTCGTGCAGAAATTTAACTTGGCCCGGGCACTGTTTTTCGGCACGAAACTGGATTCCGTCGCCACTGTTCCTGACGAAACTCCAACTCCCCACTCATTACGGCATGCACTGGATGTGAATCAACAACTGCGACTTGACTCGCCTATATCGGCTTTTCCATCGTATGAGGTCTCGGCAGAACGGCCCTGGTGTTTCACACAATAGATGTGGGGGATGCTAAATCCATAAAATACAGACATATGCCCAAGTTGATCAAATGCTAGCACTAGGCGTGATCGAAGAGTCTCAGAGCGCGTGGGCTTTCCCGGTCACCTCAGTTGTCAAGCCGAACAAGGTCCGGCTATGCTTAGATGCCAGACGTTTAAACACCGTCACTGTCACGGACGCGTACCCGTTGATTGAAGGTATCTTGAGTCGATTGCCTAAAGCCCATTACATCGAAACTTGGTGCCCTACGGAAGCCTTGTATACATGACGCGGAAAAGATGGACGCGATAGTGCGGGGACTCGTCCCCACCCATCTCGTCCGTGTTGATGCTGTCCATGGTGAAACAGCAGTAGAGTGCCCACTCTTCACACAGCTGGAAGAGGCAGTCCTCTCCTTGAAAACGAGGAAGGCTCCAGGTCCAGATGGTGTTCCAGCTGAGGTGTTCCGGCTTGTCTATCACCATTGTCCTGACTTGCTGCTCAGCACATTCAACGCCTGCCTACGGAACGGAGTTTTCCCAGTACGATGGAAGGTGGCGAGGCTCGTGCTGGTCAGCAAGGGGAAGGGAAATCCCGAATCGCCGTCTGCATACCACCCGTTATGCATGCTAGACACGGCTGGGAAAGTGCTAGAGAAACTCATCAAGGGAAGACTCACTGACGCGACTCGTGCTGCTGGGGACCCATCTCCTCGGCAGTACGGCTTTAGAGCAGGACGTTCTACCATTGATGCGATTGCAGAGGTGGTGAACGCGGTCCAAAAGGCAGAGGCATATAGTCGCACCAAGCGACGGATCGTCCTGTTGGTGACACTCGACGTCAGGAATGCCTTCAACTCCGCTAGATGGGTGGATATTCTGGACACGCTGGAAAACACTTTTCAAGTTCCAGAATATCTAATGCGGCTTTTGAGGAACTACCTGACGGACCGAAGCCTGCTCTACGACACGACACAGGGCCAACGAAGGATGGAAATTACATCGGGTGTTGCCCAGGGATCTATCCTTGGTCCGGACCTGTGGAACGTGTCTTACAACGGGCTACTGAGACTTGAGATGCCAGATGAGTCGCGCTTGGTCGGCTTTGCAGATGGTGTTGCGGCTCTGGTCGCTGGACGCACCGTTGAGCAAGCGCAACTTAGGCTAGGTATGCTAATACACCGAGTGAGGGACTGGATGACTGCTCGCGGGCTCAGTTTAGCACTGGAGAAAACCGAAGTGGTCATCTTGACAAAAAAGAGAATCCCTAGAGTAAGGATGAGCAATATTGGAGATATACAAATCGAATCGAAGCCAGCGGTGAAGTACCTGGGGCAACTGATCGACTCAAAGATGAGTTTCTCTGAGCAAATCAGAGCAACGGCTGAGAAGGCTGCTTCGGGAATATCGGCCCTGAGTCGACAAATGGCCAACGTAGGGGGACCCAGTCCATCAAGAAGACGCCTCTTGATGAGTGCTGTAGGGTCAGTGCTACTGTACGGAGCAGAGGTATGCGGCGACGTTCTCAGCAAGGAGGTATACCGAAAACGATTGCCACAGGTACAGAGAAGAGGAGCACTGAGAATTGCATTTTCGTATCCAACAGTCTCTGACTCGGCGGTGAGAGTGATTGCAGGCGTGATACCTGTCGCCCTCCTTGCTAGAGACCACCGCGCTATTTACCTGCGCCGAAACGAGGATGCGAGGGAGATAGTTTTCCGCGAGGAGAGACAGCGCTCGCTCAATGATTGGCAGCAAACTTGGGTGAATTGCACGAAGGGAAGGTGGACTGCGTGCCTCATCCCGGATGTGAGACCATGGCTAAATCGAAGGCATGGTGAGACTGACTTCTATCTGACCCAGCTTTTGAGCGGGCACGGGTGTTTTCAGTCTTGCCTGCACAAGATCGGTAAGTCACGGTCTCCCGATTGTCGGTTTTGCCCAGGAGAGGAGGACAGTGCCTGTCACACATTTTTCTTGCGTGTACAAAATGGGTTAGGCTGCGAAGGGAAGTCTACACGGAGACGGGAGAGCTCACCCCAGATAATATAGTTGCGGTGATGCTCGAATCGGTTGACAAATGGAACCAGGTGGCACATTATGCTCGGGCAGTCCTTAAAATATAAAAGGGACTCACAGCAGCCGGGGGCGCTGGGGCTGGGGGATCGCTCTTCTGGCATTTCCTCTTCACCTTTCCCCTCCCGCTAGGAAAGGGACTCCCAAGCTTGAAGGCACCCCACGGCGTAACAAAACAAGACCTGGCCCAAAGTAATGTGTCAAACGGTTCCAGGCTGGGTTCTCAGGTTGACAGGGGAGGTGTTTAGTGGGTAGTCCAGTCGCGCATGGGAGTCCCACACTCTGTGCATAAATAGCATTCACCTCCCTACCACAACAAAAAAAAGCCCATTACATCACGAGCTTAGACCTCAAGGACGCTTTCTGGCCAATCCGGTTAGACGCAGGCTCAAAGTAGAAAACAGCCTTCACGGTCCCAGGTCGCCCACTGTATCAATTTGTGACCATGCCTTTTGGATTGTGCATTGCCCCTCAGACAATGACGCGCCTTATGGATAAGGTGATACCACCGTATTTACGGCACCAAGTTTTCGTATACTTGGACGATCTGCTGCTTATAACCGAGACCTTTAACGAACACCTTGATCTTCCCCTTTGCAGTTACCTACATTATTTCGACTTCGGTCGCCCTTTCTTTTGAGACCCAAGAATTCGTGAATGCGAAATTTTTTTGTAGTGGGTCATTGTGCTGGGGGAACGGATCCGCCCCATGACACATCAATCCTAGCCTGCCAGCGCATTCATGGGTCCCCAGACAAGGACATTCTCGGGGGATATCAACATCTTCTTTCGCCGAGGTAGCAGACCATCGCTGCAGTCCTTTACGGACATTTATACTTACCTATTCACTACAAAACGACGTCCAACGTGGGACCCGAAATGCCCAGCTGTATCATCAGTCGTGAGCACGAGACAGTCCATCGTCTCTAGGTGTCCCTACAAGGTGTCAAGATTATTGGCGGGTAGGTAACTACTTAAGGCTATTGCGCTAATCGTGCCCCAGTATCGAATAACTTCCGGACATGTGTTGTCCTCGGACATCAATATCGTTTGGACCTGCTTTTGAATCATACTTTGGTGGTCTACCACCATTGTATGACTAGTACGGCCAAATGATATTAGAGTCCGTATGTGTATTCGGAAGTTATTATCCCAACACCTTATTTGCGGAGGATTCACCCCAAACCAAGTGGTGCCTAAGTGTCTTTCATTACATAGATCTTGATTCATGTGATTGGCTGCTTAGCTAGTCCATGACTATCCATGACAAGACACGCGCTGTTTGTGGGTCAGAATTCAACCCTGGGCTGACAAGTTGTAACTTGTGAAAACTTGCAGAAGAGGGAGCACTTCCGAACCCTGATTCTTATGCAAGAGAGTAGTCCCTGTGACGCTGCAGGAGGAGTGTGCCATTGGTGTCCGTACTTGAGAAGAGAGAGCGAAATGGAAAGACCGCTTATTTTCATGATAAACAATTAAACTTTTTCATACTTTTTTTTTGAGGCTCATTAATAGCTCGCCACTTTCGGCAACTTTGGTAATTGCAAATAATTATTCTCGTTGTTTTTATAAATAAATATATTTAGCATTAAATTTCTTTTAGGATTTAAATTCTTCATTAGGAACCAATTTGTAACAGAAAATGTCCACCAAACGCATGCCAGACAAGCGTCGGTTGCGTTTGGATGCAGGGCCCACGCCATTGTGCCCTGCCGATAACCCACCCGCCATGACTACTATGACTGCGGATGTTCCTTCTCTTCCGAAGGCCTCGCCAACGACAGTATTGAAGTGACCACCGCTGTCACTGCCTGAGAAACCTCAGTAGCCCAAAATACGCGTACTAAAACCATATCATGTTCGACTGCAGGAATATCGGGCGACTCGAGAGCGAATATTTGCTTCCGAAGAAGTCAACTCTCGCCCGCGCAAAGCAAAATCGTCAACCCATCGTTGGCGGAGTTTCCGCAAGAGAGTGCGCACCTGCCGTCAAACATTAAACTTTTGTAACATCACGGAGGTTTCTGAGAATGATACCAGACCCTACCACCCAATCAAAGTGTTGGGCGAAATCGCGATTGCACTGATTGACACGGGTACCATTATCAGTTGTCTTGCCTCGAGCCTTGGCTCGAAGTTACTCCATCAACATCCTACCTTGATTAAGCCCTGGCGCTCTGAAATTAGTACAGCTGATGGCACCAAACATCCTATCCAAGGTAGACTGACAACACTCGTGACGTTCAGAGGTCAAACGAAGGATATCGCTTTCTACATTATCCCGTCACTGACTCAGAACGTATACAGATTTGTCTTTAAATGCTAGATATGTCAATGAACTCGCTTCTATACCCGATCGGCATGAACTGACACCTAACCAACGACAACGCTGGAAGCATCCATCGCTGCTTTTCCATCTTAGGCTACCCAAGGCCTTGGCCACACCACCCTGGTCTCACATGCCATCGATGTTGGCAATAGTAAGCCAATCAAGCAGAGACACTATGCCATCTCACTGGCCATGGAGAAGTTAGTGTATGCAGAGTTGGATAGGATGCTCAAGTTGGGGGTTATAGAGGAGTCCCAAAGTGCCTGGTCCTCACCGGTAACCTTGGTGGTGAAGGCAGGTAAAGTCCATTTTTGTCTAGATGCCCGGAAGGTAAACGTAGTGACCGTAAAAGATGCTTATCCTTTTCCGCTCATCGATGGAATATTAGGCACACTGCCGAAGCAAATTATATTACCAGTCTCGACCTAAAAGACGCCTTCTGCCAAATTTCACTCGATGAGGGGTCGAGGTATAAGACCGCCTTCACAGTGCCTGGACGACCATCATACCATCTCGTCACAATGCCTTTTGGCCTGCGTGACGCGCCACAAATGATGACCCGGCTGATGGACAAAGTCATTCCACCTCATCTGAAACACCAAGTGTTTGTGTACCTGGATGAGCTTCTACTCATCACGGAAACGTTCGACCAACTCCTCTTACTCCTGCAAGAAGAAGCCCTGTACATCAGTAAGGCGGGACTCACCATCAACGTACAAAAAAGTAAGTTTGTCATGAACGCGGTCCGATACCTAGGACATGTCATCGGACATGGCAATATCAAAACGGATCCAGACAAAACTCGTGCGATTGACGAGTTCCTCTTACCAAAAACGGTTAAGCAGCTACGTCGTTTCCTTGGTGTGTGCGGTTGGTACCGAAGGTTCGTTCGGAATTATTCAACAGTCTCAGCGCCCTTGTTGGACATGCTGCGGAAAGGGAAGTTCATTTGGACCGAGCTTAGTCGAAAGAAGAGCTAAAACAAGCCCTAACATCAGCTCCAGTCTTGCACAGCCCTGACTTTGAGAAGCCCTTCTCCATTCATTGTGACGCAAGTCAACATGGAGTAGGAGCCATACTTGTGCAATTGACCGAAGAGGGAGAGGAAGCTCCCATCGCCTTCATGTCCAATAAGCTGAACTCGGCCCAAAGGAACCATACCGTGTCCGAGCAGGAATGTTTGGCCACAGTGATGGCTGTGAAGAAATTCCGAGCCTATATCGAGGGCCACCAGTTTGAGATCATCACAGACCACGCTTCACTACAATGATTGATGAACCAAGCCGACTTACATGGACGACTGGCCCGATGGGCTCTTAAACTGCAAGGGATCAAGTTTTCCATGACACACTGGAAAGGGACCCAGAACATCGTGCCCGATACTCTCTCGCGAATGTTTTCACCAGAGGGAGCCGAATTGACAGTGAATGACGAGGACCCCATCGAGATAGATTTGGACAGCCCACATTTCGAATCAGACAGCTACAAAGAGTTGAGGCAAACCATCCTGACTCAGCAATCACAGTTGCCTGATTTGAAAGTGATAGACGGCTACGTATATAGACGGAATGAATACGCCACTGGTGATCCATGGCAGGAAGAAGGTCCTGAAAACTCTGGGTACCAGAGGAAATGACAGAACATCTGATCCTCCGCGCACATGACCATCCTTTAAGTGCCCACTTAGGTTACGGTCGGATGCTACTCAAGAAATACTTCTTCTGGCCCAAAATGGCATCCAAGGTCAAAGACTACGTGAGCGCCTGTGAGACCTGTAAAAGCACTGAAGCGCCCAACCAGCCTCTTCGACCGCCTATGGGTCAACTCAACGTCCTAGAACGCGTATTTCAACGTCTGTACATAGATCTACTCGGTCAATATCCTCGATCTTCCATGGGACACATTGGAGCTATCGTTGTGTTACACCAGCTCTCAAAATTCCCACTGGTGGAACCTATTCGTAAGCTCACGACTCCATCTTTCGTGAAATTGCTGGAGGGTCGGGTATTCCACGTGTTTGGGGTACCAAAAAGTGTGTATTCGGATAACGGAGTGCAGTTCAGATCTCGGCAGTTTAAGGGCCTACTTGAAGAGTACGGCGTCGAACACCAACTGACGCCCATATACTCTCCTTAGTCTAACGCATCTGAACGTTTGTACCGTAGACAGTTAGCCGCGATCCGTTCTTATGTTCACCCAACTCAGAAAGATTGGGGCCGCAGATTGTCCGCCATCACGTGCGCTCTATGGTCGTCTTATCATTCCGTCACCGGTGTCTCACCTTACTTTGCCGCCTTCGGACAGCACATGATTTGCCATGGTAAATCATTCAAGCGACTACGGCAATTGAAGTGTTTGGGAGATCCCGTCGTTGCGCTGGAGCCCCACGATCGTTTAGGAGACCTCCGTCAACAAATCGGACGGAAGATAAAGTCCGCAGGACGTGCATATGAGGCACAGTACAACCTCAGGTCACGAACTTCCAATTTTAGAGAAGGAGATGAGGTTTTTCGGCGTAATTTTCATCAAAGTGACGCCGCTGGGCATTACAATGCCAAGCCGGACCGGCGCTTCTTGAAAAGCCGCATACGGAAGGTAGTAGAACCCAATCGTTACCTGTTAACTGACCTATCCGGGAAAGAAGTCCGGGTATATCACGCAAAAGACCTGCGCCGATAATTATATAAATACGTCTGTTCTGTCCATCTGTACTCAGTTCCAACCACACGCAAGTTTACACACTCACAGGAAAACGTAAATATACGTGTCAGTCTGTCCGTCCGTCAATTGTTTTTTTTTTTATTATTCGTCTAACTCTACATTCCGACTCCAAAGACAACCGATCCACAAACGAAAGATCCTTCAGCTCCTTTTTTGCAATCCTCGTCACCTTGGAATTTCGAGAAAATGAGCTGCCCTGTAGTAATCGAGTAGCCAAACCAGCAAACTGCTCGAAAACATTCCTACCCTTTAACCGAAATTGTAATTCATAAAATTGTTTTCTTTTGTCTCCTATTATTATTAAACGTAATTTTTATATCAATTTTCTTTATCTCATATTTAAACGGTTCACTTTAATTGTATTGGTCATGAAGTTTAAGTTTTATTACCATATTGAAATCCTTTCCATTTCTCTTTTTACTTCAGTTAATTTTTGTTTCGAGCAGTTACAATATCAAACTGCTCGAAAACTCTCCTATCTCCTATCAAAATTTTAATTAATGGCAACCCATAAATGAGCAACTATAACAGTTGAGGGAGCTGTGTGGAGGTGAGGTTGAGACGACAGTCAGTGTTGGACGTGAAGTGTTTTCGGCAGCTAGCGACATAAAAGTTTTGTTGTGTTTGCGCAAAAGATGCTTAATTTTGTGTTGCAGAAGTTTGTGTTGTGTAACATTGCCCACTGCTGACTTAGATTTGCTTTCTTGTGATTGATATTTAACCAATCAGCAAGGAAAGCAGTTCCCTGGACATTGGAGTACCACCCTTTATATGGGTGAGGCGCCATGTTTGGAAAACAGGTGAAGGAAGATTCCTGTTAGTTTACAAGGCGAACGGTTGTGAGCTGCAAAAATTCAGTATGTGTTCTGAGTTTTTCATTTTTGCATCGGTGTCAGAAGTGAATAGATGAAAACGAATGAGGATTGTGCTAGATCATGTGACGGGCTCCGCCAGAGGGAATTGTCCAAGAGAATATCGTGACGGAAGCGGAGTCTCGGAGTCATCATCTGGCGAGGACTCGGATGGTTCAGAGGATGAAGTCGTAGCAAGTGAACAATTCGATGAAGGATCTTATGACACGCGCACTGCTTAGAGGTTAAAAATCCAAAAATTTATAATAAAGAAACAAAATTTTTCCAAAACGCGGATGAGAATACGGAAGACAAGGAAAAATGATTAGAAACTAAAGAGCGCAAATTGGGGGAAAAGGAACGAAGGTTTGAAGAGCAAGAGGTGCTCAGAGAAATTGGACGAAAAGAAATTCAAAAGAGGATTCAGAAGGAAGTTGTCGGCGGCGGGGAGCTGCCGTTCAAGGAGGAAGAGCTGGATGAAGACTTTGCCCCAAAAGCTCATATCCGGCGTATGCAGGAGATATTCAAAAAATATAAAGGATTGGATGAGGATGAAAGCTTAAATATACTAATCGATGAAAGTCCACCATTTGTCTTGGACGAAGCAGTGCAGCAACAGCAGCCGTATGCTGAACGTATCACAAATTCCGAGTTTGAAGACCATGCTGCAGATGCAGGTGATTGTGATGTACTCATCAAACAAAGCAAGTCATTGAGAAGCGTAAAGAATCGTGGAATCAAAGTGCTATTTGTTATATGATGGACGCCTTTGCTTTTGGATAATTTCTCTGATAAAGTTGACAGTTGGCTACAGAACCATTGTGACTCTTTCTCGTCAAAATTTGTTCGAGATTCGAAACGAAATTGCATTAATGGGTACGAAAATATTTATTTAAATTTACATATACGATAGCGAAACAAGTCATTTATAATTTAAGCTAGGTTACAAAAGGGGGAACATTATTCTTGATTATTGAACGGTTTTAATATCATGATATCTTTTAATTAGATTTTTCTATTTAAATTAAATGGTTTTAAGGTGAAGTTTTACATATGATTTGTATATTATTGATTGTGATTCTTATGTTTAAGCGCTCCGAAAAATGAGGTAGTTTCATTTTTGAACATTCATACTTATCAATACTGCTATCTGAAACTAGGAGCGACTTCAAAATATTCTGTTTAAAAGACCCAAACGTATGATAGTTGAAGGTAGAGATATTCACAAGGTTCGCTGCTCCATTCCTATGGTAGTAGGCCCATTGATTTTTTACCTAGAGGGCTCCAAAGATTGTTTAGAAGAATCCAACACAGTATGGACAGGTAAAGAAAGGAAGCTAGGTGTTTAATTCCAAATTTACGAGAAAATCGACCGAGCTTTGAACCTTTTAAAACAAGTTTTCACATGGGATGTTTGTCAGACTGCAATCAACGAGTGTAACTTTGGGTATTTGAAGCTTACTGGCTCAGTTGAGGGAGTTTCATCGAACTTTTCTTTCTGTTTGTATGTACCGGTGTTTAATTCAACTTAAATAAACCTCATTAAATTCAGTGGCATCGAATAGATTTGTATGTCCTGAGAAACGAACTTTATTAAATGCCTCGCGGAAACCTTAGAGGTTGTTGTATATAGTCAATTATTTCGTTGATTTGCTCATGTGTATTTTTATACTCTTGTTCCTAATAGCCATCTAAGGTTTACGAAAGGAAGTTTTTTTTGGGAATATAATTGAGGAATGTATATAGCTCCAGTTTGGTTCATTCAGGAAAATGTAGGACTAAATATGATCATGCTTGATGGGGCTGAGATCTTTTGCTTAGTAACCATTCGCTCGCAGTGACATTGTGCAGTCAATAGACTACTCTATTCGAGATAAACCTCTTCTATCTTTGGATCGTCTTTAAAACGCGGAAGCTAGCCTGAAAAAGGGAGAAGCAACATTACATTTTTATATGTTCCAAAACGAAATTATTTTTGCGCAATTGAAACCGATTCTTCATATATAGACATAATCGTAGAATTGATCCATTTAATGTTTGAAGAAAACAAGAATTAATTACATAGTTGGTTTGAACTTCGTGTAGAAAGGAATGAATAATATATTATGCAAAGTAACTTAGTTAAAAGTCTAATTTCAATTTCCGAATAAAAATCTTATGTAATCTATTAAGTCTAACTCATTGATAGTAGTTTAAGAAACGTTTTACTTACGAATAATATAAATTTGTTGAATGATCTTTGTTCAGAAAAATAATAAAAAAAATTAATCGAGGATTTTGTGAAAACAAATATTAATTATTGTCAAATAAGAGAAAAATAATATGAATTGCTAAAAAAATCTAACAACGTCGGTCTTTTCCTTTTGGCTCCTTCTGACCGGGTACAGGACTCGGTACGGTGGAAGGCTTTGTCTAAAAAAATGAGCTAGCCTTCGGGCGCGCTCCAACTTTCTTTAGTTTCAGGGACTCTTGCGGGTTGAGTGGCCTCGAGCAAGATGCCTTTTTATGGCATAGGGTTATGTGATTCGCTCACATAACTCTATGATATAAATTGGTCATCGGTATATTTCTTTTCTGAAGGGAAGGCTCATACCAGTTATGTTGTATGAGTTTTCCACTCAGAAGGGAAATATATGGCCACTGCAACATTTATGGATCTTGATCCGGTTGGGCGGTTGCGAGGGGGCACCACCACCATCCGGTTGTCCCACTCTTATTTGTGGGCCATAAGAATCGTCGGGTAACGACGAGGTTCCCCTAAGTCCGTCTGTTTTGGTTTGTTTCAGCTTGTTCTTGAACAAACAATTTTCCCCTTTGCAGTTACCTACAATATTTCGACTTCGGTCGCCTTTTCTTTTGAGACCCAAGAATTCGTGAATGCGAAATTCCTTTGTAGTGGGTCCTTGTACTGGGGGAACGAACCCGCCCACAACACCGCAATGCTAGCCTGCCAGTGCATTCACGCGTCCCCAGACAAGGGCATTCTCGGCGGATATTAACATCTTCTTTCGCCGTGGCAGCGGACCATTGCTGCAGTCCATTACGGACATTTATACTTACCTATTCACTACAAACTACCCCACCGCGAAGGAAGCGAGCCACGCGTCGCATGCGGAGCTTCTGGAGAAGGGTCAGACAGTCGAGGAAGGCGCTGCGGGAAATACACTTAGATGAATTATTAAGGGATGACTTTCGACCATATGCGTCAGGTCACCTCCTGCAAAAGCGATTGTCAGGCTTAGTCGATACGGGAGCCAGTGTGAATTGCATGTCAGCCAATTTTGCAGGGGAGGTGCTGGCAACTGACGCGAACCAAATGTTTCATTTTACCACCTGGTTAAGCACGGCGGACGGAAGTCGCTACTCCGTAGTGGGGAAAATTACGACGGATGTCACATTCAAAGGGTAACTGAACCTCTGGAATTTTATATTATCCCCCAATCAACCCAGAATCTTTACCTAGAAGTGGATTTCGTGCAGAAATTTAACTTGGCCCGGGCACTGTTTTTCGGCACGAAACTGGATTCCGTCGCCACTGTTCCTGACGAAACTCCAACTCCCCACTCATTACGGCATGCACTGGATGTGAATCAACAACTGCGACTTGACTCGCCTATATCGGCTTTTCCATCGTATGAGGTCTCGGCAGAACGGCCCTGGTGTTTCAAACAATAGATGTGGGGGATGCTAAATCCATAAAATACAGACATTTTGCCATATCTCCGGCGAAGGAAAAGTCGTTATATGCCGAAGTTGATCAAATGCTAGCACTAGGCGTGATCGAAGAGTCTCAGAGCGCGTGGGCTTCCCCGGTCACCTCAGTTGTCAAGCCGAACAAGGTCCGGCTATGCTTGGATGCCAGACGTTTAAACACCGTCACTGTCACGGATGCGTACCCGTTGATTGAAGGTATCTTGAGTCGATTGCCTAAAGCCCATTACATCGAAACTTGGTGCCCTACGGAAGCCTTGTATACATGACGCGGAAAAGATGGACGCGATAGTGCGGGGACTCGTCCCCACCCATCTCGTCCGTGTTGATGCTGTCCATGGTGAAACAGCAGTAGAGTGCCTACTCTTCACACAGCTGGAAGAGGCAGTCCTCTCCTTGAAAACCAGGAAGGCTCCAGTCCAGATGGTGTTCCAGCTGAGGTGTTCCGGCTTGTCTATCACCATTGTCCTGACTTGCTGCTCAGCACATTCAACGCCTGCCTACGGAACGGGGTTTTCCCAGTACGATGGAAGGTGGCGAGGCTCGTGCTGGTCAGCAAGGGGAAGGGAAATCCCGAATCGCCGTCTGCATACCACCCGTTATGCATGCTAGACATGGCTGGGAAAGTGCTAGAGAAACTCATCAAGGGAAGACTCACTGACGCGACTCGTGCTGCTGGGGACCCATCTCCTCGGCAGTACGGCTTTAGAGCAGGACGTTCTACCATTGATGCGATTGCAGAGGTGGTGAACGCGGTCCAAAAGGCAGAGGCATATAGTCGCACCAAGCGACGGATCGTCCTGTTGGTGACACTCGACGTCAGGAATGCCTTCAACTCCACTAGATAGGTGGATATTCTGGACACGCTGGAAAACTCTTTTCAAGTTCCAGAATATCTAATGCGGCTTTTGAGGAACTACCTGACGGACCGAAGCCTGCTCTACGACACGACACAGGGCCAACGAAGGATGGAAATTACATCGGGTGTTGCCCAGGGATCTATCCTTGGTCCGGACCTGTGGAACGTGTCTTACGACGGGCTACTGAGACTTGAGATGCCAGACGAGTCGCGCTTGGTCGGCTATGCAGATGATGTTGCGGCTCTGGTCGCTGGACGCACCGTTGAGCAAGCGCAACTTAGGCTAGGTATGCTAATACACCGAGTGAGGGACTGGATGACTGCTCGCGGGCTCAGTTTAGCACTGGAGAAAACCAAAGTGGTCATCTTGACAAAAAAGAGAATCCCTAGAGTAAGGATGAGCAATATTGGAGATATACAAATCGAATCGAAGCCAGCGGTGAAGTACCTGGGGCAACTGATCGACTCAAAGATGAGTTTCTCTGAGCAAATCAGAGCAACGGCTGAGAAGGCTGCTTCGGGAATATCGGCCCTGAGTCGACAAATGGCCAACGTAGGGGGACCCAGTCCATCAAGAAGACGCCTCTTGATGAGTGCTGTAGGGTCAGTGCTACTGTACGGAGCAGAGGTATGGGGCGACGCTCTCAGCAAGGAGGTATACCGAAAACGATTGGCACAGGTACAGAGAAGAGGAGCACTGAGAATTGCATCTTCGTATCCAACAGTCTCTGACTCGGCGGTGAGAGTGATTGCAGGCGTGATACCTGTCGCCCTCCTTGCTAGAGACCACCGCGCTATTTACCTGCGCCGAAACGAGGATGCGAGGGAGATAGTTTTCCGCGAGGAGAGACAGCGCTCGCTCAACGATTGGCAGCAAACTTGGGTGAATTGCACGAAGGGAAGGTGGACTGCGTGCCTCATCCCGGATGTGAGACCATGGCTAAATCGAAGGCATGGTGAGACTGACTTCTATCTGACCCAGCTTTTGAGCGGGCACGGGTGTTTTCAGTCTTGCCTGCACAAGATCGGTAAGTCACGGTCTCCCGATTGTCGGTTTTGCCCAGGAGAGGAGGACAGTGCCTGTCACACATTTTTCTTGCGTGTACAAAATGGGTTAGGCTGCGAAGGGAAGTCTACACGGAGACGGGAGAGCTCACCCCAGATAATATAGTTGCGGTGATGCTCGAATCGGTTGACAAATGGAACCAGGTGGCATATTATGCTCGGGCAGTCCTTAAAATATAAAAGGGACTCACAGCAGCCGGGGGCGCTGGGGCTGGGGGATCGCTCTTCTGGCATTTCCTCTTCACCTCTCCCCTCCCGCTAGGAAAGGAACTCCCAAGCTTGAAGGCACCCCACGGCGTAACAAAACAAGACCTGGCCCGAAGTAATGTGTCAAACGGTTCCAGGCTGGGTTCTCAGGTTGACAGGGGAGGTGTTTAGTGGGTAGTCCAGTCGCGCATGGGAGTCCCACACTCTGTGCATAAATAGCATTCACCTCCCTACCACAACAAAAAAAAGCCCATTACATCACGAGCTTAGACCTCAAGGACGCTTTCTGGTAAATCCCGTTAGACGCAGGCTCAAAGGAGAAAACAGCCTTCACGGTCCCAGGTCGCCCACTGTATCAATTTGTGACCATGCCTTTTGGATTGTGCAATGCCCCTCAGACAATGACGCGCCTTATGGATAAGGTGATACCACCGTATTTACGGCACCAAGTTTTCGTATACTTGGACGATCTGCTGCTTATAACCGAGACCTTTAACGAACACCTTGATCTTCCCCTTTGCAGTTACCTACATTATTTCGACTTCGGTCGCCCTTTCTTTTGAGACCCAAGAATTCGTGAATGCGAAATTTTTTTGTAGTGGGTCATTGTGCTGGGGGAACGGATCCGCCCCATGACACATCAATCCTAGCCTGCCAGCGCATTCATGGGTCCCCAGACAAGGACATTCTCGGGGGATATCAACATCTTCTTTCGCCGAGGTAGCAGACCATCGCTGCAGTCCTTTACGGACATTTATACTTACCTATTCACTACAAAATGACGCCTAACGTGGGACCCGAAATGCCCAGCTGTATCATCAGTCGTGAGCACGAGACAGTCCATCGTCTCTAGGTGTCCCTACAAGGTGTCAAGATTATTGGCGGGTAGGTAACTACTTAAGGCTATTGCGCTAATCGTGCCCCAGTATCGAATAACTTCCGGACATGTGTTGTCCTCGGACATCAATATCGTTTGGACCTGCTTTTGAATCATACTTTGGTGGTCTACCACCATTGTATGACTAGTACGGCCAAATGATATTAGAGTCCGTATGTGTATTCGGAAGTTATTATCCCAACACCTTATTTGCGGAGGATTCACCCCAAACCAAGTGGTGCCTAAGTGTCTTTCATTACATAGATCTTGATTCATGTGATTGGCTGCTTAGCTAGTCCATGACTATCCATGACAAGACACGCGCTGTTTGTGGGTCAGAATTCAACCCTGGGCTGACAAGTTGTAACTTGTGAAAACTTGCAGAAGAGGGAGCACTTCCGAACCCTGATTCTTATGCAAGAGAGTAGTCCCTGTGACGCTGCAGGAGGAGTGTGCCATTGGTGTCCGTACTTGAGAAGAGAGAGCGAAATGGAAAGACCGCTTATTTTCATGATAAACAATTAAACTTTTTCATACTTTTTTTTGAGGCTCATTAATAGCTCGCCACTTTCGGCAACTTTGGTAATTGCAAATAATTGTTCTCGTTGTTTTTATAAATAAATATATTTAGCATTAAATTTCTTTTAGGACTTAAATTCTTCATTAGGAACCAATTTGTAAAAGAAAATGTCCACCAAACGCATGCCAGACAAGCGTCGGTTGCGTTTGGATGCAGGGCCCACGCCATTGTGCCCTGCCGATAACCCACCCGCCATGACTACTATGACTGCGGATGTTCCTTCTCTTCCGAAGGCCTCGCCAACGACAGTATTGAAGTGACCACCGCTGTCACTGCCTGAGAAACCTCGGTAGCCCCAGATACGCGTACTAAAACTATATCATGTTCGACTGCAGGAATATCGGGCGACTCGAGAGCGAATATTTGCTTCCGAAGAAGTCAACTCTCGCCCGCGCAAAGCAAAATCGTCAACCCATCGTTGGCGGAGTTTCTGCAAGAGAGTGCGCACCTGCCGTCAAACATTAAACTTTTGTAACATCACGGAGGTTTCTGAGAATGATACCAGACCCTACCACCCAATCAAAGTGTTGGGCGAAATCGCGATTGCACTGATTGACACGGGTACCATTATCAGTTGTCTTGCCTCGAGCCTTGGCTCGAAGTTACTCCATCAACATCCTACCTTGATTAAGCCCTGGCGCTCTGAAATTAGTACAGCTGATGGCACCAAACATCCTATCCAAGGTAGACTGACAACACTCGTGACGTTCAGAGGTCAAACGAAGGATATCGCTTTCTACATTATCCCGTCACTGACTCAGAACGTATACAGATTTGTCTTTAAATGCTAGATATGTCAATGAACTCGCTTCTATACCCGATCGGCATGAACTGACACCTAACCAACGACAACGCTGGAAGCATCCATCGCTGCTTTTCCATCTTACGTTACCCAAGGCCTTGGCCACACCACCCTGGTCTCACATGCCATCGATGTTGGCAATAGTAAGCCAATCAAGCAGAGACACTATGCCATCTCACTGGCCATGGAGAAGTTAGTGTATGCAGAGTTGGATAGGATGCTCGAGTTGGGGGTTATAGAGGAGTCCCAAAGTGCCTGGTCCTCACCGGTAACCTTGGTGGTGAAGGCAGGTAAAGTCCATCTTTGTCTAGATGCCCGGAAGGTAAACGTAGTGACCGTAAAAGATGCTTATCCTTTTCCGCTCATCGATGGAATATTAGGCACACTACCGAAGCAAATTATATTACCAGTCTCGACCTAAGAGACGCCTTCTGCCAAATTTCACTCGATGAGGGGTCGGGGGATAAGAACACCTTAATAGTGCCTGGACGACCATCATACCATCTCGTCACAATGCCTTTTGGCCTGCGAGACGCGCTACAAACGATGACCCGGCTGATGGACAAAGTCATTCCACCTCATCTGAAACACCAAGTGTTTGTGTACCTGGATGAGCTTCTACTCATCACGGAAACGTTCGACCAACTCCTCTTACTCCTGCAAGAAGAAGCCCTGTACATCAGTAAGGCGGGACTCACCATCAACGTACAAAAAAGTAAGTTTGTCATGAACGTGGTCCGATACCTAGGACATGTCATCGGACATGGCAATATCAAAACGGATCCAGACAAAACTCGTGCGATTGACGAGTTCCCCTTAGCAAAAACGGTTAAGCAGCTACATCGTTTCCTTGGTGTGTGCGGTTGGTACCGAAGGTTCGTTCGGAATTATTCAACAGTCTCAGCGCCCTTGTTGGACATGCTGCGGAAAGGGAAGTTCATTTGGACCGAGCTTAGTCGAAAGAAGAGCTAAAACAAGCCCTAACATCAGCTCCAGTCTTGCACAGCCCTGACTTTGAGAAGCCCTTCTCCATTCATTGTGACGCAAGTCAACATGGAGTAGGAGCCATGCTTGTGCAATTGACCGAAGAGGGAGAGGAAGCTCCCATCGCCTTCATGTCCAATAAGCTGAACTCGGCCCAAAGGAACCATACCGTGTCCGAGCAGGAATGTTTGGCCACAGTGATGGCTGTGAAGAAATTCCGAGCCTATATTGAGGGCCACCAGTTTGAGATCATCACAGACCACGCTTCGCTACAATGATTGATGAACCAAGCCGACTTACATGGACGACTGGCCCGATGGGCTCTTAAACTGCAAGGGATCAAGTTTTCCATGAAACACTGGAAAGGGACCCAGAACATCGTGCCCGATACTCTCTCGCGAATGTTTTCACCAGAGGGAGCCGAATTGACAGTAAATGACGAGGACCCCATCGAGATAGATTTGGACAGCCCACATTTCGAATCAGACAGCTACAAAGAGTTGAGGCAAACCATCCTGACTCAGCAATCACAGTTGCCTGATTTGAAAGTGATAGACGGCTACGTATATAGACGGAATGAATACGCCACTGGTGATCCATGGCAGGAAGAAGGTCCTGAAAACTCTGGGTACCAGAGGAAATGACAGAACATCTGATCCTCCGCGCACATGACCATCCTTTAATTGCCCACTTAGGTTACGGTCGGATGCTACTCAAGAAATACTTCTTCTGGCCTAAAATGGCATCCCAGGTCAAAGACTACGTGAGCGCCTGTGAGACCTGTAAAAGCACTGAAGCGCCCAACCAGCCTCTTCGACCGCCTATGGGTCAACTCAACGTCCCAGAACGCGTATTTCAACGTCTGTACATAGATCTACTCGGTCAATATCCTCGATCTTCCATGGGACACATTGGAGCTATCGTTGTGTTACACCAGCTCTCAAAATTCCCACTGGTGGAACCTATTCATAAGTTCAGGACTCCATCTTTCGTGAAATCGCTAGAGGGTCCGGTATTCCACGTGTTTGGGGTTCCAAAAAGTGTGTACTCGGATAACGGAGTGCAGTTCAGATCTCGGCAGTTTAAGGGCCTACTTGAAGAGTACGGCGTCGAACACCATATGACGCCCATATACTCTCCTTAGTCTAATGCATCTGAACGTTTGTACCGTAGACTGTTAGCCGCGATCCGTTCTTATGTCGACCCAACTCAGAAAGATTGGGACCGCAGATTGTCCGCCATCACGTGCGCTCTGTGGTCGTCTTATCATTCCGTCACCGGTGTCTCACCTTACTTTGCCGCCTTCGGACAGCACATGATTTGCCACGGTAAATCATTTAAGCTACTACGGCAACTGAAGTGTTTGGGAGTTCCCGTCGTTGCGCTGGAGCCCCACGATCGTTTAGGAGACCTCCGTCAACAAATCGGACGGAAGATAAAGTCCGCAGGACGTGCATATGAGGCACAGTACAACCTCAGGTCACGAACTTCCAATTTTAGAGAAGGAGATGAGGTTTTTCGGCGCAATTTTCATCAAAGTGACGCCGCTGGGCATTACAATGCCAAGCCGGACCGGCGCTTCTTGAAAAGCCGCATACAGAAGGTAGTAGGACCCAATCGTTACCTGTTAACTGACCTATCGGGGAAAGAAGTCGGGGTATATCACGCAAAAGACCTGCGCCGATAATTATATAAATACGTCTGTTCTGTCCGTCTGTACTCAGTTCCAACCACACGCAAGTTTACACACTCACAGGAAAACGTAAATATACGTGTCAGTCTGTCCGTCCGTCAATTGTTTTTTTTTATTATTCGTCTCACTCCACATTCCGACTCCGAAGACAACCGATGCTCAAACGGAAGATCCTTCAGCTCCTTTTTTGCAATCCTCGTCACCTTGGAATTTCGAGAAAATGAGCTGCCCTGTAGTAACCGAGTAGCCACACCAGCAAACTGCTCGAAAACACTCCTACCCTTTAACCGAAATTGTAATTGTAATTCATAAAATTGTTTTTTTTTTGTCTCCTATTATTATTAAACGTAATTTTTATATCAATTTTCTTTATCTCATATTTAAACGGTTCACTTTAATTGTATTGGTCATGAAGTTTAAGTTTTATTACTATATTGAAATCCTTTCCATTTCTCTTTTTACTTCAGTTAATTTTTGTTTCGAGCAGTTACAATATCAAACTGCTCGAAAACCCTCCTGTCTCCTATCAAAATTTTAATTAATGGCAACCCATAAATGAGCAACTATAACAATTGAGGGAGCTGTGTGGAGGTGAGGTTGAGACGACAGTCAGTGTTGGACGTGACGTGTTTTTTGCAGCTTGCGACATAAAAGTTTTGTTGTGTTTGCGCAAACCATGCTTAATTTTGTGTTGCAGAAGTTTGTGTTGTGTAACATTGCCCACTGCTGACTTAGATTTGCTTTCTTGTGATTGATATTTAACCGATCAGCAAGGAAAGCAGTTCTCTGGATATTGGAGTACCACCCTTCATATGGGTTAGGCGCCATGTTTGGAAAACAGGTGAAGGAAGATTCCTGTTAGTGTACAAGGCGAACGGTTGTGAGCTGCAAAAATTCAATATGTGTTGTGAGTTTTTCATTTTTGCATCGGTGTCAGAAATGAATAGATGAAAACGAATAAGGATTATGCTAGATCACGTGACGGGCTCCGCCAGAGGGAATTGCCCAAGAGAATATCGTGACGGAAGCGGAGTCTCGGAGTCATCATCTGGCGAGGACTCGGATGGTTCAGAGGATGAAGTCGTAGCAAGTGAACAATTCGATGAAGAATCTTATGACACGCGCACTGCTAAGAGGTAAAAATCCAAAAATTTATAATAAAGAAACAAAATTTTTCCAAAACCCGGATGAGAATACGGAAGACAAGGAAAAACAAGTTGGGTAGACAGACCTATGCTCATGTCAGAAGGGTTTTGTACTCAACTTGCAAAATGCAGTAACCAGCAACGAATAAAATCAAGAAACATGTCAAAGACGATTTTATTGGAAAAAATGCAAAATTCGAGGATCATACTATTATTAACAAAGTTGAACGAATTTTGACTTCTGAGGTATTTGTTATAGTTATACCCATAAATATTTCCTTCGATAATTTTTTCAGATTTTTTAGATCACGGGTGTCCATTCGCGAGGGAGGAAACACATTTTTCATGTATTTCCCCCCCTGTGCCCCCACTGAAGCAAAAACTGTCAGTTTAAGAACTGTTTTGAAAAGCTCTCATAGAAAACTTTCAGTTGATACTCATATCGGCTACCTTTCATGAAATTCTTTTCAGGGGCCACTCCTCTGTACTGTAATCCTCGATTCATGGCCTATTTTTTCAAATCCTAGAATGGTTACAAAGCCCTTTTGGTAGGAGCTCTCTCCTGCCTCTTCGACTTGTTTCAATTGTTTGTACTCATCTTCATGATACCTATCACTCCTGAAATTTTCATGCAAATTATAGCAAAGCTGTAGTGTCTAAGTCGGTAATAAGCGCATATGGCTCCATAGCCATATGTTTCCATAGTAATACAGGGCATATTGCTCCATAGTAATACAGGAAAATTCAAATCGCTATAACTTCGGTAAATGTTATTCGATCTTTATGAAACTTTCAGAAAAGATCAATCTTATCAAAAGTCACCTCTTTGCTAAATTTTCCTGAGTTTAAAGGTACCGTTCAGATATTATTCAAGAAAACACAATATCGATAAATCATACTATTACTAACAAAGTTGAGTGAATTTCGACTTCTCATGTATTTGTTGTTGTTGTACTCATAAAGGCCTACATTCATGATTTTTTCAGATTTTTCGGATGGCAGGTGTCCAATCTCGAGGGGGGGTACGCGAAAAGTTCGGTAATTTCCCCTTCTCCTGCCCCCCTCGGTACTTATAAGGCAATTTTAAGACTTGTTTTGAAAAGATCTCATTGAGACCTTTCCAATGACACCCTATTCGACTACCAATGGTGAAAATTTTTTTTTGAGGGGTCACCTCCCTATATGGGGAGACCCCCCTTAAACGCCTTTGAAAAAAATGTTCACCCATGAACTTTCAAGAGGTCACCACTTTTGACATTTCTACAAAGTTTCATGGCTGTAGCCTCTATAGTTTCGGAGAAAAAGTGCTGTGACATACAGACGGACGGACGGACAGACGGACACAGGTCGTGATTGCAATAGGGTTTTGTATTTTAGTACAAAACCCTAATGATTAGAAACTAAAGAGCGCAAATTGGGAAAAGGAACGAATGTTTGAAGAGCTAGAGGTGCTCAGAGAAATTGGACGAAAAGAAATTCAAAAGAGGATTCAGAAGGAAGTTGTCGGCGGCGGGGAGCTGCCGTTCAAGGAGGAAGAGCTGGATGAAGACTTTGCCCCAAAAGCTCATATCCGGCGTATGCAGGAGGTATTCTAAACATATAAAGGATTGGATGAGGATGAAAGCTTAAATATACTAATCGATGAAAGTCTACCATTTGTCTTGGACGAAGCAGTGCAGCAACAGCAGCCGTATGCTGAACGTATCACAAATTCCGAGTTTGAAGACCATGCTGCAGATGAAGGTGATTGTGATGTACTCATCAAACAAAGCAAGTCATTGAGAAGCGTAAAGAATCGTGGAATCAAAGTGCTATTGGTTATATGATGGACGCCTTTGCTTTTGGATAATTTCTCTGATAAAGTTGACAGTTGGCTACAGAACCATTGTGACTCTTTCTCGTCAAAATTTGTTCGAGATTCGAAACGAAATTGCATTAATGGGTACGAAAATATTTATTTAAATTTACATATACGATAGCAAAACAAGTCATTTATAATTTAAGCTAGGTTACAAAAGGGGGAACATTATTCTTGATTATTGAACGGTTTTAATATCATGATATCTTTTAATTAGATTTTTCTATTTAAATTAAATGGTTTTAAGGTGAAGTTTTACATATGATTTGTATATTATTGATTGTGATTCTTATGTTTAAGCGCTCCGAAAAATGAGGAAGTTTCATTTTTGAACAATGCTGCTTTCTGAAACTAGGAGCGACTTCAAAATATTCTGTTTAAAAGACCCAAACGTATGATAGTTGAAGGTAGAGATATTCACAAGGTTCGTTGCTCCATTCCTATGGTAGTAGGCCCATTGATTTTTTACCCAGAGGGCTCCAAAGATTGTTTCGAAGAATCCAACACAGTATGGACAGGTAAAGAAAGGAAGCTAGGTGTTTAATTCCAAATTTACGAGAAAATCGAACCACGTAGCTTTGAACCTTTTAAAACAAGTTTTCACATGGGATTTTTGTCAGACTGCAATCAACGAGTGTAACTTTGGGTATTTGAAGTTCACTGGCTCAGTTGAGGGAGTTTCATCGAACTTTTCTTTCTGTTTGTATGTACCGGTGTTTAATTCAACTTAAATAAACCTCATTAAATTCAGTGGCATCGAATAGATTTGTATGTCCTGAGAAACGAACTTTATTAAATGCCTCGCGGAAACCTTAGAGGTTGTTGTATATAGTCAATTATTTCGTTGATTTGCTCATGTGTATTTTTATACTCTTGTTCCTAATAGCCATCTAAGGTTTAGGAAAGGAAGTTTATTTTGGGAGTATAATTGAGGAATGTATATAGCTCCAGTTTGGTTCGTTCAGGAAAATGTAGGACTAAATATGATCATGCTTGATGGGGCTGAGATCTTTTGCTTAGTAACCATTCGCTCGCAGTGACATTGTGCAGTCAATAGACTACTCTATTCGAGATAAACTTCTTCTATCTTTGGATCGTCTTTGAAACGTGGAAGCTAGCCTGAAAAAGGGAGAAGCAACATTACATTTTTATATGTTCCAAAACGAAATTATTTTTGGGCAATTGAAACCGATTCTTCATATATAGACATAATCGTAGAATTGATCCGACGTAAAAATTTGGTTGAAATGAATAATTAAATGGACATATGCTTTTAACTTGATGAATTTTTTCTTTAAAAGATCAAAACAAGAATAAAATGAACAGTATTTTTAGCAATTCAACCCTGTAAATATTCCCACTTATGAAATCTCAATTAAAGAAAAATAAATTCCTATTATTGGCGTAAGCTTGAGACCCTAAGAATCTAATTTAATGTTTGAAGAAAACAAGAATTAATTACATAGTTGGTTTGAACTTCGTGTAGAAAGGAATGAATAATATATTATGCAAAGTAACTTAGTTAAAAGTCTAATTTCAATTTCCGAATAAAAATCTTATGCAATGTATTAAGTCTAATTGATTGATAGTAGTTTAAGAAACGTTTTACTTACGAATAATATAAATTTGATGAATGATCTTTGTTCAGAAAAATAATAAAAACGTTACTCGAGGATCTTGTGAAAACAAATATTAATTATTGTCAAATAAGAGAAAAATAATATGAATTGCTAAAAAAATCTAACAACGTCGGTCTTTTCCTTTTGGCTCCTTCTGACCGGGTACAGGACTCGTCACGGTGGAAGGCTTTGTCTAAAAAAATGAGGTAGCCATCGGGCGCGCTCCAACTTTCTTTAGTTTCAGGGACTCTTGCGGGTTGAGTGGCCTCGAGCAAGATGCCTTTTTATGGCATAGGGTTATGTGATTCGCTCACATAACTCTATGATATAAATTGGTCATCGGTATATTTCTTTTCTGATGGGAAGGCTCATACCAGTTACGTTGTATGAGTTTTCCACTCAGAAGGGAAATATATGGCCACTGCAACATTTATGGATCTTGATCCGGTTGGGCGGTTGCGAGGGGGCACCACCATCATCCGGTTGTCCCACTCTTATTTGTGGGCCATAAGAATCGTCGGGTAACGACGAGGTTCCCCTAAGTCCGTCTGTTTTGGTTTGTTTCAGCTTGTTCTTTGAACAAACAATTTTCCCCTTTGCAGTTACCTACAATATTTCGACTTCGGTCGTCCTTTCTTTTGGGACCCGAGAATTCGTGAATGCGAAATTCCTTTGTAGTGAGTCCTTGTACTGGGGGAACGAACCCGCCCCACCACACCGCAATGCTAGCCTGCCAGTGCATTCACGCCGAGGCAGCGGACCATCGCTGCAGTCCTTTACAGACATTTATACTTACCTATTCACTACAAACTACCCCACCGCGAAGGAAGTGAGCCACGCGTCGGATGCGGAGCTTCTGGAGAAGGGTCAGACATTCGAGGAAGGCGCTACGGGAAATACACTTAGATGAATTATTAAGGGATGACTTTCGACCATATGCGTCAGCTCACCTCCCGCTAAAGCGATTGTCAGGCTTAGTCGATGCGGGAGCCAGTGTGAATTGCATGTCAGCCGATTTTGCAGGGGAGGTGCTGGCAACTGACGCGGACCAAATGTATCATTTTACCACCTGGTTAAGCACGGCGGATGGAAGTCGCTACTCCGTAGTGGGGAAAATTACGACGGATGTCACATTCAAAGGGTAACTAAACCTCTGCAATTTTATATTATCCCCCAATCAACCCAGAATCTTTACCTAGAAGTGGATTTCGTTCAAAAATTTAACTTGGCCCGGGCACTGTTTTTCGGCACGACACTGGATTCCGTCGCCACTGTTCCTGACGAAACTCCAACTCCCCACTCATTACGGCATGCACTGGATGTGAATCAACAACTGCGACTTGACTCGGCTATATCGGCTTTTCCATCGTATGAGGTCTCGGCAGAACGGCCCTGGTGTTTCACACAATAGATGTGGGGGATGCTAAATCCATAAAATACAGACATTTTGCCATATCTCCGGCGAAGGAAAAGTCGTTATATGCCGAAGTTGATCAAATGCTAGCACTAGGCGTGATCGAAGAGTCTCAGAGCGCGTGGGCTTTCCCGGTCACCTCAGTTGTCAAGCCGAACAAGGTCCGGCTATGCTTAGATGCCAGACGTTTAAACACCGTCACTGTCACGGACGCGTACCCGTTGATTGAAGGCATCTTGAGTCGATTGCCTAAAGCCCATTACATCGAAACTTGGTGCCCTACGGAAGCCTTGTATACATGACGCGAAAAATATGGACGCGATAGTGCGGGGACTCTTCCCCACCCATCCCGTCCGTGTTGATGCTGTCCACGGTGAAACAGCAGTAGAGTGCCCACTCTTCACACAGCTGGAAGAGGCAGTCCTCTCCTTGAAAGCGAGGAAGGCTACAGGTCCAGATGGTATTCCAGCTGAGGTGTTGCGGCTCGTCTATCACCATTGTCCTGACTTGCTGCTCAGCACATTCAACGCTTGCCTACGGGACGGGGTTTTCCCAGTACGATGGAAGGTGGCGAGGCTCGTGCTGATCAGCAAGGGGAAGGGAAATCCCAAATCGCCGTCTGCATACCACCTGTTATGCATGCTAGACACGGCTGGGAAAGTGCTAGAGAAACTCATCAAGGGAAGACTCACTGACGCGATTCGTGCTGCTGGGGACCTATCTCCTCGGCAGTACGGCTTTAGAGCAGGACGTTCTACCATTGATGCGATTGCAGAGGTGGTGAACGCGGTCCAAAAGGCAGAGGCATATAGTCGCACCAAGCGACGGATCGTCCTGTTGGTGACACTCGACGTCAGGAATGCCTTCAACTCCACTAGATGGGTGGATATTCTGGACACCCTGGAAAACTCTTTTCAAGTTCCAGAATATCTAATGCGGCTTTTGAGGAACTACCTAAAGGACCGAAGCCTGCTCTACGACACGACACAGGGCCAACGAAGGATGGAAATTACATCGGGTGTTGCCCAGGGATCTATCCTTGGTCCGGACCTGTGGAACGTGTCTTACGACGGGCTACTGAGACTTGAGATGCCAGATGAGTCGCGCTTGGTCGGTTATGCGGATGATGTTGCGGCTCTGGTCGCTGGACGCACCGTTGAACAAGCGCAACTTAGGCTAGGTATGCTAATCCGCCGAGTGAGGGACTGGATGACTGCTCGTGGGCTCAGTTTAGCACTGGAGAAAACCGAAGTGGTCGTCTTGACAAAAAAGAGAATCCCTAGAGTAAGGATGATCAATATTGGAGATATACAAATCGAATCGAAGCCAGCGGTGAAGTACCTGGGGCAACTGATCGACTCAAAGATGAGTTTCTCTGAGCAAATCAGAGCAACGGCTGAGAAGGCTGCTTCGGGAATATCGGCCCTGAGTCGACAAATGGCCAACGTAGGGGGACCCAGCCCATCAAGAAGACGCCTTTTGATGAGTACTGTAGGGTCAGTGCTACTGTACGGAGCAGAGGTATGGGGCGACGCTCTCAGCAAGGAGGTATACCGAAAACGTTTGGCACAGGTACATAGAAGAGGAGCACTCAGGATTGCATCTTCGTATCCAACAGTCTCTGACTCGGCGGTGAGAGTGATTGCAGGCGTGATACCTGTCGCCTTCCTTGCTAGAGAGCGCCGCACTATTTACCTGCGCCGAAATGAGGATGCGAGGGAGAAAGTTGTCCGCGAGGAGAGACAGCGCTCACTCAACGATTGGCAGTAGTCTTGGGTGAATTGCACGAAGGGAAGGTAGACTGCGCGCCTCATCCTGGATATAAGACCATGGCCAAATCGAAGGCATGGTGAGACTGACTTCTATCTGACCCAGCTTTTGAGCGGGCACGGGTGTTTTCAGTCTTGCCTGCACAAGATCGGTAAGTCACGGTCTCCCGATTGGCGGTTTTGCCCAAAAGAGGAGGACAATGCCTGTCACACATTTTTTGCGTTCACAAAATGGGTCAGGCTGTGAAGGGAAGTCTACAGGGAGACGGGAGAGCTCACCCCGGACAATAAAGTTGCGGTGATGCTCGAATTGGTTGACAAATGGAACCAGGTGGCACATTATGCTCGGGCAGTCCTTAAAATATAAAAGGGACTCACAACAGCCGGGGGCGCTAGGGCTGGGGGATCGCTCTTCTGGCATTTCCTCTTCACCTCTCTCCTCCCGCTAGGAAAGGAACTCCCAAGCTTGAAGGCACCCCACGGCGTAACAAAACGAGACCTGGCCCGAAGTAATGTGTCAAACGGTTCCAGGCTGGGTTCTCAGGTTGACAGAGGAGGTGTTTAGTGGGTAGTCCAGTTGCGCATGGGAGTCCCACACTCTGTGCATAAATAGCATTCACCTCCCTACCACAACAAAAAAAAAGCCCATTACATCACGAGTTTAGACCTCAAGGACGCTTTCTGGCAAATCCCGTTAGACGCAGGCTCAAAGGAGAAAACAGCCTTCACGGTCCCAGGTCGCCCACTGTATCAATTTGTGACCATGCCATTCGGATTGTGCAATGCCCCTCAGACAATGACGCGCCTTATGGATAAGGTGATACCACCGCATTTACGGCAACAAGTTTTCGTATACTTGGACGATCTGCTGCTTATAACCGAGACCTTTAATGAACACCTTGACCTTCCCCTTTGCAGTTACCTACAGTATTTCGACTTCTGTCGCCCTTTCTTTTGAGACCCAAGAATTCGTGATTGCGAAATTCTTTTGTAGTGGGTCATTATGCTGGGGGAACGAACCCGCCCCATGACACATCAATCCTAGCCTGCCAGCGCATTCACGCGTCCCCAGACAAGGGTATTCTTGGCGGATATCAACATCTTCTTTCGCCGAGGTAGCAGACCATCGCTGCAGTCCTTTACGGACGTTTATACTTACCTATTCATTACAAAATGACGCCCAACGTGAGACCCGAAATGCCCAGTTGTATCATCAGTCGTGCGCACGAGGCAGTCCATCGTCTCTAGGTGTCAAGATTATTGGCGGGTAGGTGACTACTTAAGGCTATTGCGCTAATCGTGCCCCAGCATCGAATAACTTCCGTACGTGTGTTGTCCTCGGACATCAATATCGTTTGGACCTGCTTTTGACTCATACTTTGGTAGTCTACCACCATTGTATGACTAGTACGGCCAAATGATATTAGAGTCCGTATGTGTATTCCAAGTGGTGCCTAAGTGTGTTTCATTACATAGATCTTGATTCATGTGATTGGCTGCTTAGCTAGTCCATGACTATCCATGACAAGACACGGGCTGTTTATGGGTCAGAATTTAACCCTGAGCTGACAAGTTGTAACTTGTGAAAACTTGCAGAAGAGGGAGCACTTCCGAACCCTGATTCTTATGCTAGAGAGTAGTCCCTGTGACGCTGCAGGAGGAGTGTGCCATTGGTGTCCGTACTTGAGAAGAGAGAGTGAAATGGAAAGACCGCTAATTTTCATGATAAACAATTAAACTTTTTCATACTTTTTTTTTGAGGCTCATTAATAGCTCGCCACTTTCAGCCACTTTGGTAATTGCAAATAATTGTTCTGGTTGTTTTTATAAATAAATATATTTAGCATTAAATTTCTTTTAGGATTTAAATTCTTCATTAGGAACCAATTTGTAACAGAAAATGTCCACCAAACGTACGCCAGACAAGCGTCGGTTGCGTTTGGATGCAGGGCTCACGCCATTGTGCGTCATCTGTCAACAGGCACAAAACGATGGGACGTCCGTACAAACGTTGGCGTGCGGGCATGTATTTCACAAAGCCTGCGTGACGCAGCATTTACTGATCAGCCGGACTTGCCCTTTGTGCCGACAACCAGCAACGTCGGCGGGTCCACCTTCCAACCACCTGGAACTCCCAGTTGCTCAAGGGGCGGTGCCCAAATCAAACGGCCACCGAGATCAGGTTCCACCAGCTGCTGATGAGCCTGATTTAGTGGGCGGAGCCGAAGCAGTGCCGCCTGCTAAAGGGCAGAGACCAACTGTCCTGAGGCAACCGTCCTGCAAGACCTGATGGCATTCATGCAAGGGCTGACTACCCGGTTAGCCGCGCTCGAAAGAAAGCAGGAAAATCCAATCCCACCTCGTCAAAGATTTGGACCTAAATACCTGGGATTTTCTGGTAGATCAGTGACGCGATCCCGAAAGAAACCGGTCCGGTGCGGCAATGAATCCTTTGGCTCCAGTGTACCGGCCCAGAATGAGCCAAGTACCGCCACCAACTCTGGCTCCAGTGGCTCCTCCCGATCCTTCCACACGCTACGTATCAGCTGAAGCTGACGCAGACTCCCAGCTTCATTCATGGCTGGAATCTGCATTTCAGCGGGGAACCCAACACTAGAACTGTGGAGGTTTTCATTGGTTGGGTGGAGTCGCTGATCGAGTAGATTTTGGCAGGACCACACGGCGCTGGCAGGATACTTGCCGATGCTGCTTAGGGGAGCAGCACTCGAGACGTACTGGGGGATACATTCGGCCCCACCATCAATCCGCTGGTCACGGCTGAAGGAGATACTCCGCATGGAGTACCCTACGATCGATATGGATGAGAGGGTCCTGGACAAGATCCATGCCAGATGGCAACGTCCGGATGAGCCCTTTCATCAGTACTGGGCCGACAGCCTTCGGCTGAATGACCAGCTATCAGAGCCGATGTCATCCAACCAACTGCTGCGGGTGTTGAAGCGCAACCTAAGGCCGGAATTTCGTCACCATATCGCGGACTCAGATCCGCAGAGTATGGAAGCACTGCTGAGGACCGTGAGTCAGCTGGAGGGGGTTGAGGAAGACCTCCGAGAACGGCCTTGGTTACTAGCTAGGACGGAATCGCGGAAATGGCACCAGACTATACGACCACGAAGCTGGAGGAAAATATGGAATTGGACGAGCTTGCTGTAGCAGCGGTGGGGAACCTTACGACCTGATGGAACTGCAAGCAAACCAGACACCGGTTTATTGCATGTAGAGCAGAGCGTATGGTTTTCTGTTACGGTTGCGGTAAGCCGAACACCTACTTTCTGGACTGCCCAGATTGTTCCGCTCCAAAAAACGGCCAAACGAGTACCCGACCACCTCAGCTTTACTCTAAAACCCCGCAGTAGTTCCTGAGCCAGCTGCCAACCCCAACAACCCTGCCGATAACCCACCCGCCATGACTACTATGACTGCGGATGTTCCTTCTCTTCCGAAGGCCTCGCCAACGACAGTATTGAAGTGACCACCGCTGTCACTGCCTGAGAAACCTCGGTAGCCCCAGATACGCGTACTAAAACCATATCATGTTCAACTGCAGGAATATCGGGCGACTCGAGAGCGAATATTTGCTTCCGAAGAAGTCAACTCTCGCCCGCGCAAAGCAAAATCGTCAACCCATCGTTGGCGGAGTTTCCGCAAGAGAGTGCGCACCTGCCGTCAAACATTAAACTTTTGTAACATCTCGGAGGTTTCTGAGAATGATACCAGACCCTACCACCCAATCAAAGTGGTGGGGCGAAATCGCGATTGTACTGATTGACACGGGTACCATTATCAGTTGTCTTGCCTCGAGCCTTGGCTCGAAGTTACTCCATCAACATCCTACCTTGATTAAGCCCTGGCGCTCTGAAATTAGTACAGCTGATGGCACCAAACATCCTATCCAAGGTAAACTGACAACACTCGTGACGTTCAGAGGTCAAACGAAGGATATTACTTTCTACATTATCCCGTCACTGCCTCAGAACGTATACAGATTTGTCTTTAAATGCTAGATATGTCAATGAACTCGCTTCTATACCCGATAGGTATGAACTGACACCTAACCAACGACAACGCCTGGAAGCGTCCATCGCTGCTTTTCCATCTTAGGCTACCCAAGGCCTTAGCCACACCACTCTGGTCTCACATGTCATCGATGTTGGCAATAGTAAGCCAATCAAGCAGAGACACTATGCCATCTCACTGGCCATGGAGAAGTTAGTGTATGCAGAGTTGGAAAGGATGCTCAAGTTGGGGGTTATAGAGGAGTCCCAAAGTGCCTGGTCCTCACCGGTAACCTTGGTGGTGAAGGCAGGTAAAGTCCATTTTTGTCTAGATACCCGGAAGGTAAACGTAGTGACCGTAAAAGATGCTTATCCTCTTCCGCTCATTGATGGAATATTAGGCACACTGCCGAAGCAAATTATATTACCAGTCTCGACCTAAAAGACGCCTTCTGGCAAATTTCACTCGATGAGGGGTCGAGGGATAAGACCGCCTTCACAGTGCCTGGACGACCACTATACCAGCTCGTCTCAATGCCTTTTGGCCTGCGTGATGCACCACAAACGATGACCCGGCTGATGGACAAAGTCATTCCACCTCATCTGAAACACCAAGTGTTTGTGTACCTGGATGAGCTTCTACTCATCACGGAAACGTTCGACCAATACCTCTTACTCCTGCAAGAAGAAGCCCTGTACATCAGTAAGGCGGGACTCACCATCAACGTACAAAAAAGTAAGTTTGTCATGAACGCGGTCCGATACCTAGGACATGTCATCGGACATGGCAATATCAAAACGAATCCAGACAAAACTCGTGCGATTGACGAGTTCCCCTTACCAAAAACGGTTAAGCACCTACGTCGTTTCCTTGGTGTGTGCGGTTGGTACCGAAGGTTCGTTCGGAATTATGCAACAGTCTCAGCGCCCTTGTTGGACATGCTGCGGAAAGGGAAGTTCATTTGAACCGAGCTCAGTCGAAAGAAGAGCTAAAACAAGCCCTAACATCAGCTCCAGTCTTGCACAGCCCTGACTTTGAGAAGCCCTTCTCCATTCATTGTGACGCAAGTCAACATGGAGTAGGAGCCATGCTTGTGCAATTGACCGAAGAGGGAGAGGAAGCTCCCATCGCCTTCATGTCCAATAAGCTGAACTCGGCCCAAAGGAACCATACCGTGTCCGAGCAGGAATGTTTGGCCACAGTGATGGCTGTGAAGAAATTCCGAGCCTATATCGAGGGCCACCAGTTTGAGATCATCACAGACCACGCTTCACTACAATGATTGATGAACCAAGCCGACTTACATGGACGACTGGCCCGATGGGCTCTTAAACTGCAAGGGATCAAGTTTTCCATGACACACTGGAAAGGGACCCAGAACATCGTGCCCGATACTCTCTTGCGAATGTTTTCACCAGAGGGAGCCGAATGGACAGTGAATGACGAGGACCCCATCGAGATAGATTTGGACAGCCCACATTTCGAATCAGACAGCTACAAAGAGTTGAGGCAAACCATCCTGACTCAGCAATCACAGTTGCCTGATTTGAAAGTGATAGACGGCTACGTATATAGACGGAATGAATACGCCACTGGTGATCCATGGCAGGAAGAAGGTCCTGAAAACTCTGGGTACCAGAAGAAATGACAGAACATCTGATCCTCCGCGCACATGACCATCCTTTAAGTGCCCACTTAGGTTACGGTCGGATGCTACTCAAGAAATACTTCTTCTGGCCCAAAATGGCATCCAAGGTCAAAGACTACGTGAGCGCCTGTGAGACCTGTAAAGGCACTAAAGCGCCCAACCAGCCTCTTCGACCTCTTATGGGTCAACTCAACGTCCCAGAACGCGTATTCCAACGTCTGTACATAGATCTACTCGGTCAATATCCTCGATCTTCCATGGGACACATTGGAGCTATCGTTGTGTTACACCAGCTCTCGAAATTCCCACTGGTGGAACCTATTCGTAAGCTCACGACTCCATCTTTCGTGAAATCGCTAGAGGGTCCGGTATTCCACGTGTTTGGGGTTCCAAAAAGTGTGTACTCGGATAACGGAGTGCAGTTCAGATCTCGGCAGCTTAAGGGCCTACTTGAAGAGTACGGCGTCGAACACCATATGACGCCCATATACTCTCCTTAGTCCAACGCATCTGAACGTTTGTACCGTAGACTGTTAGCCGCGATCCATTCTTATGTTCATCCAACTCAGAAAGATTGGGACCGCAGATTGTCCGCCATCACGTGCGCTCTGTGGTCGTCTTATCATTCCATCACCGGTGTCTCACCTTACTTTGCTGCCTTCGGACAGCACATGATTTGCCATGGTAAATCATTCAAGCTACTACGGCAATTGAAGTGTTTGGGAGATCCCGTCGTTGCGCTGGAGCCCCACGATCGTTTAAGAGACCTCCGTCAACAAATCGGACGGAAGATAAAGTCCGCAGGACGTGCAAATGAGGCACAGTACAACCTCAGGTCACGAACTTCCAATTTTAGAGAAGGAGATGAGGTTTTTCGGCGTAATTTTCATCAAAGTGACGCCGCTGGGCATTACGATGCCAAGCCGGACCGGCGCTTCTTGAAAAGCCGCATACAAAAGGTAGTAGGACCCAATCGTTACCTGTTAACTGACCTATCGGGGAAAGAAGTCAGGGTATATCACGCAAAAGACCTGCGCCGATAATTATATAAATACGTCTGTTCTATCCGTCTGTACTCAGTTTCAACCCCACGCAAGTTTACACACTCACAGGAAAACGTAAATATACGTGTCAGTCTGTCAGTCCGTCAATTGTTTTTTTTTATTATTCGTCTCACTCCGCATTCCGACTCCGAAGACAACCGATGCTCAAACGAAAGATCCTTCAGCTCCTGTTTTGCAATCCTCGTCACCTTGGAATTTCGAGAAAATTAGCTGCCCTGTAGTAACCGAGTAGCCACACCAGCAAACTGCTCGAAAACATTCCTACCCTTTAACCGAAATTGTAATTCATAAAATTGTTTTTTTTTGTCTCCTATTATTATTAAACGTAATTTTTATATCAATTTTCTTTATGTCATATTTAAACGGTTCACTTTAATTGTATTGGTCATGAAGTTTAAGTTTTATTACTATATTGAAATCCTTTCCATTTCTCTTTTTACTTCAGTTAATTTTTGTTTCGAGCAGTTACAATATCAAACTGCTCGAAAACTCTCCTATCTCCTATCAAAATTTTAATTAATGGCAACCCATAAATGAGCAACTATAACAGTTGAGGGAGCTGTGTGGAGGTGAGGTTGAGACGACAGTCAGTGTTGGACGTGACGTGTTTTCTGCAGCTTGCGACATAAAAGTTTTGTTGTGTTTGCGCAAACGATGCTTAATTTTGTGTTGCAGAAGTTTGTGTTGTGTAACATTGCCCACTGCTGACTTAGATTTGTTTTCTTGTGATTGATATTTAACCAATCAGCAAGAAAAGCAGTTCTCTGGACATTGGAGTACCACCCTTCATATGGGTGAGGTGCCATGTTTGGAAAACAGGTGAAGGAAGATTCCTGTTAGTGTACAAGGCGAACGGTTGTGAGCTGCAAAAATTCAGTATGTGTTCTGAGTTTTTCATTTTTGCATCGGTGTCAGAAGTGAATAGATGAAAACGAATGAGGATTGTGCTAGATCATGTGACGGGCTCCGCCAGAGGGAATCGCCCAAGAGAATATCGTGACGGAAGCGGAGTCTCGGAGTCATCATCTGGCGAGGGCTCGGATGGTTCAGAGGATGAAGTCGTAGCAAGTGAACAATTCGATGAAGAATCTTATGACACGCGCACTGCACTTAGAGGTAAAAATCCAAACATTTATAATAAAGAACAAAATTTTTCCAAAACTCGGATGAGAATACGGAAGACAGACAACGATTAGAAACTAAAGAGCGCTAATTGGGGGAAAAGGAACGAAGGTTTGAAGAGCTAGAGGTGCTCAGAGAAATTGGACGAAAAGAAATTCAAAAGAGGATTCAGAAGGAAGTTGTCGGTGGCGGGGGGCTGCCGTTCAAGGAGGAAGAGCTGGATGAAGACTTTGCCCCAAAAGCCAATGTCCAGCGTATGCAGGAGGTATTCCAAAAATATAAAGGATTGGATGAGGATGAAAGCTTAAATATACTAATCGATGAAAGTCCACCATTTGTCTTGGACGAAGCAGTGCAGCAACAGCAGCCGTATGCTGAACGTATCACAAATTCCGAGTTTGAAGACCATGCTGTAGATGAAGGTGATTGTGATGTGGAAGATGTACTCATCAAACAAAGCAAGTCATTAAGAAGCGTAAAGAATCGTGGAATCAAAGTGTTATTTGTTTTATGATGGACGCCTTTGCTTTTGGATAATTTCTCTGATAAAGTTGACAGTTGGCTACAGAACCATTGTGACTCTTTCTCGTCAAAATTTGTTCGAGATTCGAAACGAAATTGCATTAATGGGTACGAAAATATTTATTTAAATTTACATATACGATAGCAAAACAAATCATTTATAATTTAAGCTAGGTTACAAATGGGGGAACATTATTCTCGATCATTGAACGGTTTTAATATCATGATATCTTTTAATTAGATTTTTCTATTTAAATTAAATGGTTTTAAGGTGAAGTTTTACATACGATTTGTATATTATTGATTGTGATTCTTATGTTTAAGCGCTCCGAAAAATGAGGTAGTTTCATTTTTGAACATTCATACTTATCAATGCTGATTTCTGAAACTAGGAGCGACTTCAAAATATTCTGTTTAAAAGACCCAAACGTATGATGGTTGAAGGTAGATATATTCACAAGGTTCGTTGCTCCATTCCTATGGTAGTAGGCCCATTGATTTTTACCTAGAGGGCTCCAAAGATTGTTTCGAAGAATCCAACACAGTATGGACAGGTAAAGAAAGGAAGCTAGGTGTTTAATTCCAAATTTACGAGAAAATCGAAACACGTAGCTTTGAACCTTTTAAAACAAGTTTTCACATGGGATTTTTGTCAGACTGCAATCAACGAGTGTAACTTTGGGTATTTGAAGTTCACTGGCTCAGTTGAGGGAGTTTCATCGAACTTTTCTTTCTGTTTGTATGTACCGGTGTTTAATTCAACTTAAATAAACCTCATTAAATTCAGTGGCATCGAATAGATTTGTATGTCCTGAGAAACGAACTTTATTAAATGCCTCGCGGAAACCTTAGAGGTTGTTGTATATAGTCAATTATTTCGTTGATTTGCTCATGTGTATTTTTATACTCTTGTTCCTAATAGCCATCTAAGGTTTACGAAAGGAAGTTTTTTTTGGGAGTATAATTGAGGAATGTATATAGCTCCAGTTTGGCTCGTTCAGGAAAATGTAGGACTAAATATGATCATGCTTGATGGGGCTGAGATCTTTTGCTTAGTAACCATTCGCTCGCAGTGACATTGTGCAGTCAATAGACTACTCTATTCGAGATAAACCTCTTCTATCTTTGGATCGTCTTTGAAACGCGGAATCTAGCCTGAAAAAGGGAGAAGCAACATTACATTTTTATATGTTCCAAAACGAAATTATTTTTGCGCAATTGAAACCGATTTTTCATATATAGACATAATCGTAGAATTGATCCGACGTAAAAATTTGGTTGAAATGAATAATTAAATGGACATATGCTTTTAACTTGATGAATTTTTTCTTTAAAAGATCAAAACAAGAATAAAATGAACAGCATTTTTAGCAATTCAACCCTGTAAATATTCCCACTTATGAAATCTCAATTAAAGAAAAATAAATTCCAATTATTGGCGTAAGCTTGAGATCCTAAGAATCTAATTTAATGTTTGAAGAATTAATTACATAGTTGGTTTGAACTTCGTGTAGAAAGAATGAATAATATATTATGCAAAGTAACTTAGTTAAAAGTCTAATTTCAATTTCCGAATAAAAATCTTATGTAATCTTTTAAGTCTAACTCATTGATAGTAGTTTAAGAAGCGTTTTACTTACGAATAATATAAATTTGATGAATGATCTTTGTTCAGAAAAATAATAAAAAAATTACTCGAGGATCTTGTGAAAACAAATATTAATTATTGTCAAATAAGAGAAAAATAATATGAATAGCTAAAAAAATCTAACAACGTCGGTCTTTTCCTTTTGGCTCCTTCTGACTGGGTACAGGACTCGGTACGGTGGAAGGCTTTGTCTAAAAAAATGAGCTAGCCTTCGGGCGCGCTCCAACTTTCGTTAGTTTCAGGGACTCTTGCGGGTTGAGTGGCCTCGAGCAAGATGCCTTTTTATGGCATAGGGTTATGTGATTCGCTCACATAACTCTTTGATATAAATTGGTCATCGGTATATTTCTTTTCTGATGGGAAGGCTCATACAAGTTATGTTGTATGAGTTTTCCACTCAGAAGGGAAATATATGGCCACTGCAACCACCACCATCCGGTTGTCCTTCTCTTATTTGTGGGCCATAAGAATCGTCGGGTAACGACGAGGTTCCCCTAAGTCCGTCTGTTTTGGTTTGTTTCAGCTTGTTCTTTGAACAAACAATTTTCCCCTTTGCAGTTACCTACATTATTTCGACTTCGGTCGCCCTTTCTTTTGAGACCCAAGAATTCGTGAATGCGAAATTCTTTTGTAGTGGGTCCTTGTACTGGGGGAACGAACCTGCCCACGACACCGCAATGCTAGCCTGCCAGTGCATTCACGCGTCTCCAGACAAGGGCATTCTCGGCGGATATCAACATCTTCTTTCGCCGAGACAGCAGACCATTGCTGCAGTCCTTTACGGACATTTATACTTACCTATTCACTACAAACTACCCCACCGCGAAGGAAGCGAGCCACGCGTCCGATGCGGAGCTTCTGGAGAAGGGTCAGGCAGTCGAGGAAGGCGCTGCGGGAAATACACTTAGATGAATTATTAAGGGATGACTTTCGACCATATGCGTCAGCCCACCTCCCACTAAAGTGTTTGTCAGGCTTAGTCGATGCGGGAGCCAGTGTGAATTGCATATCAGCCGATTTTGCAGGGGAGGTGCTGGCAACTGACGCGGACCAAATCTATCATTTTACCACCTGGTTAAGCACGGCGGACGGAAGTCGCTACTCCGTAGTGGGGAAAATTACGACGGATGTCACATTCAAAGGGTAACTAAACCTCTGGAATTTTATATTATCCCCCAATCAATCCAGAATCTTTACCTAGAAGTGGATTTGGTCCGAAAATTTAACTTGGCCAGGGCACTGTTTTCCGGCACGACACTGGATTCCGTCGCCACTGTTCCTGACGAAACTCCAACTCCCCACTCATTACGGCATGCACTGGATGTGAATCAACAACTGCGACTTGACTCGGCTATATCGGCTTTTCCATCGTATGAGGTCTCGGCAGAACGGCCCTGATGTTTCACACAATAGATGTGGGGGATGCTAAATCCATAAAATAGAGACATTTTGCCATGTCTCCAGCAAAGGAAAAGTCGTTATATGCCGAAGTTGATCAAATGCTAGCACTAGGCGTGATCGAAGAGTCTCAGAGCGCGTGGGCTTCCCCGGTCACCTCAGTTGTCAAGCCGAACAAGGTCCGGCTATGCTTAGATGCCAGACGTTTAAACACCGTCACTGTCACGGACGCGTACCCGTTGATTGAAGGCATCTTGAGTCGATTGCCTAAAGTCCATTACATCATGAGTTTAGACCTCAAGGACGCTTTCTGGCGAATCCCGTCAGACCCAGGCTCAAAGGAGAAAACAGCGTTCACGGTCCCAGGTCGCCCACTGTATCAATTTGTGACCATGCCATTCGGATTGTGCAATGCCCCTCAGACAATGACGCGCCTTATGGATAAGGTGATACCACCGCATTAACGGCACCAAGTTTTCGTATACTTGGACGATCTGCTGCTTATAACCAAGACCTTTAACGAACACCTTGACCTGCTTTAGAAAGTGGCTTTACACATCCGGAGGGCTGGATTAACCATCAACATACAGAAGAGTGAGTTCGTGATGACAGAGGTGAAGTATTTGGGCCACATTATTGGGCATGGCATCATCAAGACCGACCCGGGCAAGACTCAAGCGATTGACGTTTTTCCACTCCCCAAGACCACCAAGCAATTACGCCGATTCCTAGGCTTATGTGGATGGTACCAACGTTTCGTACGTGACTATGCCACCATTACCACACCTTTGACCGACAAGCTGCATAAGGGACGTAAGTTCGTCTGGGAAGGGCCCAGCTTGCGAGCCTTCGAAGAGCCAAAGAAAAGTCTGACAATAGCCTCCGTGCTGCACAGCCCGGACTTTGACAAACCGTTCTCAATCCATTGTGACGCGATACAACATCGGGTGGGAGCAGTCTTAGTCCAGGTTGCACAAGACGGCGAGGAGAGGCCTATAGCCTTTATGTCCCACAAGCTGAACCCAGCCCAGCGGAACTACACGGTCTCGGAGCAGGAATGCTTGGCGGCTGTGCTGGCGTTGAACGATTTCGAGCATATGTAGAGGGACATCCCTTTGAAATCTTCACTGATCATGCATCTCTAAAATGGCTGATGAGCCAGACTGGTTTCCACGGGCGTTTGGCCAGATAGGCCGTGAAATTACAGGCGTTTGACTTCAAGATAAGACACCGCAAGGGAAGCCAGCACGTGGTATCAGACACATTATCAAGAATGTTTGCCCCCTCAAGGAGCCGAGTGGGCCCAGGAGGACGGCAGCACCCTATGGACCGACCTGGACCATCCCACCTTCAAGTCAATAGGTTACACCCAACTGATGAATACGATTCGGAACCAGTTACCACAGCTGCCAGAACTGCGGCTGACGGAGGGATTTATATACAAGCGGATGAGACATGCCTCCGGAGACCCCATCCAAGAAGGTGAACAGTGGAAGTTATGGGTGCCCGAAGAACTGACCTTCGACTTGATTAAGCGGGCTCGTGACCACCCATTGAGCGCGCACGGCAGTTATGGTCGTACCCTTCGGCAACTGAAGACGTACTTCTTTTGGCCTAAGATGGCGCAGCAAGTAAAAGAGTACTTAGCTGCCTATGAGCTGTGCAAATGCACTAAAACGCCCAATTCTGTTCTTTGGCCCCCGATTGGAAAATTCGAGCTACCGGCGCGGGTGTTCCAGCGCCTGTATATAGATCTCATTGGTCTGTACCCTCGCTTGACTTCGGGATATACGAAAGCTGTCGTGGACCTGGACCAATTGTCCAAATTCCCAATTATTGAACCAATTCGAAACCTGCACACTGGTTCGATAGTCAGCTTCCTGGAAAATCGCGTTTTCCAAATATTTGGAGTACCGGAAAAGGTGGTCTTCGACAACGGGGTTCAGTTCACCTCGGCTAAATTTCGGGATCTAATGGGTAAGTATGGCATAACGCATCAGCGGACCATCGTTTATTCGCCGCAAGCCAATGCGTCCGGGCAGCTGAACCACACCCTCATAGCCACCGTTCGTGCCTACATCCAACCAGATCAGAAGGATTGGGACCGCAGGATTTCCGCCATCACCTGTGCCCTGCGTTCGTCTTATCACTCCACCACAGGCATCTCCCTATACTTTGCCGTGTTCGGCCAGCATATGATCTGCCACGGAAACTCGTACCGGCTAGTGAGGCAGTTGAAAGGTTTGGAAGACCCAATAGTGGTTCTGGAGCCGCACGAGAAACTCCAAATTTTACGAGAATGAATTCGGGAGAAGATTGAAGACAGTAGACAGGTGGGGGAGGAGCGTTACAACCTGTGATCTCATCCTTCTGGCTTCAAGGCAGGCGACGAAATCTACCGTCGGAATTTCAGACAAAGTGAAGCAAGCTGGCACTACAGTGCCAAACTAGACAAGAAGTTCGTGAAGTGTCGTGCCCTACAAGTTTTAAGTCCCACGCTATATTTTATTGCGGATATGTTCGGCAAGGAGCTGGGAGTTTACCATGCCAAAGACCTACGACGGTGAAAAGTGCCAGCAAAGAGTTCTTCCTTCTCGCTGTTGTCCCCCGCTTTTATCTCCTGTGTAGCATTGATCGCCTTCTCCTGGGCTCAAAATATTAGCGACTTCTTTGGGTCAGAACGTGCCGCGGGAAGATTTGCCATCCACAAGTCCCATGACCTCTTCTACCGTCATACAAGTAAAGCCATCTATGGCCAACCAGCGTATCCTTCAGTCTCCCCATGCCTGGCTGGCATCGTGAACACTGCCCTGTAATGAGTCGGCCTACGCCACTGCCGACTCGCACCCATGGTCATCGCTACCATATGGCTTTCGAGTAAACGTCAGCTTTGGATGACATTCCCATCCTACGTCAGTTTGAGTCGAGGAATGTCATCCAAAGCTGACGGCAGTTGGAGTCGTTAATGTCAAACGGGTACAGGCGGCAGATAACCGTACACAGCGCGCGTGGTTCGCAAGTTTAAATTGTGCAGAGGCATGACGAGTGTGTGTTTGAGTGTGTGGCTTCCACGGCTCTTCTCATATGAGCGAAGGTAATTAGACATATTTCAACTGCCCCCACACAATCCGAGTGGGAATAAAGCAGGGAAGCAGCAGCAGTAGGAGCTTCACCGGAGATATTAGGTAGCGCTGCTTTCCCAGTTGGCTTTAATTTTGCTGATTTAACCTCAAACTCTTAGTTTTATAAATTGCGCCAAAATCTTGCTTAATCATCCGCTCACATGAAGATGTTAGTCCTGAGGACACAACTAAAAGTCAAAACTGTATCAAAAGGAAAGTCATTTTTGCTGATGATCAAGGTCGCTCATTGACTGAAATTCATATAATGTCAGAGCCCTCAAGTGTACCCCCCCACTATGGAGCAGTAAGCTTCTTGCACAAATCACACCAGCACTAGCCAGCCACACCCGTTAGAACAATGGGCTATTGATTTCCGACAACCTGCATCTGATTATCTTCAATTCAGGAAGCGCATTGATGAGCTCAACGTATCGTTGGGGTATGCTATTGTACGTGAGAATGAATCGATTGATGTACGTTTAAGTTCTGCTTACTCTCCACAGTAGAATCTCACTCTCCTCTAATCTCAATCGCAGTCTCGAATCTGGAAGCGGACGAAACGAGGAAGCATGCGAGTGTATCAAGCAGGATTGATAAATATATGAAACCACCGATTGTGATTCGATTTGTTGTTATTGGATATGGAAGAACACCAGGTCTTATCTTCTTTCTGGTATTTATATAAGAAGAAGCCATCAGACTGACTATAAATTGATAAAGCAAACATTAAAAGTTGAATCGTTCACATAAGTATAATACTATATACAGGGTTATCCACTTCGTGGTAGGATAGTATAACCCTGCCATTTGACATCTGTCAGAATTAACTGTCCTCCAAAGCATGTTTGTTTTTAATTGAAGGTTTGCCATCTAGAAATATGGATCCTTTAACAGTCGAAGAACGCGTTAAAATAATTAAATTTTATTATAAAAATGGTGATTCTGCTGTATCAACATTTAAGGCTTTACGAGCCGATTACGGTCGACATAATCGACCTACACAGCAAACAATTTCGACCACAGTGAGAAAATTTGAAGAGACTGGATCGGTTATTGATATTGCAAGGCCTGTGCATCATCGCAACATTCGTTTTGCTCAAAATGTCGCTGTCGTTCCTCCAAGTGTGAAGATAGACCCGAATTTGTCGATTCCTCGACGTGCTCAACATTTGGGCTTGTCTTACGGCTCATTGTGGCGAATCTTGCATTTGGATTTGTATCTCCATCCATACAAAATCTAACTCACTCAAGAACTTAAGCCTCAAGACCATACACAACGCAGAATGTATGCGAATTGGGTGATTGAACAACAAGCCATTGATAACGATTTTTCTAACAAAATTTTCTTTAGTGATGAGGCTCATTTTCCGCTCCGTGGTTATGTAAATAAACAGAATTGCCACATATGCGGCTCTCAAAATCTTCAAGTGATCGCAGAAAGGCCTTTGCATTCGGAAAAAGTGACCGTTTGGTGTGCATTATGGTCTGGTGGTGTTATTGGCCCGTAGTATTTTGAAAACGATCAAGGAAGAGCCATTACAGTCAATTCTGACCGCTTTGGACGGATGTTAACCGATTATTTTTGGAGAGAAATTGAAGATTATGATCTGGAGAATATGTGGTTCCAACAGGACGGAGCCACAAGCCACAACACAGGCTAATCGAGCACTTTTGCAAGAGCAGTTTCCAGGACGCGTAATTTCGAGATTGAGTGATGTCAATTGGCTCGCAAGATCCTTCGAGCTAACATCTTCGGATTTCTTTTCATAGGGCTATGCAAAAAATCGTGTTTACGCGAACAATCCTCAAAATCTTGAGCAATTGAAAACCAATATTCGTGAAGTTATGGCCGAGATACTGCCGGAAATGTGCCGAAAAGTCATTAAAAATTACCTCAAAAAGATTGAGGCCTGTAAGAGGTCCCGTGGCGAACATTTGAACGCTGTTGTATTTCACGTATAATGGCAAGGTTTAATCTTAATATTAAATAAAAATTTTTGTTTCTATCTGAATATTTTATGCATTTTCTTTAGCTTTACTTTACCCAAGCGTAAAATGGGTAACCCTATATATATATATATATATATATAGATATATATATATATATATATATATATATATATATATATTCAATATATATACATCTGTACATACATATACATATATTATATAAATATATATATATATATATATATATATATATATATATATATATATATATATATATATACATATATATATATATATATATATATACATATATAGATATAGATATACTCGTATATATATATATATATATATATATATATATATATATATATATATATATGAGTGTGAAACATGGGCCCTAACCCAGGCATCCATAAACATATTGAGGCAGATAATTCGAGCGAAGCTAGACGGGGACCAATGAACTTATTATAAGCTGTATAAAATTTTTCATGACCCGGAGGTCTCAACGATTATAAGACTGCTGAAGCTATAATGGGCTGGCCACATGAATCCTATAGGCGAACATAGGATACCCAAAAAGGTATTCGTTGGCTTGAGACCAGTGGGGAAACCGAGGAAACGCTGGTCTGACTCGGTCGACGAAGATAGTTCATCGCTGCTCGAATTTCAAAATTAGAGGACGCGGACAATGGACCGAGACAGTTGGAGGCGCTATTTGCAGGAAGCGAAGGCCCGAGAGGGGCTGTAGTGCTAAGAAGAAGAAGATATATATATATATATATATATATATATATATATATATATATATATATATATATATTGTCGCGTGTTATGGTTCGCGGCCAATAATTTTAATGTTCCGGGAAAGTGAAAACGCACTGTCTTTTAAAATTAAGTTAAAAGAGTTTATTTACTAAAAATGCACAATCATAAATTGAACTATTTCACAAAAGTTAATTAAAATCTAACTTTCACTTGTCAATTATTTCCTCTTACACCTGTTTTCGCTTCACAATCAATATCACTTTTTATTCGCACTCCACACTGTCGCAGTTTTTACTATCGCGGTTATAATGAATCCCCTCATTCATTCAGCTCAGCTTTATATAGGGTCTCTAGTCATTCAATAAATTTCTCGTGCATTGGTGAATTACCTGGAATATTTGAGCAGCTTAATGAATGGGGCGGTAGGTCACTTTCAGATGTTGATCATGCTTGGTGGGTTTTCGAGTACATTCGCTTGTTGATCATTATGTTCTTAACGGTTGTGAAAACAATGGCGATAGTAGCTCCGAAAATTATTTGTACATGTAACACTGCCCCCACCTCAGTTCTTTTCGCCCCGAAAAGATGTGTCGCCAGTTGTAGTCAATTCTCCTGGGATGTAATATGCGGCAAGAAGGTCCAGGTGCCTGGTTTTCATTTTGGCTCTCGGCTTACGGTGTTCCTGTATGCGATATATGACGTCATTGATTCGCCTACCCTTCCATCGCTGTCGGTTGTACAGCCAGACCAAGTCATCTTGCTGGAAGCCAGTAAAATTTGCCTTTAAATCGTACCTGGCCTTTATGCGGTCAGTAGCCGATTTGAGGTGTTTTCGCACTGTCCGATGTATCTGGTTCAACCGTTGCCTTAACTCACTTGCGTACTCCGAGATCATTTGGGGTTTCTCAGGGGGTGTCCCGAACTTTATATCAGCTGGCTGACGAATAGTCTTTCCAAAAATGACTTTGGCTGGGGCTTGGCCTGTCGATGCATGTTCACCAGCTCTGTACGCCATCATAAATAGTGGGATGTGTCGGTCCCAGTCCCTTTGGTTCCCGTCAACCATCTTGGCGAGGTGTTTATTGAGCGTGCCGTTAAAACGTTCGACCATTCCATCGGATGGGAGATGCAGTGGTGTTGTCCTCGTTTTCCGAATGTAGTTCGCAAGGTACGCCGCACTTACTGACCCAATTTAACACTAGCTGTTCGGCTACGGTAGTTGCTTCCTGGTTGAGAATGGGGTAGACCTCGGGCCACTTGCTGAAATAATTGGCCACAACCAGCGTGTATCGATTCCCCCATCCGGATTCAGGAAAGGGTCTTGCGATGTCAACAGCAATCCTTTCAAACGGTACACCCACGTTGTAGGTTTGCATTTGTCCCCTCAGTCGTCGCTTTGGACCTTTGACGGAAGCGCAAATGGTGCATCTATGGCACCAGTCCTCTATGTCTTCTCGAGCGTAGAGGCAGTGAAACCTTTCCCGCAATGTCGCTAAGGTTTTGTGAACACTATGGTGGCCTCCCGAGGATCCTTCATGCATCTCCTTAACCACATCGTGGATTGGCTTTTGGGAAGTATAGTTTGCATCCTATAGGAGCTGCCATCCGCCGTTTCCCATTTCCGCTTGAGTATGCCATCCACCTGAAGGGAATTCCATTGTGCCCAATAGCCTTTCAGGGTTGCGCCATGCATTGAAACGTCTTTCCACTCAGGTTGCCCAGTTGTCTCCTTCCATACGACCAATGGTTGGATGTCTTCATCGGCTAACTGAGCATACCGAATCTCCTCCGATGACCAAACGTCATCGAATTCGGCCGTTATCAATCGCAGATCAACGGGCGGCTCCTTTTCTTCAATCCGTCGGCAATGCTTACAATTAGCTGGACATGGACGACGAGATAGGGCGTCAGCATTTCCATGTACTCCGCCCTTCCGATGAACAATTTTGTAGTCGTATGATTGCAATCTTTCGATCCATCTCGCAACTTGTCCCTCGGGGTTTTTGAAGTTGAGGAGCCATCTCCGCGATGCATGGTCCATTTGAAGAACAAATTTCTGGCCATATAGGTACTTGTGGAACTGCTTGGTGGCCTCTATTATAGCCAAAAGCTCCTTCCTGGTCACACAGTAGTTCTTCTCACTTTTTGAGAGAACTCGACTGTAATACGAGAGGACTCTTTCTTCGCCATTGATCTGCTGGGAGGGTACAGCTCCAATACCGCCGTTGCTCGCATCCTTGTTAACCACAAACATTTTTCCGGGTTTCAGATATGCCAGCAGCGGTGATTCACACAGCTTCTCCTTCAATGTCTCAAAGGCTACCTGGCATTGTTCATTCCAGACATACGGATGATTTTTCTCGGTTAGCTGATGGAGACACATAGCTATTTTGGCGAAGTCTTTGACAAATCTTCGATAGTAGGTCACCAGACCCAGAAAACTTCGTAGTTGGTGCTTGTTGTTTGGTGTCGGCAAGATTTTCACAGCTTAAATTTTCTCAGGGTCTGTTTGGGCCCCTTTTGCTGTTACAACGTGTCCCAGGTATTTTACTTTAGCTGCAAAAAGGGTACACTTGTCGGGACTAAGTTTCAAATTCGCCAGACGCAATCGGGAGAAATGCTCTTCTAAGTTCCGCACATGCTCTTCGAACGTTCTCCCGATGACAACAATGTCATCTAGGTACACCAAGCAGGTCTTCCAGGTCAGGCCTCGTAGCACGTATTCCATCAGGCGTTCAAAAGTGGCTGGAGCATTGCAAAGCCCAAATGGCATCATCACAAATTGCCACAATCCGGTCCCAACTGAAAATGTGGTCTTCTTTCTGCCCTTCTTGTCGATTTCTACCTGCCAGTAGCCACTCTTAAGATCAAGTGTCGAAAACCATTTTGCGTCGGCTAAAGTGTCCATGATGTCATCGATGCGTGGGAGCGGGTAACTATCTTTCTTAGTGACGTCGTTAAGCTGCCTATGGTCGACACATAACCACCATCCTTTTCTTTACTAGAACTACTGGCGTGGCCCATGGACTGACAGAAGGTTCAATAACGCCTTGTTTTTCCATGTGCAAAATCAGTGCGCTCACTTTTCCTTATTTGGCTATACGAAGACTTCTCGGCGCTTGTCGAATCGGCTTGGCTCCCTGTGTATCTATGCCGTGAGTTACCAGACTCGTTCGGCCTTGGTCATCCGGGCTTGTTGAGAAGATGTCACTGTACTTGGTGACCAGATCAGAGGCTCGCTTGAATATGCTGCACTGGCGATTTGATCTGCTTCAATATTGCAGACGTGGATTCCCGGGCTTTGTCTGTGTTTTGCCTCCTTTTCCAATGATGGTTGTGAGTAGCTTCCAAAGAGGTGATGGTGGAAACAGGCTCGCAGCTGCCGATGACTTCTCCCGCTTTGATGCTCGTGGTTGAGTCTGCGGTGTTAAGGACTCTCACTGGCACCTATCCGTTCCTTATAAATCTTAGAAGGCTCCGTCCTTCAATCAAACTGCGCAATGCGGACGTCTTCGATGGCTCTATCAGATAAGATCGGTGGTCTCCAGAATCATCATCAAGCTTGCCCCATACAATGCTTTCGGCAGAACTCGGTACATCAGTGTCGGTACATACTATTGCATTTATCTTTGGAATTTGGACGCTGGGATCCTCCATCAATACTTCGACATTCTGCCATTTCAATACCCGTTTGCACAAATCCAATGTGATTCCATGTGGTCGCAGAAAATCCATTCCGAGAATGCAGTCATCCATAATGTTCGCGACCAGAAAATTATGTCGCAAGGCAAGGTCTCGCAACTGTATCTGGAGGTTAATCTATCCATTTGCAGGTGCAGTTTCTCCCGTAGCTGCCTGTAATGAGAAAATTCTGCCTTTGTGAAGTAGTTGTTTTCTCACATGGTCTGGTCGGATAATCGATCGGGTTGCACCAGTGTCGATTGTTATGGCGCAGTGTTCTCCGTCAACTTGACCCGGAAGGCATAAGTCCGCTTCTCCACGATGTAGTCTTGACACGGTGATGGTGGTGCTGGGAACGTCAATCCTCCTACCCAACCTCTGCCCCACGAAATTGGCTCTTACTTTTTGCCCGACCCCTTCAATTTCCATTCTGGGCTCCTGACTCGGTCTGGATCTCCTCCTAGCTGCACACCCTGGGCCATACTCCATTTTCTTCGCTTCTTGCAGTCTCTTTGCAGATGCCCCTTGTCTCCGCAATTCCAGCATCTAGGCGCACCATTTACATGTGGATCTTGCTCAATTTCCACCTGCACTCGTCTGTCACTACCTCGCAAACCCGGGCAGTGGTACGGTTCACATTTTTCGCTGCCTCAAAGTTCAGACTATAAGCCGATGCGTCCATATCTGTTTGCTTTTGAGCTAAACGCACCGCTTGCTCCAATTCCTTGTCTTTTAATGCGCAGATGAATGCCTCTGTCGCTGTGTCATCTCGATGTTCTGGGTCGTAGGCTGAGTAAGCCAAAAGTGCCAGTCGCTCAATGTCTTGTGCTAGCTGCTGTCGAGTTTCACCAGACTTCTGCATCCGATGCCGTAGTTGTGACCGATAAAAATGCTTCAGCTGATCGTCTCCATAACGCATATCAAGCGGATTCATAATATCAACTGAGTTTGAGTGCAACTCAACGGGGATCGTCCGCAAAAGCTCAGCATCTGGGCCTCTTAGAGCAAGAATTAATGCTGTTGCTCGTTCATGCTCAGTCCAGTGATTTGTCCTAGTGGCGGCTTCAAACTGTGTTTTGTAAATACTCCAGACCGTTTGCCTATCGAATATTGGTGCTTTCACATTTCTGGATATGCTATGCGCTGCGGTTACAAGTGGGGCTGGTGGGGTGGCTACTACTGCCTTCGCTGCCTCCAATTCTATTTTCATGTTTTCCATCTCATGGTTGATTCTCTCCTCGACCTGGCTGATATAATGGTTGATTCTCTCCTCGACCTGGTATACCTTTTCCTCGACGCATTTAATTTGGCTGTTGAGACTACTGAGCTCTGCTTTTATTTCGGTAGACTGTTTTTCCAAACCTGCCTTCAAATCAGTTGACTGTTTCTCCAGCTTCTGTGCGATGTCTGCCTTGATTTCGAATGCTTGTTGGTCCAGCTTCGCTGATTGTTCATTTAGCTTCGTGGTTAAAGTGCATGACTGTTCACTTAAGTTCGCAGTTAAATTGGATGACTGTTCATTTAGCTTCGCAGTTAAATTGGATGACTGTTGTCGCTGCTCTTGCTGCATCAGCATTACCATTTGCATCAGCGCAGTTTCTGGTTCCTTTGGTTTGGTGTTTCTGCTTCACCACCTTCTGCGCCTTTTTCTGCATCTGAGGGCTCACCCGAATCCAGATACGCACCTCCCGATTCAATTGCATCACGCAAGCGTGCAATCATTGTGGCCTTTGTGCCTTGCGTAGCCAGGTTTCGCTATTCCAACTCTTCCTTAAGCTCCGACATGGTCGATTCATTAATTTTTAAGTTCAGGCTTCGTGGCAGAGTTAATGTTTCTTTAAATATTTCTATTGTGCACTATAAAAATGTTCAAATTTTCACTTTCAAAATTTTTTTTTCTCACTTCTTGACACCACTGTCGCGTGTTATGGTTCACGGACAATATTTTTAATGTTCCGGGAAAGTGAAAACGCACTGTCTTTTAAAATTTAGTTTAAAGAGTTTATTTAGTAAAAATGCACAATCATAAATTCAACTTCACTTCACAATCAATATCACTTTTTATTCGCACTCCACACTGTCGCAGTTTTTACTATCGCGGTTATAATGAATCCCCTCATTCGTTCAGCTCGGCTTTATATAGGGTCTCTAGTCATTCAATAACTTTCTCGTATATTGGTGAATTTCCTGGAATATTTGAGCAGCTTAATGAATGGGGCAGTGAGTCACTTTCAGATGTTGATCATGCTTGGTGGGTTTTCGAGTACATTCGCTTGTTGATCATTATGTTCTTAACGGTTGTGAAAACAATGGCGATAGTTGACCCGAAAATTACTTGTGCATGTAACAATCTATATATATATATATATATATATATATATATATATATATATATATATATATATATATATATATATATATATATATACATATATATATATATATATATATATATATATATATATATATATATATATATATATATACATATATATATACATACATATATATACATATATATATATATATATATATATATATATATATATATATATATATATATATATATATATATGTATATATATATATATATATATATATATATATATATATATATATATATATGTATATATATATATATATATATATATATATATATATACATATATATAAATACATATATGTATATATATGTATATATATATATATATATATATATATATATATATATATATATATATATATATATATAAGTTAACAAATCAACCCGGGATTATGTGAAAAAATATTTTTATTTATTTTGGACAAGGCCCGTCTTTTCTAATTAAAGGTTACAATGGAACAAAGCTACAATTTTAATTTCAGTTTGAATCTAATGCTAAATTGTTGATGTTGCACATTTGCATTTTCACTAGAATCTGGAATTCTAGCACATCAGGTGTCATCATGAAATCCAGATCTGTCGTCAGCATAAATCGTGAGAACGCGTTAACTCGCCCACCTTTAGATACGCTCGTCCTCGTGTGTTAGAAAAACTTGATGTCATTGAACCTCACGGTTTTCGAAGCTTGTGCGGCGGTTTTTGGTGGTGACCCAGGTACTGGAGAAGGTAATGGATGCTGGGGAGCTGGTTGAATCTCTATCTTCGCAATTGTAGGTTTTCTTGAAAATTGCCTGAATAATTTGTAGAAGATGGCTATTAAAATGTATAATGTTATTATAGTGTAAATTCCATAGGTTGCAAAATGATGCGTATTAGTTTCTTCTTTGAATAACTGGATTTCGTTTGTGTTATTCAGCTGCAAATTTTTTATGCGTTCCAATGAAAGTATCTCCCGGTATTCTTCCATTTTGGGAGAGGGTTGCAAAATGGGAGGTACGACGTTCTAAAAGGTTGCTTGGCGATTGATAAAGGTCCTTCCGTTAATTGTGATAGTACCGTTATGAATTTTTAGTCGGTACGTTTCATTGAGTTCGTGAATGGACTGTTCCACTACAATAACTCCAGAGAATCGATTTAAGAGTGTTGTCCCTGGGGTGATCTCTTCGATTGTTGGTAAATGCTCGCTACTGCTGCTGTTGCAAATCGATGTGACGCTTTTTAATAATTTTGGGATGCAGAAAGTGTTGCTTATGTCCTTAATTTGGTTTTGATTACAAATTGACAATGTATTTATTTTTTTACAGTTATGTATTACACAAAATATCTCAGTATTACTTTTTAAAATATTGTTGAACTCTAAGTTGATCAAATTACTTTGTTTTACAGCTTTAATTAAAAATGTATCTTATGTGGCTAGTGGTTGATGATATATTGATAATATACAGTCTTGATGAAATGTTGGTTATAATTTTAACCTCGGCAAAATTCAAGGCCTCCTCAATTGTTGCATATGGCAAAAGTTCTTTATCTAATATTTCGGTAGCAATTTTTATTTCAGATTTCGATAAAAAAACAGAATTGATCACTCCTAGTTTGGCTCAGGGGAATGCTAAATTTATATTCTTTAATTCATCTTTTAGTAGCGACAGTCTAAATTGAATATCGTAAGCTACTTCATAATTTGTTTGACTATTCTCTTTAAAGAGTTTTTGAATTTTGTTGGCAATCTAAGTTAAGTTATTTAATCTTTCGCTGTAAAGCCTGTTAATTATTACTTGCTTGTTGCTGTTCTGAAGGAGATTGTTAATCTTGTCTTTTATTGTTACCAGATCTTCGTGGTCTGGGCTACCTGCAATCCATTTCCAGGAAGTCCCTAGAAAGTCGAGTGATCTTTTAATTTTCCTGGGTTTAATATTTTGAATCAGTTCGCGGATTTGTTGAAGCTCAAAGGTTAAGTGTGCTGAAGAGAAATAGCGCCTAACTACCAGTAGGTTAAGTACAGCTTCAATTTCAGAGACGAAGCGTTCATACTGGTCCCAATCGATTGTATGGATCAGCTTGAAATTTCCATCTTGAATCTTAGCCCGTCCTGTGTGAAACAAGATGATTTGTGAGGCTGAGAAGTCCAAGATTTCGATTTTTGCATAGGTGGCTTGGAGCAAAAGTAAGCTGAAAGGGAAGTTTAATTACGAATGTGACTTTTATGTACAATTCTGCCAGATTCAGTCAAAATGGTTGAGTTGAAATTCTCTTTAACTATTTCTTGCTTGTATCTCGGTGTAAGTTTAGATCCCCTTCTTTTATTGATTTTAACGTAAATTGTTTCGCCTATCTCGTAATTCTTAGTCGGTTGTCTAGCCTTATTGTGAGTCGTCATGTCCCTTTGCTGCTTTGATTTTAATTTATCCAAGTTTGATAATTGAATCCTTTCTAGTTCTTCGGGCTCTATACTCGGAATTCGTCCAAAATGCAACTCGATAGGTTTTTTTCCGATTGTGGAATGTGTCGTACAGTTGTATTCGTGGACGGCTCGCTGTAACAGGTTCTTGAACGTTCTAGGAGGTCCATCCTTCTTCAGGCATCTCATCATCTCGGTTAGGGTGCTATGCCATCTTTCCACCTGACCGTTGGCTTCGCTCGTGTATGGTGGTGTTCTGTAAACTCTAATTTTCATATCGTCTTCCATTAATGATGTTATGGAAGCTGATCTAAGAGAGCTTTCATTGTCGATAACGACAATTTCCGGGACACAAAAATAAAAAAGTAGATCGGTCAGGGGTTGTTTGTTGTCTTCAATGGACTTAGAGGCTTTTGCTTGGGTAAATTTAGAAAATTTGTCTACAGCGGTCAGGACTCTGTGCTTCTCGGTGCCAAACAAATCGATGTGGATTGTGTGACCCGGGTATGTTGGAATAGGTGTTGGGCTTAGTAAGGGTTTATTGGGATGCCGATCGTATTTGCTCTGCTTGCACACACTACATTGTTTCACCAAGCTTTTTAACTTTGCCGCCATCTTTGGGAAGTAGAAGTTTTCAAGAATTTGCAAGCGGTTTTCTTCAGCGTTTCGATGACCTCTTTTGTGGGTTTGCAGGATTCTTTCTTCCTGTTCCACCCCACTTGCGATATCCTCAACAAGCTTTTGTGTGTATCGGATTTGATAACTATTGAAATGCATTGGATAAATTTCTTGAATGTAGCCCATGACTTCTTCGGATGTGAGAAGGCCGTTATTGTGTTCGAATTCAGGTAACGCTTGATGTTTATTATATCGGCTGATGAGTATTGCCGCTTTATGAGGATGTATCTAGAGTAATTTGGGAAAGGGTGTTGTAATTGGTAACTACCTTCGTCACCAATCCTTACGATGATTTGATTTCGGAAGACATTGAGAGGTGACTCAGCAGTCGGAATAAGATTTTGGGACGAATTTTCGTCACTATGTACGGTAGGGGTCAGAGAATCAACTAAAGTATCTTTTGGAGGCCGTGAGAGGGAGTCAGCGACAGCATTCGCTCTGCCTGGTTTATATTCCAATTGGTAATTATATTCCTCCAAAGTGGATTTCCATCTTTTCATCTTGTGGTTCGTATTTTTGTTGCTCAGTGCATACGTCAGAGGTTGATGGTCGGTGTAAATTCTAACCTTACGAGAACCATAGAGATAGTTTCGCAAAGAGTTCAGAGCCCGAATGATAGCAAGCATCTCCTTCTCATTTGTGGCATAGCTTTCTTCGGCCTTCTTTAGAGTTCTTGACAAGAAAACAATTGGCTTACGGTCCTGCGAGAGGACTGCACATAAAGCGTAGTCGAAAGCATCGGTAGTCAGCTGAAATTCTTTTTCAAAGTCTGGTTGTGTCAAGACGACTTCCTGAGAGATCAAGCAGTTTTTAAGGTTATTAAACGCTGCTAGGCCTTCCGAATCGAGATGAATTTTTTTACCCTTTGACATATTTTTGGGCACTCGTCCATCTTCTCCTCTTAAAAGAGAAGTCAGGGGCTTAGCAATTTTGGCGTGGTTTTGGATAAATCAACGGTAGTACCCCGACAGGCCCAAAAATGATCGAAAGTCTTTTAAAGTTTTAGGGACCGGAAAGTTTGCTTTTGCTTCCACTTTCTGGGGGTTGGTTTTGATGCCATCTTCACTGATTATGAGTCCCAGAAACTCTACTTCCTTTTTGAGGAATTCACACTTGTCCAACTGTATCTTCATGTTGGAGCTTTCTAGGGTTTTCAATACTTTCTCGAAGTTTCGAAAGTGTTCTTCCTCATCACTTCCAAAAATGATGACATCATCGATGTAAACGTAACAGCGAACACCTATGTGTTCACGTAAAATATCATCGAGAGTCCTCTGGAATATAGATGGTGCATTTTTCAATCCAAAGGGGAGGCGTGTGAATTCAAACTTGCCATTGTTTACAGAAAAAGCAGTTTTAGGTATATCACTTTCCTTAAGCGGTATTTGATGGAATCCGCTTTTAAGGTCGACAATAGAAAATAGTCTATTTTTTCCCCAGATTGGCCAGAATCTCGTTGACCTCTGGTATCGGGTATTTGTCTGCAATGGTGATCGTTTTTAGCTTGCGATAATCAATCACCATGCGATACTTTTCCTCTCCTGATGCGTCCTGTTTTTTGGGGACGATC
>OZ017738.1:254052333-254094833 GCA_963969285.1 Odontomyia ornata
ACGATTTTATTGGAGAAACTATGAAATTCGAAGACCATACTATTATTAACAAAGTTGAAAGAGTTTCGACTTCTGAGGTTTTTGTTATTGTTCTACTCATAAATATCTCCCTTGATAATTATTTCAGAGGTCCATTCGCGACGGAGGAAACACATTTTTCATGTATTTCCCCCCTGTGCCCCCACTGAAGCAAAAACTGACAGTTTAAGAACTGTTTTGAAAAGCTCCCATGAAAGCTATCATTTCATACTCATATCGGCTACGTTTGATGAATTTTTTTTCAGGGGCTACTCTCCTGTACTGTTATCATCGATTAATAGCCAATTTTTTCGAATCCTAGAGTTGTTACAAAGCCCTTTTGTTAGACGCTCCCTCCCGCCTCCTTGACTTGTTTCACTTATGAGTATTAATTGTAGGTACTCAGCTTCAGTCATTCATTAAATTGAATCAAGTGTTCAAAGCATGCACCTTAAACGTTGAAGTTGGGAAAAAATAACTCAAAGTTATTCAATCTTCGCATTTAAGACAGCCACTATTTTGTTTTACGATTACTGATACCACTAGCTGAACTGATTCTCAAAGTTGTTCATGACACCTATCATTCCTGAAATTTTCATGCAAATCCTAGCAAAACTGTAGTGTCTGAGTCGGTAAAAAGCGCATGTTGTTCCATAGCCATATGTTGCCATAGTAATACATGCAGCGCATATTGTTCCATAGTAATACAGGAAAATTCAAACCGCTATAACTTCGCTAAATATGATGCAATCTTTATGAAACTTGCAGGGTTGATCAATCTTATGAATAGACATCTGTGTATTTAAGGGTACCGTCAAGATTTTATTCAAGAAAACATAAAATCGATAAATCATACTATTACTAACAAAGTTGAGTGAATTGCGACTTCTCACGTATTTGTTGTTGTTGTACTCATCAAGGCCTACATTCGTGATTTTTTTCAGATTTTTCGGATCACAGGTGTCCAATCGCGACGGGGGGGGGACACAAATTTTTCGTGTATTTCCCCTCCCTGTGCGCCCCTCGAAGCAAACTTTGCCAAACTAAGACCTGTTTTGAAAAGTTCTCATCAAGACCTTTCATTTGATACCCATATCGGCTACCTTCAATGAAATTTTTTTTTCGGGGGGTCACTCCCCTACATGGGGAGACCCCCCTTAAATACCTTATACAATTTTTTAGTAGTTGAAATTTGAAGAAATCACCACTTTACACCTATATACGAAATTTGATGCTTCTAGCTTCAGTAGTTTCCGAGAAAAACTGCTGTGACACACGGACGGACGGACGGACGGACGGACGGACGGACAGACAGACGGACAGACAGGACGCGATTTTAGAAGGGTTTTGTAAAATTATCTTACAAAACCCTAAAAATGATTACCTAAACATGTTATAGTTTGAATGCTTGATTGTTTTTGAATTTGTTATTTGTTACATGAAGATGATGACTTAAACATACTGCCGGTTGTTGAAGTTTTATACTTCAAAAGAATATTGGAGATCGTGTCGTGATTGACGTGGAGCTGGAACTGGTTTCTGGATGCCACTAGTATTTCCCGCAGATCGCACTTGCGTGCAAAGATTCGAACTAGCTATGATGAGGATGATTCCCAAGGCAATGTAGCTCACTGATATTGTATGTGTACTAAGGAATCCCAGATGCTGCAATTCAGATTGTTTGGTTGATAATTCATCCAACGTTTGGGTTAAGTTTTCAATATTCACAGTAGATCAACTTATCCAAGTATGGTTAAACGATCGTGATGCCCCGGTGAATTCTTTTAAATCTGTAATAGATATATTAATAGCTGAGTGAAATGTAACATTTTTCGAGGTTTGTTGAGTGTTAAAGGCTCGGAGACTGAGCTCATCATCCTTCAATGTACAGCCCGGTTGTATTTTAAGGATTCCGTTGCGTTGTAGGTGTTGCAGGAAAACCTGATTGTTGCATACAAACGTGAAGTCGTACGACTTATCCAGCGAAAAAAGCTACTGGTTTGAGGAATTTGTTTTCGTCTATGGTCCTGACTGAAGAAACAACTAGGTGTCAGTCTGTTTTTCGAGATCAATTCGTTAACACAGTCAACGTTCTCATCACTTTTGTGCACTATAGGTCGATGTTCGCTGCATATGCATGAGTTGATTTCTGGAATTTGGCATTGCATAAGTTCGGTCACCGTCAAGGGTAGAATTGATCCTTGAAAACGTCCACCATTATTAGCTCTGGTGCAGATGACAACAACAAGAAAGTGTTGTTGATCATGGTGGGTAATGGCAATGATTGAAGAATATGAAATCTCGCTGGCAGCAATAGAGGCAACGTTAAGGAAAATATTAGATAATCCCTAATTTGACCATTTGGTAGATGCGTGAAACTTTGATAGGATTTCCAAAAGCCGGCGTTTCCAGATCTTAAGGTAAGTTGTCCTTGATGTTTGTGATCTACGATTTGATTTGTTGAGGTGATATGACATTGGTATTTACAGGCCCATGATAGGCGTCTATAATTACTTCTATCAATGAGTGTTGCATTTCTTGGCACCCCGTTATTAATGACATAACGAGTACTGACAGGGTGTTAAATGCTTCAATTGTCTTCTGCTGTTTGACTTCCGAATTGAAGTACTTCATGTTTTCGTATACATAATCAAATGCGGTTTGAATTTCTTTGGTCTGATTTGCTCTTTCCAATTCACTCCTTTTGATAACATTGATCGTCGCATCTAAAATCGATGTATGTTTCTTGACCAGTTCATTAAGGTTATTTCCGTTGGCATCAATTTTAGAGATAGTTTCACTCATTGTAGCGGCATATTCGTTGTCCAAAGCCGCAAAAAGCTTGTTTGCTAAAGAGCCGACTATATCAAAGGGGGATCTTTTTTGTCTTAATTTAGCAGGTTCTTGTAGAATGATGTTCTCCTGATTTAATAGTTGCAGTAGATACTGATGTTGCGTTATAATCGCTTCATGATACGTGTTGTTTGTGATTGCGTCTTTTAACCTGTCTAATTGTGTTATGCCAGCTTCAATAGTTTTGAATGTTTCCCATATTCTTTTTAAATTATGAAAGACTTTGTGCTTCCCAGTGCTTGGAGATATTCAGCCGCTCCCAGTGTTCTCAAAATAAACGCCATCATTATTTTCAACTTCAATTATTTCGATGTCGGCGTGTCTGCAGATGTCATGTGAGGCATGACTAGCGGTAGAACAAGTAACGTAAGTAGACTTGTTTTAAGTGAGTTCAGTCTCGTGGGAGAGCCCTGACGCTTTCTGGAATTCGGCTCTACGGAAGTGGCAGCTGCTTCTAAAGTCTCATCCAAATCGATTGGTAGTGGAGCTAATTGATGAATAGATCATCGTATGATTCCAGTACTTGTCACAATATCAGCGACGCGTACGCGTCCGTCTGGGCCTTGAATGATTTTGACTATTCGTCCTAATTTCCATTTGAAAGGCGGCAAATTGTCTTCCTTAATGGTAACTAGAGTCCCAATTTTGATGTTATTTTGTTTAGTAGTCCATTTTGTGCGTTTCTGCAGTTCCCCCAAATATTCAATGTACCACCGCTTCCAGAACTCGTTCTTAAGTTCATTTGTTAACTGCCATCTGGATGCCAATGACATTTTGGTTGTTTCACTGGCTGCATTCGTAGCGCCTACAAGTGGCTTCCCAATCAGAAAATGTGCTGGTGTCAATGAAGCCAAATCGTTCGGGTCAGACGATAGTGGTGTAAGGGGCCTAGAGTTGAGAATTGCTTCGACTTCTGAGGCTACCGTACATAATTCTTCATAGGTTAGTGATGCAGAGGTTATGGTTCGTTGTAACAAGTACTTGGTTGACTTCACTGCAACCTCCCAGAGCCCACTAAAATATGGCGATCTGGGAGGGATGAATTGAAACTAAGTGTTGGTGCTTGAGCAAGTGTTGACTATTTTCTCAATGCTCTGTTGTTGAGTCAATCTGGCTTCAAGATCCTTCAGCTGATTATTGGCACCAACGAAGTTTCATCCATTGTCACAGTAGATGTTCTTACATTTGCTTCTTCTGGATTCAAATCTTTTAAGAGCTCCTAAGAAACCGTCAGTAGTAAAATCCGAAACCACTGCTAAATGTATTGCCTGTGTTGCGAAGCAACAGAAAACAGCCAGATATGTCTTTTGAGGCTTTTTGCCATTCAGAATCCAATACCTTTGCCTTGCTATGGCATGAAGTGCTTGCAGTCTGGCATGTAAGTTTACTCGTTGAATATTAGTTAGGAGTAACCGTGTGAGGAAATGATCTCCCGGTAAAACGATGGGATGCTGGATGTCGTAGTTTACTTCTGTCACCTGTAACCTTCCCTCAACTCTGATAATGCCGTCGGGAACTAGAAATGTTGTTAAAGTTTGAAGTTTACTTGATTTTGCACATTCATTCTTCTTCAGTAAAGTAATCTCCTCATGAAAGTTGCTGCGTTGCTCTTCCTTGATGAGCATTAAAAGTGCATCATTCAATTCGCGAGGCGACAGAAAGTTCACCCCTATATTGGAAGTTCTATTCCTGAATAGCATTGCTGCCCGCTTGAAATATGCCATTGTGCGTATCAATTTCTGGGGGGAATTTCCGTATTCAATCATATATAATAGATGTACGTCAGCTTCAACCGTGGCTGTGGTAGCATACTTGATGGCTTTAGTTTCATCGTCCGCAATGTTGTTCGTATAAGGTTCGACTGGCCAACTGCTTTTTGGAAGTTTAAGAAAAGATGGACCGTTGAACCATATTTTCAACTGCTTCAGTTCTTCAGAAAAAAGTCCACGTGAAACAAGATCAGCAGGGTTGTCTTTGTATGCACATATCTCCAGTCGTTTATCGACGTCAAATCTTAAATGGCAGCAACTCTGTTAGCGACCAATGTTTTGCGAATAGATGGATCTCCTTGAATCCAGCTGATAGCGATAAACGAGTCGGACCAATAGAAGACTGCATCCGCCTTTATATTGGTTGTGAGTTTTACTTGTCTGACTGATTGGGCTGCTAATTGTGCGGCACACAATTCTTATCTTGGAATGGTCGTGGGTTTGATTGGTGCTACTCGTGACTTGGCGCAAAGCGTGAATTTGTGTGTGTCTATGGTCTCATTCTCACTGAATATGTACCATGGGATGCTGATTTTGTTCAAGCCTGGCAACTCTTGCCTATATTTATGCCATATCGATTGAAGTTCATCAGGTATTTCTTCATCCCAACCCACTTGTGATCTCCATAATTCTTGCATGAGCAGCTTCCCTTTTACAATAACAGGGCTTACTAGCCCTAAAGGGTCGAAAATCTGTGAAATATTAAATAGAATATTTCTCTTGGTTATTGTTTGATGGTCCTTCAAATCCGTGATGATGGTAAACATGTCAGTGATCGGCTGCCAAATTACGCTTAGTGCTTTTATGGTTGACTGTTCATCTTAGTGAAGTCCAATTCAATATCGAGGTCCTTGTTTGAAATGCCTTCAATCAATTTTGGATGGTCAGCGCACCACTTACGGCAATGGAATCCTGCCGAAGCCCGTAATGGCTGCAGCTCGTTGCGTATCTTCAAAGCTTCTTCCAAGTAATCGCTGCCTGTTAGGACATCGTCGACATAAAATTCCTGGATTGTCGCAGCTTCCAATGGGCACTGGCTGGCTCCTACCTCGGGCAATTTTTTCAAGCACTTGATCGCCATAAGTGACAGTGGACAGTTTATAATATTTCAATTCGTCATTGGTATTCTTTCGCCACATGATTGGTTGGAGATTTTGGTCCTCTTCTGCCATTAAAATTTGACGGTACATCTTTGCTATGTCTGCCGTGAATACGTAGCGCTTTAAGCGGAATCTGGTAATAATAGCACTAATATCCTCCTGAACCTTTGGTCCCTTAAGCAGTAAATCGTTAAGCGACAAATTGTTCTTTGTCTTCACCGATGCATCAAAGACCACTCGTATTTTTATGGTGCTTCCGTCGGGCTTGAACACATAATGATGCGGTATAAAATAATGCGGACCGTTGAAGTCTAATGCTGGAACTTCATTCATGTGACCCAGATCGCCATATTCTTGTAGGAATTGGTCATATTGCCCTTTTAGAACTGATTGGTTGGATAATTTTCTTTCCATTGAGAGTAGCCACTTGTGTGCCAATGATTTTGATTCGCCAACTAAGGAAGAGTCACCCAGCATTGGTAAATTGACTATAAAACGAACACTGGAACCTCGAGTGGTTGTAGCTTCGAAATATTCCTCTCATTTTTTGTCAGTAGATGATAGTATGACTTGACCGGAGCAATCTTCCAGCTCCCAGAATTTTTCTAGTTGCCGTTCCAAATTAATAGTCGAGATCCCGCAAAGTGATGTACAGTTCGAAGCCTTTCCGAGAACCACCCAGCCTAACGTGGTATTTTGTAGAATTCGTAGCTTCTCTAGCAACCAAATTTGGCCGTTTCTCATGTTAATCCTGCCTGGTTCATTAAACATTGGGTCGGCAAGTGCGATATGTTCGAGCCATCGATATCAATGTAGTATTGAGGTTGATTATTTGTGATTTCCTTGATCGCGAAGACCTCTAATGGTGTAGCAAAATCTCTGCATGTTGATTTCATAGTAATGTTGATTCTATCACTTGCTTTCACTCGTGTGTAGCTGATGCCCGAAATATTAATCTTTGGGTGACTTGTGCCGAATTCTAATTTCTTTCGCAACTTACCCGTAATGATATTCAATTGCAAGCCTGAGTAAAACTCGTGCTTTGATGGGCTTTCCTTCACAGCTAATTACTTCTGCTAGCGCAGTTCCCAAGAACACGCATCCATTTGTTTCACTAAATTAGGCAGCCAGATTTGTGTTTTGTGCTTCTGTCGGTGTCACTGTAGGCTCTGGATTATTTAAAAGCGTTTAATGTCGTTTACCACATTTTCGACAACCTCTTGACATACATTTTTTGTTCCCGTGGCCTTTCTTCAAATAATTTGTGCACAAGTTCAGCTGTTTGGACTTTTCTAACCGCTTTGCAGGGGATAATTTTAAAAAGGAGTCGCATTGATAAATTGCATGTGCCTTTTGGCAGGGTTTGCATTGTAGCTACATATTGTTTCCCACCAGTGCTGCTTGCTTAATTGGTTTACTTTGTTGTTTAGATGGGCTTGTTCTCTGAATGAGTGTTTCTAACGTCTGAAACCTCATCTCGATGAATTTTAAAAACTCGTCTAATGACGGTAGGTCTCTTGGCGATTTTAATGTTTGCTCATAGAGTGTATAAGAGGTTTTGTCCAGTTTTTTTTCAAAATTGTATGTACTATTATCGGGTCCCAATGTTCTTTTGCGGAAATTCCCATAGTTTGTAATGTGAACATACACTATTTTGTGGTATCATGTATTGATTTGAGTGCTGATGCTGACTCAATATTGATAGCTGGTTGCGCCATTAATTTATCCAGCAAAGGGTTAACTAACGACCGCTTGTTGACGTATCGATTCTGCAACATATCCAACGCCACGATGAAATTGGCAAATGCATAATGAGCTTGGCTACCTCCCCCGTTAAGTTCATCTTTAAGTACCGAAACTTCTGGCAATTGCCAATAGGCTGATCATGAACCATTTGCCTGAACAAGTCTTTGAATTGTGGCTATTTTATATATTCCCTATCAAGCTTTGGCAATTCTATTTTTGGAAGTTTTAAGTGCGACTCGTTTGTGGGCTGTGTAGGGTTGTTGGTGTTAATTGATTTCGCAAGACAACTATTCAAATCGATTAGAAGCCTTTCGCTTTGATTTTGTAATTCGAAAAATTGATTTGAATCGTATCCTGCCGATTTAATATCTTCAGCAATATCCCGAATTAAATAATGGCTTTGCTCGATTTCATTCCATGCTTTAAGCAATTTTTCCTTTTTAATTTTAAATACTCTATCGATTGGCCACTAAGAGCAGATGTACGGCTTATTAAGTGGTTGGGTGCCACTACCATAGATTTATGCTTCTTCAATAGCCGAGATAGCTCAGTATTGTCTACTTTCGTAAACACCTTGATGGGGCTTTGATAGTTAGTATTTGAAAAAGTTTGACGTTCTTTGTAAGATTGCGTTTTAACATGCTTAATCAACGACTGAACTTCTGATCTGAATTTTTCTTGAGCTATCTTGATTGTTCGATGGTAATGTTTAGTGAAAAAGGGATGCTCGAGTGACACACCAGCGATCTGATCGTCGTTACTTTCGAATCTTTTCCAAAGGCCTTCAATTAACGTCAATTTTTCTTCTAAATATGCAATCGTTTTCTTATCAGGTGATTGCTCGTGATACGTTTTTACAATTTTCTCGATCTCTTTACTGAGACGAGTTATCTCGATTGCCAAAGACTCCATTGTCAAGAAGGTAGTCTGTTCTTTTTTTTACAAACGGGGTCACCAAAAATATGTTGCCTAAGCACGTTGAATTATTGCCTTAGCACGTTGAATTGTTTTCAGCTACCTTAAAATATTAGAGAGTAGGATTGCACTACTTCTAATATTAAAGCTGGGTGAAACACAAGAACCTGGATATATTTCCTTGAAATATTAGAAAGTAAGATTTTCTCTACTTCTAATATTGGAGCTAATCAATTCAATCAAAGACAAGAGAGCAGAATTCACTACTTCTTGCGTCACAAGCTGCTAAATAAAACCCTTTCACTTACTTAACAACTCTGAACTATATTTCTCATGACAAAAGCCTAAACATAAAAATAATACTTACGTGACAAACTTTGCATTAAGCACATATTTCATTAGCAAAACGTGCGCAAGTGCCCTTAAGTTGGGCGCCAGTTAACAAATCAACGCGGGATTATGTGAAAAAAAATATTTTTATTTATTGGGAACAAGACCCGTCTTTTCTTATTAAAGGTTACAATGGACCTAAGCTATAATTTTAATTTCAATTTGAATCTAATGCTAGATTGTTGATGTTGCACATTTTCACTAGAATCTGGAATTCTAGCGCATCAGGTGTCATCATGCAATCCAGACCTGTCGTCAGCATAAATCATGAGAACGCGTTAACTATATATATATATATATATATATATATATATATATATATATATATATATATATATATATATATATATATCTATATATATATACATATATATATATATATATATATATATATATATATATATATATATATATATATATATATATGTTGCCTAAGCACGTTGAATTGTTGCCTCAGTACGTTGAATTGTTTTCAGCTACCTTAAAATATTAGAGACTAGGATTACACTACTAATATTAAAGCTGGGTGAAACACAAGAACCTGGATATATTTCCTTGAAATATTAGAAAGTAGGATTTTTTTCTGCTTCTAATATTGGAACTAATCAATCCAATCAAAGACAAGAGAGCAGAATTCTCTACTTCTTGCTTCACAAACTGCTAAATAAAACCCTTTCGCTTACATAACAACTCTGAACTATATTTCTCATAGCAAAAGCTTAAACATAAAAATGATGCTTACGTGACAAACTTAGCATTAAACACATATATCATAAGCAAAGCTACGTTGTAATTCATAGTTTTATGATCAGGTTAAAGCGTGCATACAAAATTTGAAGATCGAGATAAAATTACACATAGAGTTCAAGCAAAGCTACGAGTATAGAATCTGATGATCAAGCTAACAAGTATTATGTTTCATGGGCAAAATATGAATTTTCACATGAAATTTGAATACAAAAAATTATGACCAAAGTGAATACAAACAAGTTGGGTAGACAGACCTATGCTCATGTCAGATGGGTTTTGTACTCAACTTGCAAAATGCAGTAACCAGCATGGAATAAAATCAAGAAACATGTCAAAGACGATTTTATTGGAAAAAATGCAAAATTCGAGGATCATACTATTATCAACAAAGTTGAACGAATTTTGACTTCTGAGGTATTTGTTATAGTTATACCCATAAATATTTCCTTCGATAATTTTTTCAGATTTTTTAGATCACGGGTGTCCATTCGCGAGGGAGGAAACACATTTTTCATGTATTTCCCCCCCTATACCCCCACTGAAGCAAAAACTGTCAGTTTAAGAACTGTTTTGAAAAGCTCTCATAGAAAACTTTCAGTTGATACTCATATCGGCTACCTTCCATGAAATTCTTTTCAGGGACCACTCCTCTGTACTGTAATCCTCGATTCATGGCCTATTTTTTCAAATCCTAAAATGGTAACAAAGCCCTTTTGGTAGGAGCTCTCTCCTGCCTCTTCGACTTGTTTCAATTGTTTGTACTCATCTTCATGATACCTATCACTCCTGAAATTTTCATGCAAATTATAGCAAAGCTGTAGTGTCTTAGTCGGTAATAAGCGCATATGGCTCCATAGCCATATGTTTCCATAGTAATACAGGGCATATTGCTCCATAGTAATACAGGAAAATTCAAATCGCTATAACTTCGGTAAATGTTATTCGATCTTTATGAAACTTTCAGAAAAGATCAATCTTATCAAAAGTCACCTTTTTGCTGAATTTTCCTGAGTTTAAAGGTACCGTTCAGATATTATTCAAGAAAACACAATATCGATAAATCATACTATTACTAACAAAGTTGAGTGAATTTCGACTTCTCATGTATTTGTTGTTGTTGTACTCATAAAGGCCTACATTCATGATTTTTTTCAGATTTTTCGGATGGCAGGTGTCCAATCGCGAGGGGGGTACGCGAAAAGTTCGGTAATTTCCCCTTCTTCTGCCCCCCTCGGTACTTATAAGGCAATTTTAAGACTTGTTTTGAAAGATCTCATTGAGACCTTTCCAATGATACCCTACTCGACTACCAATGGTGAAAATTTTTTTTTGAGGGGTCACCTCCCTATATGGGGAGACCCCCCTTAAACGCCTTTGAAAAAAATGTTCACCCATGAACTTTCAAGAGGTCACCACTTTTGACCTTTCCACAAAGTTTCATGGCTGTAGCCTCTATAGTTTCGGAGAAAAAGTGCTGTGACATACAGACGGACGGACGGACGGACGGACGGACGGACGGACGGACACAGGTCGTGATTGCAATAGGGTTTTGTATTTTAGTACAAAACCTTAAAAATGATTACCTAAACATGTTATAGTTTGAATGCTTGATTGTTTTTGAATTTGTTATTTGTTACATGAAGATGATGACCTAAACATACTGCCGGCTGTTGAAGTTTTATACTTCAAAAAAATATTGGAGATCGTGTCGTGATTGACGTGGAGCTGGAACTGGTTTCTGGATGCCGCTAGTATTTCCCGCAGATCGCACTTGCGTGTAAAGATTCCAACTAGCTATGATGAGGATGATTCCCAAGGCAATGTAGCTCACTGATATTGTATGTGTACTAAGGGATCCCAGATGCTGCAATTCGGATTGTTTGGTTGATAATTCATCCAACGTTCGGGTTAAGTTTTCAATATTCACAGTAGATCAACTTATCCAAGTATGGTTAAACGATCGTGATGCCCCGGTGAATTCTGTTAAATCTGTAATAGATATATTAATAGCTGAGTGAAATGTAACATTTTTCGAGGTTTGTTGAGTGTTAAAGGCTCGGAGACTGAGCTCATCATCCTTCAATGTACAGCCCGGTTGCATTTTAAGGATTCCGTTGCGTTGTAGGTGTTGCAGGAAAACCTGGTTGTTGCATACAAACGTGAAGTCGTACGACTTGTCTAGCGAAAAAAGCCACTGGTTTGAGGAATTTGTTTTCGTCGATGGTCCTGACTGAAGAAACAACTAGGTCTCAGTCTGTTTTTCGAGATCAATTCGTTAACACAGTCAACGTTCTCATCACTTTTGTGCACTATAGGTCGATGTTCGCTGCATATGCATGAGTTGATTTCTGGAATTTGGCATTGCATAAGTTCGGTCACCGTCAAGGGTAGAATTGATCCTTGAAAACGTCCACCATTATTAGCTCTGGTGCAGATGACAACAACAAGAAAGTGTTGTTGATCATGGTGGGTAATGGCAATGATTGAAGAATATGAAATCTCGCTGGCAGCAATAGGGGCAACGTTAAGGAAAATATTAGATAATCCTTTTCATTAGTGTACTGCAATTTGACCATTTGGTAGATGCGTGAAACTTTGATAGGATTTCCAAAAGCCGGCATTTCCAGATCTTAAGGTAAGTTGTCCTTGATGTTTGTGATCTACGATTTGATTTGTTGAGGTGATATGACATTGGTATTTACAGGCCCATGATAGGCGTCTATAATTACTTCTATCAATGAGTGTTGCATTTCTTGGCACCCCGTTATTAATGACATAACGAGTACTGACAGGGTGTTAAATGCTTCAATTGTCTTCTGCTGTTTGACTTCCGAATTGAAGTACTTCATGTTTTCGTATACATAATCAAATGCGGTTTGAATTTCTTTGGTCTGATTTGCTCTTTCCAATTCAGTCCTTTTGATAACATTGATCGTCGCATCTAAAATCGATGAATGTTTCTTGACCAGTTCATTAAGGTTATTTCCGTTGGCTTCAATTTTAGAGATAGTTTCACTCATTGTAGCGGCATATTCGTTGTCCAAAGCCGCAAAAAGCTTGTTTGCTAAAGAGCCGACTATATCAAAGGGGGATCTTTTTTGTCTTAATTTAGCAGGTTCTTGTAGAATGATGTTCTCCTGATTTAATAGTTGCAGTAGATACTGATATTGCGTTATAATCGCTTCATGATACGTGTTGTTTGTGATTGCGTCTTTTAACCTGTCTAATTGTGTTATGCCAGCTTCAATAGTTTTGAATGTTTCCCATTTTCTTTTTAAATTATGAAAGACTTTGTGCTTCCTAGTGCTTGGAGATATTCAGCCGCTCCCAGTGTTCTCAAAATAAACGCCATCATTATTTTCAACTTCAATTATTTCGATGTCGGCGTGTCTGCAGATGTCATGTGAGGCATGACTAGCGGTAGAACAAGTAACGTAAGTAGACTTGTTTTAAGTGAGTTCAGTCTCGTGGGAGAGCCCTGACGCTTTCTGGAATTCTGCTCTACGGAAGTGGCAGCTGCTTCTAAAGTCTCATCCGAATCGATTGGTAGTGGAGCTAATTGATGAATAGATCATCGTATGATTCCAGTACTTGTCACAATATCAGCGACGCGTACGCGTCCGTCTGGGCCTTGAATGATTTTGACTATTCGTCCTAATTTCCATTTGAAAGGCGGCAAATTGTCTTCCTTAATGGCAACTAGAGTCCTAATTTTGATGTTATTTTGTTTAGTAGTCCATTTTGTGCGTTTCTGCAGTTCCCCCAAATATTCAATGTACCACCGCTTCCAGAACTCGTTCTTAAGTTGATTTGTTAACTGCCATCTGGATGCCAATGACATTTTGGTTGTTTCACTGGCTGCATTCGTAGCGCCTACAAGTGGCTTCCCAATCAGAAAATGTGCTGGTGTCAATGGAGCCAAATCGTTCGGGTCAGACGATAGTGGTGTAAGGGGCCTAGAGTTGAGAATTGCTTCGACTTCTGAGGCTACCGTACATAATTCTTCGTAGGTTAGTGATGCAGAGGTTATGGTTCGTTGTAACAAGTACTTGGTTGACTTCACTGCAACCTCCCAGAGCCCACTAAAATATGGCGATCTGGGAGGGATGAAGTGAAACTGAGTGTTGGTGCTTGAGCAAGTGTTGACTATTTTCTCAATGCTCTGTTATTGAGTCAATCTGGCTTCAAGATCCTTCAACTGATTATTGGCACCAACGAAGTTTCATCCATTGTCACAGTAGATGTTCTTACATTTGCTTCTTCTGGATTCAAATCTTTTAAGAGCTCCTAAGAAACCGTCAGTAGTAAAATCCGAAACCACTGCTAAATGTATTGCCTTTGTTGCGAAGCAACAGAAAACAGCCAGATATGTCTTTTGAGGCTTTTTGCCATTCAGAATCCAATACCTTTGCCTTGCTATGGCATGAAGTGCTTGCAGTCTGGCATGTAAGTTTACTCGTTGAATATTAGTTAGGAGTAACCGTGTGGGGAAATGATCTCCCGGTAAAACGATGGGATGCTTGATGTCGTAGCTTACTTCTGTCACCTGTAACCTTCCCCCAACTCTGATAATGCCATCGGGAACTAGAAATGGTGTTAAAGTTTGAAGTTTACTTGATTTTGCAACTTCATCCTTCTTCAGTAAAGTAATCTCCTCATGAAAGTTGCTGCGTTGCTCTTCCTTGATGAGCATTAAAAGTGCATCATTCAATTCGTGAGGCGACAGAAAGTTCACCCCTATATTGGAAGTTCTATTCCTGAATAGCATTGCTGCTCGCTTGACATATGCCATTGTGCGTATCAATTTCTGGGGGGAATTTCCGTATTCAATCATATATAATAGATGTACGTCAGCTTCAACCGTTGCTGTGGTAGCACACTTGATGGCTTTAGTTTCGTCGTCCGCAATGTTGTTCGTATAAGGTTCGACTGGCCAACCGCTTTTTGGAAGTTTAAGAAAAGATGGACCGTTGAACCATATTTTCAACTGCTTCAGTTCTTCAGAAAAAAGTCCACGTGAAACAAGATCAGCAGGGTTGTCCTTTGTATGCACATATCTCCAGTCGTTTATCGACGTCAAATCTTAAATGGCAGCAACTCTGTTAGCGACCAATGTTTTGCGAATAGATGGATCTCCTTGAATCCAGCTGATAGCGATAAACGAGTCGGACCAATAGAAGACTGCATCCGCCTTTATATTGGTTGTGAGTTTTACTTGTCTGACTGATTGGGCTGCTAATTGTGCGGCACACAATTCTTATCTTGGAATGGTCGTGGGACCACTTGTATTTTTGTGGTGCTTCCGTCGGGCTTGAACACATAATGATGCGGTATAAAATAACGCGGACCATTGAAGTCTAATGCTGGAACTTCTTTCATGTGACCCAGATCGCCATATTCTTGTAGGAATTGGTCATATTGCCCTTTTAGAACTGATTGGTTGGATAATTTTCTTTCCATTGAGAGTAGCCACTTGTGTGCCAATGATTTTGACTCGCCAACTAAGGAAGAGTCACCCAGCATTGGTAAATTGACTATAAAACGAACACTGGAACCTCGAGTGGTTGTAGCTTCGAAATATTCCTCTCATTTTTTGTCAGTAGATGATAGTATGACTTGACCGGAGCAATCTTCCAGCTCCCAGAATTTTTCTAGTTGCCGTTCCAAATTAATAGTCGAGATCCCGCAAAGTGATGTACAGTTCGAAGCCTTTCCGAGAACCACCCAGCCTAACGTGGTATTTTGTAGAATTCGTAGCTTCTCTAGCAACCAAATTTGGCCGTTTCTCATGTTAATCCTGCCTGGTTCATTAAACATTGGGTCGGCAAGTGCGATATGTTCGAGCCATCGATATCAATGTAGTATTGAGGTTGATTATTTGTGATTTCCTTGATCGCGAAGACCTCTAATGGTGTAGCAAAATCTCTGCATGTTGATTTCATAGTAATGTTGATTCTATCACTTGCTTTCACTCGTGTGTAGCTGATGCCCGAAATATTAATCTTTGGGTGACTTGTGCCGAATTCTAATTTCTTTCGCAACTTACCCGTAATGATATTCAATTGCAAGCCTGAGTAAAACTCGTGCTTTGATGGGCTTTCCTTCACAGCTAATTACTTCTGCTAGCGCAGTTCCCAAGAACATGCATCCATTTGTTTCACTAAATTGGGCAGCCAGATTTGTGTTTTGTGCTTCTGTCGGTGTCACTGTAGGCCCTGGATTATTTAAAAGCGTTTAATGTCGTTTACCACATTTTCGACAACCTCTTGACATACATTTTTTGTTCCCGTGGCCTTTCTTCAAATAATTTGTGCACAAGTTCAGCTGTTTGGACTTTTCTAACCGCTTTGCAGGGGATAATTTTAAAAAGGAGTCGCATTGATAAATTGCATGTGCCTTTTGGCAGGGTTTGCATTGTAGCTACATATTGTTTCCCACCAGTGCTGCTTGCTTAATTGGTTTACTTTGTTGTTTAGATGGGCTTGTTCTCTGAATGAGTGTTTCTAACGTCTGAAACCTCATCTCGATGAATTTTAAAAACTCGTCTAATGACGGTAGGTCTCTTGGCGATTTTAATGTTTGCTCATAGAGTGTATAAGAGGTTTTGTCCAGTTTTTTTTCAAAATTGTATGTACTATTATCGGGTCCCAATGTTCTTTTGCGGAAATTCCCATAGTTTGTAATGTGAACATACACTATTTTGTGGTATCATGTATTGATTTGAGTGCTGATGCTGACTCAATATTGATAGCTGGTTGCGCCATTAATTTATCCAGCAAAGGGTTAACTAACGACCGCTTGTTGACGTATCGATTCTGCAACATATCCAACGCCACGATGAAATTGGCAAATGCATAATGAGCTTGGCTACCTCCCCCGTTAAGTTCATCTTTAAGTACCGAAACTTCTGGCAATTGCCAATAGGCTGATCATGAACCATTTGCCTGAACAAGTCTTTGAATTGTGGCTATTTTATATATTCCCTATCAAGCTTTGGCAATTCTATTTTTGGAAGTTTTAAGTGCGACTCGTTTGTGGGCTGTGTAGGGTTGTTGGTGTTAATTGATTTCGCAAGACAACTATTCAAATCGATTAGAAGCCTTTCGCTTTGATTTTGTAATTCGAAAAATTGATTTGAATCGTATCCTGCCGATTTAATATCTTCAGCAATATCCCGAATTAAATAATGGCTTTGCTCGATTTCATTCCATGCTTTAAGCAATTTTTCCTTTTTAATTTTAAATACTCTATCGATTGGCCACTAAGAGCAGATGTACGGCTTATTAAGTGGTTGGGTGCCACTACCATAGATTTATGCTTCTTCAATAGCCGAGATAGCTCAGTATTGTCTACTTTCGTAAACACCTTGATGGGGCTTTGATAGTTAGTATTTGAAAAAGTTTGACGTTCTTTGTAAGATTGCGTTTTAACATGCTTAATCAACGACTGAACTTCTGATCTGAATTTTTCTTGAGCTATCTTGATTGTTCGATGGTAATGTTTAGTGAAAAAGGGATGCTCGAGTGACACACCAGCGATCTGATCGTCGTTACTTTCGAATCTTTCCCAAAGGCCTTCAATTAACGTCAATTTTTCTTCTAAATATGCAATCGTTTTCTTATCAGGTGATTGCTCGTGATACGTTTTTACAATTTTCTCGATCTCTTTACTGAGACGAGTTATCTCGATTGCCAAAGACTCCATTGTCAAGAAGGTAGTCTGTTCTTTTTTTTACAAACGGGGTCACCAAAAATATGTTGCCTAAGCACGTTGAATTATTGCCTTAGCACGTTGAATTGTTTTCAGCTACCTTAAAATATTAGAGAGTAGGATTGCACTACTTCTAATATTAAAGCTGGGTGAAACACAAGAACCTGGATATATTTCCTTGAAATATTAGAAAGTAAGATTTTCTCTACTTCTAATATTGGAGCTAATCAATTCAATCAAAGACAAGAGAGCGGAATTCTCTACTTCTTGCGTCACAAGCTGCTAAATAAAACCCTTTCACTTACTTAACAACTCTGAACTATATTTCTCATAACAAAAGCCTAAACATAAAAATAATACTTACGTGACAAACTTTGCATTAAGCACATATTTCATTAGCAAAACGTGCACAAGTGCCCTTAAGTTGGGCGCCAGTTAACAAATCAACGCGGGATTATGTGAAAAAAAATATTTTTATTTATTGGGAACAAGACCCGTCTTTTCTTATTAAAGGTTACAATGGACCTAAGCTACAATTTTAATTTCAATTTGAATCTAATGCTAGATTGTTGATGTTGCACATTTTCACTAGAATCTGGAATTCTAGCGCATCAGGTGTCATCATGCAATCCTGACCTGTCGTCAGCATAAATCATGAGAACGCGTTAACTTATATATATATATATATATATATATATATATATATATATATATATATATATATATATATATATATATATATATATATATATTGTTACATGTACAAATAATTACATGTACAAATAATTCTGCGAGCTACTGTCGCAATTGTTTTCATCATCATTAAGAACGTCAACGAATGAATTTACTCGAACCCACGAGAATCCAACAAGCATGATCAACATCTGCAAGTGACGTCACTCCATTCATGAATTTGCTCGAACCTACCAGGTACCTCTCGGTAGAACATTCGCCAATGTGCGAGAAATGGGTGAATAGGTAGAGACCCTATATAAAGGCGAGCTGAATGAATGGGGGGAATCATTCATTCGACCGCGATAAGAACTGCGATTGTGTGTGGGAAGTGTGTTTCGTAATAGTGAAGTAATTTAGAAGACAATTGCGATAATAAATTTATGGACAAGTGTTAGATTTTTTTAATAGTGACAATTAAAGTTAGTGAAAGTGTTAACTGATTATTGTGCATTTTATTTAATTAAATAAACACTTTTAACTTAAATTAAAAGACATTGCGTTTTCACTTTCCCGGAACATTAAAATTATTGGCCGCGAACCAATAACACGCGACAATGGTGTCAGAAGTGAGAAAGAAAATTTTGGAAGTGAAAACGATTAAACATTTTTGAAGTGCACAATTGTGAAAGTTAACGTGGAAAAATAGCCGAAACAATAAAAATGCCAGGAAATTTAAATCTAAAAATTAATCAATTGAGCATATGGGAGCTCAAAGAGGAGTTGGAACAACGAAATCTGGCTACACAAGGTACAAAGGCCATACTGATTGCACGCTTGCGTGATGCGATCGAGTCGGAAGGTGCGTATCTAGATTCGGGTGAGCCTACAGATGCAGAAAAAGGCGCAGAAGGTGGTGAAGCTGAAACAGCAAAGCCAAAGAAACCAGAAAATGCGCTGATGCAAATGTTGACGCTGATGCAGCAAGAGCAGCGACAACAGTCGTCCAATTTAACGACGAAGCTAGATGAACAATCAGCGAAGTCAGCCAAGTTGAGGCGAAAATCAACTATGAGATCAGCCAGGTTGAAGAGAGAATGAACCATGAGATGGAAAAAGTGAAAAAAAATTGGAAGCAGCGAAGGCAGTAGTAACCACCTCACCAGCCCCGCTTATAACCGCAGCGCAAAGCACATCCAGAAATGTGCAAGCACCAATATTCGATGGGCAAACGGTCTGGAGTATTTACAAAATCCAGTTTGAAGCCGCCGCTAGGATAAATCACTGGAATGAGCAGGAACGAGCAACTGCGTTAATTCTGGCCCTAAGAGGCCCAGCTGCCGAGCTTTTGCAGACTATCCCCGTTGAGCTGCATTCAAACCCGGCTGCTATAATGAATGCGCTGGACATGCGTTATGGAGACGATCATCTGAAGCAGATTTACCGGGCGCAGCTACGGCATCGGATGCAGAAGTCTGGCGAAACTTTGCAGCAGCTAGCACAGGACATTGAGCGATTGGCACTTTTGGCTTACCCAGCGTACGACCCAGAACATCGAGATGACGTAGCAGCAGAAGCATTCATCAGCGCCTTAAAGGACAAGGAATTGCAACAAGCCGTGCGGTTAGCTCAAAAGCAAACAGTCAAGGAAGCATTGGCTTATAGTTTAAATTTTGAGGCAGCCAAAAATGTGACTCGCACCACTGTCCGGGTTTGCGAGGTAGTGACAGATAAATCCAGGTGTGAGCGCGTGGGAAATAAGCGAGAGCTGCAGGTGAATGGTGCGCCTAGATGCTGGAATTGCGGGGAAAAAGGGCACCTGCAAAGAGACTGCAAGAAGGGGAGAAGACCGAGCTATTGTCCAGGATGGTGGAGATCCAGACCGTGTCGGGAGCCTAGAATGGAGGCCCATCAAACTGCAAGGGCCAACTTCGTGGGGCGAATGTTGGCCACGAGTATCGACATCCCCAGCACCGTGCCAAGGCAACATCGTGGAGAAGCAGACAGATGCCTTCCTGGTCAAGTTGATGAAGAACAATGCACCCTAACAAACGACACTGATGCAACCCGATCGACGATCCGACCAGACCTAGTGAGGCCCCAACTGCTCCACAAGGGCAGAGTTCATGGAATTGCTGACGCCCTATCTCGTCATCCATGTCCAGCTAACTGCAAACATTGCCAACGGATTGAGGAAAAGGAGCCGCCCGTTGATCTGCGAGTGATAACGACCGAATTCGATGAAGGTTGGTCATCGGAGGAGATTCGAAATGCCCAGTTAGCCGATGAAGATATCGGACCATTGCTCGTATGGAAGGAGACAACTGGGCGACCGGAGTGGAAGGACGTTTCAACGCATGGCGCAACCCTGAAAAGCTATTGGGCACAATGGAACTCCCTACAGGTGGAGGGTGGCGCACTCAAGCGGAAATGGGAAACGGCGGATGGCAGCTCCTATAGGATGCAAACTATACCACCCAAAAGCCGAATCCACGATGTGGTAAAGGAAATGCATGAAGGATCCTCGGGAGGCCATCTTGGTGTTAACAAAACCTTAGCAAAATTGCGGGAAAGATTCTACTGGCTCCACGCTCGAGAAGACGTAGAGGACTGGTGCCGCAGATGCACAATTTGCGCTTCCGTCAAAGGCCCAAAGCGACGACTGAGAGGACAAATGCAAACCTATAACGTAGGCGTGCCATTCGAAAGGATTGCTGTTGACATCGCTGGACCCTTTCCTGAATCTGAATGGGGAAATCGATACACGCTGGTTGTAGCTGATTATTTCAGCAAGTGGCCCGAGGTCTACCCCATTCCCAACCAGGAAGCAACTACTGTAGCCGAACAGCTAGTGTTAAATTGGGTCAGCAGGTACGGCGTGCCTTGTGAACTACATTCGGATCAAGGCCGAAACTTTGAGTCACTAGTTTTTAGCGAAATGTGCGGGCTGGGAATACGGAAAACGAGGACAACACCGCTGCATCCCCAATCCGATGGAATGGTCGAACGTTTCAACGGCACGCTCAATAAACACTAGGCCAAAATGGTTGACGAGAACCAAAGGGACTGGGACCGACATATCCCACTATTTTTAATGGCGTATAGAGCCGCTGAACATGCATTGACGGGCCAAGCCCCAGCCAAAGTCATTTTTGGAAAGACTATTCGTTTGCCAGCCGATATAAAGTTCGGAACAACCCCTGAGAAACCCCAAACGGTCTCGGAGTACGCCAGTGATCTAAGACAACGGTTGAACCAGATACATCGGACAGTGCGAAAACACCTCGAATCGGCTACTGACCGCATGAAGACCAGGTATGATCTAAAGGCTAATTCTACTGGCTTCCAGCATGATGACTTGGTGTGGCTTTATAACCCGCAACGGCGAAAGGGTAGGTCTCCAAAGTTGCAACATAATTGGGAGGGACCATACCGAGTTACAAAGCGAATCAACGACGTCGTATACCGAATACAGGAACATCGTAAGCCGAGAGCTAAAATGAAAATCGTGCATCTGGACCGTCTTGCCCCATATTACACCCAGGGAGAATTGACTACAAATAGCGACACATCTTTTCGGGGCGAAAAGAACTGAGGTGGGGGCAGTGTTACATGTACAAATAATTACATGTACAAATAATTCTGCGAGCTACTGTCGCAATTGTTTTCATCATCATTAAGAACGTCAACGAATGAATTCACTCGAACCCACGAGAATCCAACAAGCATGATCAACAACTGCAAGTGGCGTCACTCCATTCATGAACTTGCTCGAACCTACCAGGTACCTCTCGGTAGAACATTCGCCAATGTGCGAGAAATGGGTGAATAGGTAGAGACCCTATATAAAGGCGAGCTGAATGAATGGGGGGAATCATTCATTCGACCGCGATAAGAACTGCGATTGTGTGTGGGAAGTGTGTTTCGTAATAGTGAAGTAATTTAGAAGACAATTGCGATAATAAATTTATGGACAAGTGTTAGATTTTTTTAATAGTGACAATTAAAATTAGTGAAAGTGTTAACTGATTATTGTGCATTTTATTTAATTAAATAAACACTTTTAACTTAAATTAAAAGACATTGCGTTTTCACTTTCCCGGAACATTAAAATTATTGGCCGCGAACCAATAACACGCGACAATATATATATATATATATATATATATATATATATATATATATATATATATATATATATATATATATATATATATATATATAGATACATATGTATATATATAGATATATATATATATATATATATATATATATATATATATATATATATATATATATATATACATATATATATATATATATATATATATATATATATATATATATATATATATATATATATATATATATATATATATATATATATATATATATATATATGTTGCCTAAGCACGTTGAATTGTTGCCTCAGTACGTTGAATTGTTTTCAGCTTCCTTAAAATATTAGAGACTAGGATTGCACTACTAATATTAAAGCTGGGTGAAACAAAAGAACCTGGATATATTTCCTTGAAATATTAGAAAGTAGGATTTTTTCTGCTTCTAATATTGGAACTAATCAATTCAATCAAAGACAAGAGAGCAGAATTCTCTACTTCTTGCTTCACAAACTGCTAAATAAAACCCTTTCGCTTACATAACAACTCTGAACTATATTTCTCATAGCAAAAGCTTAAACATAAAAATGATGCTTACGTGACAAACTTAGCATTAAACACATATATCATAAGCAAAGCTACGTTGTAATTCATAGTTTTATGATCAGGTTAAAGCGTGCATACAAAATTTGAAGATCGAGATAAAATTACACATAGAGTTCAAGCAAAGCTACGAGTATAGAATCTGATGATCAAGCTAACAAGTATTATGTTTCATGGGCAAAATATGAATTTTCACATGAAATTTGAATACAAAAATTTATGACCAAAGTGAATACAAACAAGTTGGGTAGACAGACCTATGCTCATGTCAGAAGGGTTTTGTACTCAACTTGCAAAATGCAGTAACCAGCATGGAATAAAATCAAGAAACATGTCAAAGACGATTTTATTGGAAAAAATGCAAAATTCGAGGATCATACTATTATCAACAAAGTTGAACGAATTTTGACTTCTGAGGTATTTGTTATAGTTATACCCATAAATGTTTCCTTCGATAATTTTTTCAGATTTTTTAGATCACGGGTGTCCATTCGCGAGGGAGGAAACACATTTTTCATGTATTTCCCCCCCTGTACCCCCACTGAAGCAAAAACTGTCAGTTTAAGAACTGTTTTGAAAAGCTCTCATAGAAAACTTTCAGTTGATACTCATATCGGCTACCTTCCATGAAATTCTTTTCAGGGGCCACTCCTCTGTACTGTAATCCTCGATTCATGGCCTATTTTTTCAACTCCTAGAATGGTTACAAAGCCCTTTTGGTAGGAGCTCTCTCCTGCCTCTTCGACTTGTTTCAATTGTTTGTACTCATCTTCATGATACCTATCACTCCTGAAATTTTCATGCAAATTATAGCAAAGCTGTAGTGTCTAAGTCGGTAATAAGCGCATATGGCTCCATAGCCATATGTTTCCATAGTAATACAGGGCATATTGCTCCATAGTAATACAGGAAAATTCAAATCGCTATAACTTCGGTAAATGTTATTCGATCTTTATGAAACTTTCAGAAAAGATCAATCTTATCAAAAGTCACCTCTTTGCTAAATTTTCCTGAGTTTAAAGGTACCGTTCAGATATTATTCAAGAAAACACAATATCGATAAATCATACTATTACTAACAAAGTTGAGTGAATTTCGACTTCTCATGTATTTGTTGTTGTTGTACTCATAAAGGCCTACATTCATGATTTTTTTCAGATTTTTCGGATGGCAGGTGTCCAATCGCGAGGGGGGTACGCGAAAAGTTCGGTAATTTCCCCTTCTCCTGCCCCCCTCGGTACTTATAAGGCAATTTTAAGACTTGTTTTGAAAGATCTCATTGAGACCTTTCCAATGATACCCTACTCGACTACCAATGGTGAGAATTTTTTTTTGAGGGGTCACCTCCCTATATGGGGAGACCCCCCTTAAACGCCTTTGAAAAAAATGTTCACCCATGAACTTTCAAGAGGTCACCACTTTTGACCTTTCCACAAAGTTTCATGGCTGTAGCCTCTATAGTTTCGGAGAAAAAGTGCTGTGACATACAGACGGACGGACGGACGGACACAGGTCGTGATTGCAATAGGGTTTTGTATTTTAGTACAAAACCTTAAAAATGATTACCTAAACATGTTATAGTTTGAATGCTTGATTGTTTTTGAATTTGTTATTTGTTACATGAAGATGATGACCTAAACATACTGCCGGCTGTTGAAGTTTTATACTTCAAAAGAATATTGGAGATCGTGTCGTGATTGACGTGGAGCTGGAACTGGTTTCTGGATGCCGCTAGTATTTCCCGCAGATCGCACTTGCGTGTAAAGATTCCAACTAGCTATGATGAGGATGATTCCCAAGGCAATGTAGCTCACTGATATTGTATGTGTACTAAGGGATCCCAGATGCTGCAATTCGGATTGTTTGGTTGATAATTCATCCAACGTTCGGGTTAAGTTTTCAATATTCACAGTAGATCAACTTATCCAAGTATGGTTAAACGATCGTGATGCCCCGGTGAATTCTGTTAAATCTGTAATAGATATATTAATAGCTGAGTGAAATGTAACATTTTTCGAGGTTTGTTGAGTGTTAAAGGCTCGGAGACTGAGCTCATCATCCTTCAATGTACAGCCCGGTTGCATTTTAAGGATTCCGTTGCGTTGTAGGTGTTGCAGGAAAACCTGGTTGTTGCATACAAACGTGAAGTCGTACGACTTGTCTAGCGAAAAAAGCCACTGGTTTGAGGAATTTGTTTTCGTCTATGGTCCTGACTGAAGAAACAACTAGGTCTCAGTCTGTTTTTCGAGATCAATTCGTTAACACAGTCAACGTTCTCATCACTTTTGTGCACTATAGGTCGATGTTCGCTGCATATGCATGAGTTGATTTCTGGAATTTGGCATTGCATAAGTTCGGTCACCGTTAAGGGTAGAATTGATCCTTGAAAACGTCCACCATTATTAGCTCTGGTGCAGATGACAACAACAAGAAAGTGTTGTTGATCATGGTGGGTAATGGCAATGATTGAAGAATATGAAATCTCGCTGGCAGCAATAGGGGCAACGTTAAGGAAAATATTAGATAATCCTTTTCATTAGTGTACTGCAATTTGACCATTTGGTAGATGCGTGAAACTTTGATAGGATTTCCAAAAGCCGGCGTTTCCAGATCTTAAGGTAAGTTGTCCTTGATGTTTGTGATCTACGATTTGATTTGTTGAGGTGATATGACATTGGTATTTACAGGCCCATGATAGGCGTCTATAATTACTTCTATCAATGAGTGTTGCATTTCTTGGCACCCCGTTATTAATGACATAACGAGTACTGACAGGGTGTTAAATGCTTCAATTGTCTTCTGCTGTTTGACTTCCGAATTGAAGTACTTCATGTTTTCGTATACATAATCAAATGCGGTTTGAATCTCTTTGGTCTGATTTGCTCTTTCCAATTCACTCCTTTTGATAAGATTGATCGTCGCATCTAAAATCGATGTATGTTTCTTGACCAGTTCATTAAGGTTATTTCCGTTGGCTTCAATTTTAGAGATAGTTTCACTCATTGTAGCGGCATATTCGTTGTCCAAAGCCGCAAAAAGCTTGTTTGCTAAAGAGCCGACTATATCAAAGGGGGATCTTTTTTGTCTTAATTTAGCAGGTTCTTGTAGAATGATGTTCTCCTGATTTAATAGTTGCAGTAGATACTGATGTTGCGTTATAATCGCTTCATGATACGTGTTGTTTGTGATTGCGTCTTTTAACCTGTCTAATTGTGTTATGCCAGCTTCAATAGTTTTGAATGTTTCCCATTTTCTTTTTAAATTATGAAAGACTTTGTGCTTCCCAGTGCTTGGAGATATTCAGCCGCTCCCAGTGTTCTCAAAATAAACGCCATCATTATTTTCAACTTCAATTATTTCGATGTCGGCGTGTCTGCAGATGTCATGTGAGGCATGACTAGCGGTAGAACAAGTAACGTAAGTAGACATGTTTTAAGTGAGTTCAGTCTCGTGGGAGAGCCCTGACACTTTCTGGAATTCGGCTCTACGGAAGTGGCAGCTGCTTCTAAAGTCTCATCCGAATCGATTGGTAGTGGAGCTAATTGATGAATAGATCATCGTATGATTCCAGTACTTGTCACAATATCAGCGACGCGTACGCGTCCGTCTGGGCCTTGAATGATTTTGACTATTCGTCCTAATTTCCATTTGAAAGGCGGCAAATTGTCTTCCTTAATGGTAACTAGAGTCCCAATTTTGATGTTATTTTGTTTAGTAGTCCATTTTGTGTGTTTCTCCAGTTCCCCCAAATATTCAATGTACCACCGCTTCCAGAACTCGTTCTTAAGTTGATTTGTTAACTGCCATCTGGATGCCAATGACATTTTGGTTGTTTCGCTGGCTGCATTCGTAGCGCCTACAAGTGGCTTCCCAATCAGAAAATGTGCTGGTATCAATGGAGCCAAATCGTTCGGGTCAGACGATAGTAGTGTAAGGGGCCTAGAGTTGAGAATTGCTTCGACTTCTGAGGCTACCGTACATAATTCTTCGTAGGTTAGTGATGCAGAGGTTATGGTTCGTTGTAACAAGTACTTGGTTGACTTCACTGCAACCTCCCAGAGCCCACTAACATATGGCGATCTGGGAGGGATGAAGTGAAACTGAGTGTTGGTGCTTGAGCAAGTGTTGACTATTTTCTCAATGCTCTGTTGTTGAGTCAATCTGGCTTCAAGATCCTTCAGCTGATTATTGGCACCAACGAAGTTTCATCCATTGTCACAGTAGATGTTCTTACATTTGCTTCTTCTGGATTCAAATCTTTTAAGAGCTCCTAAGAAACCGTCAGTAGTAAAATCCGAAACCACTGCTAAATGTATTGCCTTTGTTGCGAAGCAACAGAAAACAGCCAGATATGTCTTTTGAGGCTTTTTGCCATTCAGAATCCAATACCTTTGCCTTGCTATGGCATGAAGTGCTTGCAGTCTGGCATGTAAGTTTACTCGTTGAATATTAGTTAGGAGTAACCGTGTGGGGAAATGATCTCCCGGTAAAACGATGGGATGCTTGATGTCGTAGCTTACTTCTGTCACCTGTAACCTTCCCCCAACTCTGATAATGCCGTCGGGAACTAGAAATGGTGTTAAAGTTCGAAGTTTACTTGATTTTGCAACTTCATCCTTCTTCAGTAAAGTAATCTCCTCATGAAAGTTGCTGCGTTGCTCTTCCTTGATGAGCATTAAAAGTGCATCATTCAATTCGCGAGGCGACAGAAAGTTCACCCCTATATTGGAAGTTCTATTCCTGAATAGCATTGCTGCTCGCTTGACATATGCCATTGTGCGTATCAATTTCTGGGGGGAATTTCCGTATTCAATCATATATAATAGATGTACGTCAGCTTCAACCGTGGCTGTGGTAGCACACTTGATGGCTTTAGTTTCGTCGTCCGCAATGTTGTTCGTATAAGGTTCGACTGGCCAACTGCTTTTTGGAAGTTTAAGAAAAGATGGACCGTTGAACCATATTTTCAACTGCTTCAGTTCTTCAGAAAAAAGTCCACGTGAAACAAGATCAGCAGGGTTGTCCTTTGTATGCACATATCTCCAGTCGTTTATCGACGTCAAATCTTAAATGACAGCAACTCTGTTAGCGACCAATGTTTTGCGAATAGATGGATCTCCTTGAATCCAGCTGATAGCGATAAACGAGTCGGACCAATAGAAGACTGCATCCGCCTTTATATTGGTTGTGAGTTTTACTTGTCTGACTGATTGGGCTGCTAATTGTGCAGCACACAATTCTTATCTTGGAATGGTCGTGGGACCACTTGTATTTTTGTGGTGCTTCCGTCGGGCTTGAACACATAATGATGCGGTATAAAATAATGCGGACCGTTGAAGTCTAATGCTGGAACTTCTTTCATGTGACCCAGATCGCCATATTCTTGTAGGAATTGGTCATATTGCCCTTTTAGAACTGATTGGTTGGATAATTTTCTTTCCATTGAGAGTAGCCACTTGTGTGCCAATGATTTTGACTCGCCAACTAAGGAAGAGTCACCCAGCATTGGTAAATTGACTATAAAACGAACACTGGAACCTCGAGTGGTTGTAGCTTCGAAATATTCCTCTCATTTTTTGTCAGTAGATGATAGTATGACTTGACCGGAGCAATCTTCCAGCTCCCAGAATTTTTCTAGTTGCCGTTCCAAATTAATAGTCGAGATCCCGCAAAGTGATGTACAGTTCGAAGCCTTTCCGAGAACCACCCAGCCTAACGTGGTATTTTGTAGAATTGGTAGCTTCTCTAGCAACCAAATTTGGCCGTTTCTCATGTTAATCCTGCCTGGTTCATTAAACATTGGGTCGGCAAGTGCGATATGTTCGAGCCATCGATATCAATGTAGTATTGAGGTTGATTATTTGTGATTTCCTTGATCGCGAAGACCTCTAATGGTGTAGCAAAATCTCTGCATGTTGTTTTCATAGTAATGTTGATTCTATCACTTGCTTTCACTCGTGTGTAGCTGATGCCCGAAATATTAATCTTTGGGTGACTTGTGCCAAATTCTAATTTCTTTCGCAACTTATCCGTAATGATATTCAATTGCAAGCCTGAGTAAAACTCGTGCTTTGATGGGCTTTCCTTCACAGCTAATTACTTCTGCTAGCGCAGTTCCCAAGAACACGCATCCATTTGTTTCACTAAATTGGGCAGCCAGATTTGTGTTTTGTGCTTCTGTCGGTGTCACTGTAGGCCCTGAATTATTTAAAAGCTCTTGACATACATTTTTTGTTCCCGTGGCCTTTCTTCAAATAATTTGTGCACAAGTTCAGCTGTTTGGACTTTTCTAACCGCTTTGCAGGGGATAATTTTAAAAAGGAGTCGCATTGATAAATTACATATGCCTTTTGGCAGGGTTTGCATTGTAGCTACATATTGTTTCCCACCAATGCTGCTTGCTTAATTGGTTTACTTTGTTGTTTAGATGGGCTTGTTCTCTGAATAAGTGTTTCTAACGTCTGAAACCTCATCTCGATGAATTTTAAAAACTCGTCTAATGACGGTAGGTCTCTTGGCGATTTTAATGTTTGCTCATAGAGTGTATAAGAGGTTTTGTCCAGTTTTTTTTCAAAATTGTATGTACTATTATCGGGTCCCAATGTTCTTTTGCGGAAATTCCCATAGTTTGTAATGTGAACATACACTACTTTGTGGTATCATGTATTGGTTTGAGTGCTGATGCTGACTCAATATTGATAGCTGGTTGCGCCATTAATTTATCCAGCAAAGGGTTAACTAACGACCACTTGTTGACATATCGATTCTGCAACATATCCAACGCCACGATGAAATTGGCAAATGCATAATGAGCTTGGCTACCTCCCCCGTTAAGTTCATCTTTAAGTACCAAAACTTCTAGCAATTGCCAATAGGCTGATCATGAACCATTTGCCTGAACAAGTCTTTGAATTGTGGCTATTTTATATATTCCCCATCAAGCTTTGGCAATTCTATTTTTGGAAGTTTTAAGTGCGACTCGTTTGTGGGCTGTGTAGGGTTGTTGGTGTTAATTGATTTCGCAAGACAACTATTCAAATCGAATAGAAGCCCTTCGCTTTGATTTTGTAATTTGAAAAATTGATTTGAATCGTATCCTGCCGATTTAATATCTTCAGCAATATCCCGAATTAAATAATGGCTTTGCTCGATTTCATTCCATGCTTTAAGCAATTTTTCCTTTTTAGGGTTTTGTAAAATTGACTGGTGGGGCTTTTATTAAACAATTTCAAAATCACACCTCCTTCATTTTTGTATATCGTGTAAATAGAATATTTACATAAATAGATATAATATAGATTGCAGCCACAAATATTTTATTATTAAGATGGCAGATAAGAGTTACTTATATTGAATTTCAAATTGTTGCTCAACGCAAACCTTAACTCCACCAAAGTCGTGTCTCAAGCTAGATTGAAATAGGAGGAGGAAAGTATTTTTAATTTTATAAAAACTCAGTTTCACGTTGTCTATTCATCTGTCAATAAAATAAGACATTGGTGAACTCTTTCCTACCCGGGGTTGGCTTCGTTTTCAGGGATTTGTAAAATAATTTTACAAAACCCTTCTAAAATCGCGTCCTGACTGTCCGTCTGTCTGTCCGTCCGTCCGTCCGTCCGTCCGTCCGTCCGTGTGTCACAGCAGTTTTTCTCGGAAACTACTTAAGCTAGAAACATCAAATTTTGTATGTAGGTGTAAAGTGGTGATCTCTTTAAAGTTCAACTACTAAAAAATTTTGTAAGGTATTTAAAGGGGGTCTCCCCATGTAGGAGGGACCCCCCCGAAAACAAAATTTCATTGAAGGTAGCCGATATGGGTATCAAATGAAAGGTCTTGATGAGAACTTTTCAAAACAGGTCTTAGTTTGGCAAAGTTTGCTTCGAGGGGCGCACAGGGAGGGGAAATACACGAAAAATTTGTGTCCCCCCCCCCCTCGCGATTGGACACCTGTGATCCGAAAAATCTGAAAAAAATCACGAATGTAGGCCTTGATGAGTACAACAACAACAAATACGTGAGAAGTCGCAATTCACTCAACTTTGTTAGTAATAGTATGATTTATCGATTTTATGTTTTCTTGAATAAAATCTTGACGGTACCCTTAATTGTCTATTTATAAGATTGATCAACCCTGCAAGTTTCATAAAGATTGCATCATATTTAGCGAAGTTATAGCGGTTTGAATTTTCCTGTGTTACTATGGAACAATATGCGCTGCATGTATTACTATGGCAACATATGGCTATGGAACAACATGCGCTTTTTACCGACTCAGACACTACAGTTTTGCTAGGATTTGCATGAAAATTTCAGGAATGATAGGTGTCATGAATAACTTTGAGAATCAGTTCAGCTAGTGGTATCAGTAATCGTAAAACAAAATAGTGGCTGTTTTAAATGCGAAGATTGAATAACTTTGAGTTATTTTTTCCCAACTTCAACGTTTAAGGCGCATGCTTTGAACACTTGATTCAATTTAATGAATGACTGAAGCTGAGTACCTACAATTAATACTCATAAGTGAAACAAGTCAAGGAGGCGGGAGGGAGCTTCTAACAAAAGGGCTTTGTATTAACTCTAGGATTCGAAAAAATTGGCTATTAATCGATGATAACAGTACAGGAGAGTGGCCCCTGAAAAAAATTCATCAAACGTAGCCGATATGAGTATGAAATGATAGCTTTCATGGGAGCTTTTCAAAACAATTCTTAAACTGTCAGTTTTTGCTTCAGTGGGGGCACAGGGGGGAAATACATGAAAAATGTGTTTCCTCCGTCGCGAATGGGCATCTGAAATAGTTATCAAGGGAGATATTTATGAGTAGAACAATAACAAAAACCTCAGAAGTCGAAATTCTTTCAACTTTGTTAATAATAGTATGGTCTTCGAATTTCATATTTTCTCCAATAAAATCGTCATTGATATGCTTCTTGACTTTATACAATCTGGTGACTGCATTTTGAAAATTGAATACAAAACCCTTCTGACATGAGCGTAGGTCTGTTTACCCAACTTGTTTAATTTTAAATACTCTATCGATTGGCCACTAAGAGCAGATGTACGGCTTAGTAAGTGGTTGGGTGCCACTACCATAGATTTATGCTTCTTCAATAGCCGAGAAAGCTCAGTATTGTCTACTTTCGTAAACACCTTGATGGGGCTTTGATAGTTAGTATTTGAAAAAGTTTGACGTTCTTCGTAAGATTGCGTTTTAACATGCTTAATCAACGACTGAACTTCTGATCTGAATTTTTCTTGAGCTATCTTGATTGTTCGATGGTAATCTCTAGTGAAATAGGGATGCTCGAGCGACACACCACCGATTTCTTGTATCTGATCGTCGTTACTTTCGAATCTTTCCCAAAGGCCTTCAATTAACGTCAATTTTTCTTCTAAATATGCAATCGTTTTCTTATCAGGTGATTGCTCGTGATACGTTTTTACAATTTCCTCGATCTCTTTACTGAGACAAGTTATCTCGATTGCCAAAGACTCCATTGTCAAGAAGGTAATCTGTTCTTTTTTTTACAAACGGGGTCACCAAAGATATGTTGCCTAAGCACGTTGAATTGTTGCCTTAGCACGTTGAATTGTTTTCAGCTACCTTAAAATATTAGAGAGTAGGATTGCACTACTTCTAATATTAAAGCTGGGTGAAACACAAGAACCTGGATATATTTCCTTGAAATAAAGTAAGATTTTCTCTACTTCTAATATTGGAGCTAATCAACTCAATCAAAGACAAGAGAGCGGAATTCTCTACTTCTTGCGTCACAAGCTGCTAAATAAAACCCTTTCACTAACTTAACAACTCTGAACTATATTTCTCATAACAAAAGCCTAAACATAAAAATAATACTTACGTGACAAACTTTGCATTAAACACATATTTCATTAGCAAAGCGTGCGCAAGTACCCCTTAAGTTGGGCGCCAGTTAACAAATCAACGCGGGATTATGTGAAAAAAAATATTTTTATTTATTGGGAACAAGACCCGTCTTTTCTTATTAAAGGTTACAATGGACCTAAGCTACAATTTTAATTTCAATTTGAATCTAATGCTAAATTGTTGATGTTGCACATTTTCACTAGAATCTGGAATTCTAGCGCATCAGGTGTCATCATATGCAATCCAGACCTGTCGTCAGCATAAATCATGAGAACGCGTTAACATATATATATATATATATATATATATATATATATATATATATATATATATATATATATATATATATATATATATATATATATATATATATATATATATATATATATATATATATATATATATATATAAATGTTGCCTAAGCACGTTGAATTGTTGCCTCAGTACGTTGAATTGTTTTCAGCTACCTTGAAATATTAGAGACTAGGATTGCACTACTAATATTAAAGCTGGGTGAAACAAAAGAACCTGGATATATTTCCTTGAAATATTAGAAAGTAGGATTTTTTCTGCTTCTAATATTGGAACTAATCAATTCAATCAAAGACAAGAGAGCAGAATTCTCTACTTCTTGCTTCACAAACTGCTAAATAAAACCCTTTCGCTTACATAACAACTCTGAACTGTATTTCTCATAGCAAAAGCTTAAACATAAAAATGATGCTTACGTGACAAACTTAGCATTAAACACATATATCATAAGCAAAGCTACGTTGTAATTCATAGTTTTATGATCAGGTTAAAGCGTGCATACAAAATTTGAAGATCGAGATAAAATTACACATAGAGTTCAAGCAAAGCTACGAGTATAGAATCTGATGATCAAGCTAACAAGTATTATGTTTCATGGGCAAAATATGAATTTTCACATGAAATTTGAATACAAAAAATTATGACCAAAGTGAATACAAACAAGTTGGGGAAACAGACCTACGCTCATGTCAGAAGGGTTTTGTATTCAATTTTCAAAATGCAGTCACCAGATTGTATAAAGTCAAGAAGCATATCAATGACGATTTTATTGGAGAAACTATGAAATTCGAAGACCATACTATTATTAACAAAGTTGAAAGAATTTTGACTGCTGAGGTTTTTGTTATTGTTCTACTCATAAATATCTCCCTTGATAATTATTTCAGATGTCCATTCGCGACGGAGGAAACACATTTGCATGTATTTCCCCCCTGTGCCCCCACTGAAGCAAAAACTGACAGTTTAAGAACTGTTTTGAAAAGCTCCCATGAAAGCTATCATTTCATACTCATATCGGCTACGTTTGATGAATTTTTTTCAGGGGCCACTCTCCTGTACTGTTATCATCGATTAATAGCCAATTTTTTCGAATCCTAGAGTTGTTACAAAGCCCTTTTGTTAGAAGCTCCCTCCCGCCTCCTTGACTTGTTTCACTTATGAGTATTAATTGTAGGTACTCAGCTTCAGTCATTCATTAAATTGAATCAAGTGTTCAAAGCATGCGCCTTAAACGTTGAAGTTGGGAAAAAATAACTCAAAGTTATTCAATCTTCGCATTTAAAACAGCCACTATTTTGTTTTACGATTACTGATACCACTAGCTGAACTGATTCTCAAAGTTATTCATGACACCTATCATTCCTGAAATTTTCATGCAAATCCTAGCAAAACTGTAGTGTCTGAGTCGGTAAAAAGCGCATGTTGTTCCATAGCCATATGTTGCCATAGTAATACATGCAGCGCATATTGTTCCATAGTAACACAGGAAAATTCTAACCGCTATAACTTCGCTAAATATGATGCAATCTTTATGAAACTTGCAGGGTTGATCAATCTTATGAATATACATCTGTGTAATTCATTGAATTTAAGGGTACCGTCAAGATTTTATTCAAGAAAACATAAAATCAATAAATCATACTATTACTAACAAAGTTGAGTGAATTGCGACTTCTCACGTATTTGTTGTTGTTTTACTCATCAAGGCCTACATTCGTGATTTTTTTCAGATTTTTCGGATCACAGGTGTCCAATCGCGAGGGGGGGGGGACACAAATTTTTCGTGTATTTCCCCTCCCTGTGCGCCCCTCGAAGCAAACTTTGCCAAACTAAGACCTGTTTTGGAAAGTTCTCATCAAGACCTTTCATTTGATACCCATATCGGCTACCTTCAATGAAATTTTTTTTTTCGGGGGGTCACTCCCCTACATGGGGAGACCCCCCTAAATACCTAATAAAATTTTTTAGTAGTTGAACTTTGAAGAGATCACCACTTTACACCTATATACAAAATTTGATGCTTCTAGCTTCAGTAGTTTCCGAGAAAAACTGCTGTGACACACGGACGGACGGACGGACGGACGGACAGACAGACGGACAGACAGGACGCGATTTTAGAAGGGTTTTGTAAAATTATTTTACAAAACCCTAAAAATGATTACCTAAACATGTTATAGTTTGAATGCTTGATTGTTTTTGAATTTGTTATTTGTTACATGAAGATGATGACCTAAACATACTGCCGGCTGTTGAAGTTTTATACTTCAAAAGAATATTGGAGATCGTGTCGTGATTGACGTGGAGCTGGAACTGGTTTCTGGATGCCGCTAGTATTTCCCGCAGATCGCACTTGCGTGTGAAGATTCCAACTAGCTATGATGAGGATGATTCCCAAGGCAATGTAGCTCACTGATATTGTATGTGTACTAAGGGATCCCAGATGCTGCAATTCAGATTGTTTGGTTGATAATTCATCCAACGTTCGGGTTAAGTTTTCAATATTCACAGTAGATCAACTTATCCAAGTATGGTTAAACGATCGTGATGCCCCGGTGAATTCTGTTAAATCTGTAATAGATATATTAATAGCTGAGTGAAATGTAACATTTTTCGAGGTTTGTTGAGTGTTAAAGGCTCGGAGACTGAGCTCATCATCCTTCAATGTACAGCCCGGTTGCATTTTAAGGATTCCGTTGCGTTGTAGGTGTTGCAGGAAAACCTGGTTGTTGCATACAAACGTGAAGTCGTACGACTTGTCTAGCGAAAAAAGCCACTGGTTTGAGGAATTTGTTTTCGTCGATGGTCCTGACTGAAGAAACAACTAGGTCTCAGTGTGTTTTTCGAGATCAATTTGTTAACACAGTCAACGTTCTCATCACTTTTGTGCACTATAGGTCGATGTTCGCTGCATATGCATGAGTTGATTTCTGGAATTTGGCATTGCATAAGTTCGGTCACCGTCAAGGGTAGAATTGATCCTTGAAAACGTCCACCATTATTAGCTCTGGTGCAGATGACAACAACAAGAAAGTGTTGTTGATCATGGTGGGTAATGGCAATGATTGAAGAATATGAAATCTCGCTGGCAGCAATAGAGGCAACGTTAAGGAAAATATTAGATAATCCCTAATTTGACCATTTGGTAGATGCGTGAAACTTTGATAGGATTTCCAAAAGCCGGCGTTTCCAGATCTTAAGGTAAGTTGTCCTTGATGTTTGTGATCTACGATTTGATTTGTTGAGGTGATATGACATTGGTATTTACAGGCCCATGATAGGCGTCTATAATTACTTCTATCAATGAGTGTTGCATTTCTTGGCACCCCGTTATTAATGACATAACGAGTACTGACAGGGTGTTAAATGCTTCAATTGTCTTCTGCTGTTTGACTTCCGAATTGAAGTACTTCATGTTTTCGTATACATAATCAAATGCGGTTTGAATCTCTTTGGTCTGATTTGCTCTTTCCAATTCACTCCTTTTGATAAGATTGATCGTCGCATCTAAAATCGATGTATGTTTCTTGACCAGTTCATTAAGGTTATTTCCGTTGGCTTCAATTTTAGAGATAGTTTCACTCATTGTAGCGGCATATTCGTTGTCCAAAGCCGCAAAAAGCTTGTTTGCTAAAGAGCCGACTATATCAAAGGGGGATCTTTTTTGTCTTAATTTAGCAGGTTCTTGTAGAATGATGTTCTCCTGATTTAATAGTTGCAGTAGATACTGATATTGCGTTATAATCGCTTCATGATACGTGTTGTTTGTGATTGCGTCTTTTAACCTGTCTAATTGTGTTATGCCAGCTTCAATAGTTTTGAATGTTTCCCATTTTCTTTTTAAATTATGAAAGACTTTGTGCTTCCCAGTGCTTGGAGATATTCAGCCGCTCCCAGTGTTCTCAAAATAAACGCCATCATTATTTTCAACTTCAATTATTTCGATGTCGGCGTGTCTGCAGATGTCATGTGAGGCATGACTAGCGGTAGAACAAGTAACGTAAGTAGACATGTTTTAAGTGAGTTCAGTCTCGTGGGAGAGCCCTGACGCTTTCTGGAATTCGGCTCTACGGAAGTGGCAGCTGCTTCTAAAGTCTCATCCGAATCGATTGGTAGTGGAGCTAATTGATGAATAGATCATCGTATGATTCCAGTACTTGTCACAATATCAGCGACGCGTACGCGTCCGTCTGGGCCTTGAATGATTTTGACTATTCGTCCTAATTTCCATTTGAAAGGCGGCAAATTGTCTTCCTTAATGGTAACTAGAGTCCCAATTTTGATGTTATTTTGTTTAGTAGTCCATTTTGTGCGTTTCTGCAGTTCCCCCAAATATTCAATGTACCACCGCTTCCAGAACTCGTTCTTAAGTTGATTTGTTAACTGCCATCTGGATGCCAATGACATTTTGGTTGTTTCGCTGGCTGCATTCGTAGCGCCTACAAGTGGCTTCCCAATCAGAAAATGTGCTGGTGTCAATGGAGCCAAATCGTTCGGGTCAGACGATAGTGGTGTAAGGGGCCTAGAGTTGAGAATTGCTTCGACTTCTGAGGCTACCGTACATAATTCTTCATAGGTTAGTGATGCAGAGGTTATGGTTCGTTGCAACAAGTACTAGGTTGACTTCACTGCAACCTCCCAGAGCCCACTAAAATATGGCGATCTGGGAGGGATGAAGTGAAACTGAGTGTTGGTGCTTGAGCAAGTGTTGACTATTTTCTCAATGCTCTGTTGTTGAGTCAATCTGGCTTCTAGATCCTTCAGCTGATTATTGGCACCAACGAAGTTTCATCCATTGTCACAGTAGATGTTCTTACATTTGCTTCTTCTGGATTCAAATCTTTTAAGAGCTCCTAAGAAACCGTCAGTAGTAAAATCCGAAACCACTGCTAAATGTATTGCCATTGTTGCGAAGCAACAGAAAACAGCCAGATATGTCTTTTGAGGCTTTTTGCCATTCAGAATCCAATACCTTTGCCTTGCTATGGCATGAAGTGCTTGCAGTCTGGCATGTAAGTTTACTCGTTGAATATTAGTTAGGAGTAACCGTGTGGGGAAATGATCTCCCGGTAAAACGATGGGATGCTTGATGTCGTAGTTTACTTCTGTCACCAGTAACCTTCCCCCAACTCTGATAATGCCGTCGGGAACTAGAAATGGTGTTAAAGTTCGAAGTTTACTTGATTTTGCAACTTCATCCTTCTTCAGTAAAGTAATCTCCTCATGAAAGTTGCTGCGTTGCTCTTCCTTGATGAGCATTAAAAGTGCATCATTCAATTCGCGAGGCGACAGAAAGTTCACCCCTATATTGGAAGTTATATTCCTGAATAGCATTGCTGCTCGCTTGACATATGCCATTGTGCGTATCAATTTCTGGGGGGAATTTCCGTATTCAATCATATATAATAGATGTACGTCAGCTTCAGCCGTGGCTGTGGTAGCACACTTGATGGCTTTAGTTTCATCGTCCGCAATGTTGTTCGTATAAGGTTCGACTGGCCAACTGCTTTTTGGAAGTTTAAGAAAAGATGGACCGTTGAACCATATTTTCAACTGCTTCAGTTCTTCAGGAAAAAGTCCACGTGAAACAAGATCAGCAGGGTTGTCCTTTGTATGCACATATCTCCAGTCGTTTATCGACGTCAAATCTTAGATGGCGGCAACTCTGTTAGCGACCAATGTTTTGCGAATAGATGGATCTCCTTGAATCCAGCTGATAGCGATAAGCGAGTCGGACCAATAGAAGACTGCATCTGCCATTATATTGGTTGTGAGTTTTACTTGTCTGACTGATTGGGCTGCTAATTGTGCGGCACACAATTCTTATCTTGGAATGGTCGTGGGTTTGATTGGTGCTACTCGTGACTTGGCGCAAAGCGTGAATTTGTGTGTGTCTATGGTCTCATTCTCACTGAACATGTACCATGGGATGCTGATTTTGTTCAAGCCTGGCAACTCTTGCCTATATTTATGCCATATCGATTGAAGTTCATCAGGTATTTCTTCATCCCAACCCACTTGTGATCTCCATAATTCTTGCATGAGCAGCTTCCCTTTTACAATAACAGGGCTTACTAGCGCTAAAGGGTCGAAAATCTGTGAAATATTAAATAGAATATTTCTCTTGGTTATTGTTTGATGGTCCTTCAAATCCGTGATGATGGTAAACATGTCAGTGATCGGCTGCCAAATTACGCCTAGTGTTTTTATGGTTGACTGTTCATCTTAGTGACGTCCAATTCAATATCGAGGTCCTTGTTTGAAATGCCTTCAATCAATTTTGGATGGTCAGCGCACCACTTACGGCAATGGAATCCTGCCGAGGCCCGTAATGGCTGCAGCTCGTTGTGTATCTTCAAAGCTTCTTCCAAATAATCGCTGCCTGTTAGGACATCGTCAACATAAAATTCCTGGATTGTCGCAGCTCCCAATGAGCACTGGCTGGCTCCTACCTCGGGCAATTTTTTCGAGCACTTGATCGCCATAGGTGACAGTGGACAGTTTATAATATTTCAATTCGTCATTGGTATTCTTTCGCCACATGATTGGTTGGAGATTTTGGTCCTCTTCTGCCATTAAAATTTGACGGTACATCTTTGCTATGTCTGCCGTGAATACGTAGCGCTTTAAGCGGAATCTGGTAATAATAGCACTAATATCCTCCTGAACCTTTGGTCCCTTAAGCAGTAAATCGTTAAGCGACAAATTGTTCTTTGTCTTCACCGATGCATCAAAGACCACTCGTATTTTTGTGGTGCTTCCGTCGGGCTTGAACACATAATGATGCGGTATAAAATAATGCGGACCGTTGAAGTCTAATGCTGGAACTTCATTCATGTGACCCAGATCGCCATATTCTTGTAGGAATTGGTCATATTGCCCTTTTAGAACTGATTGGTTGGATAATTTTCTTTCCATTGAGAGTAGCCACTTGTGTGCCAATGATTTTGATTCGCCAACTAAGGAAGAGTCACCCAGCATTGGTAAATTGACTATAAAACGAACACTGGAACCTCGAGTGGTTGTAGCTTCGAAATATTCCTCTCATTTTTTGTCAGTGGATGATAGTATGACTTGACCGGAGCAATCTTCCAGCTCCCAGAATTTTTCTAGTTGCCGTTCCAAATTAATAGTCGAGATCCCGCAAAGTGATGTACAGTTCGAAGCCTTTCCGAGAACCACCCAGCCTAACTTGGTATTTTGTAGAAATTTGGCCGTTTCTCATGTTAATCCTGCCTGGTTCATTAAACATTGGGTCGGCAAGTGCGATATGTTCGAGCCATCGATATCAATGTAGTATTGAGGTTGATTATTTGTGATTTCCTTGATCGCGAAGACCTCTAATGGTGTAGCAAAATCTCTGCATGTTGTTTTCATAGTAATGTTGATTCTATCACTTGCTTTCACTCGTGTGTAGCTGATGCCCGAAATATTAATCTTTGGGTGACTTGTGCCGAATTCTAATTTCTTTCGCAACTTATCCGTAATGATATTCAATTGCAAGCCTGAGTAAAACTCGTGCTTTGATGGGCTTTCCTTCACAGCTAATTACTTCTGCTAGCGCAGTTCCCAAGAACACGCATCCATTTGTTTCACTAAATTGGGCAGCCAGATTTGTGTTTTGTGCTTCTGTCGGTGTCACTGTAGGCCCTGGATTATTTAAAAGCGTTTAATGTCGTTTACCACATTTTCGACAACCTCTTGACATACATTTTTTGTTCCCGTGGCCTTTCTTCAAACAATTTGTGCACAAGTTCAGCTGTTTGGACTTTTCTAACCGCTTTGCAGGGGATAATTTTAAAAAGGAGTCGCATTGATAAATTGCATGTGCCTTTTGGCAGGGTTTGCATTGTAGCTACATATTGTTTCCCACCAATGCTCCTTGCTTAATTGGTTTACTCTGTTGTTTAGATGGGCTTGTTCTCTGAATGAGTGTTTCTAACGTCTGAAACCTCATCTCGATGAATTTTAAAAACTCGTCTAATGACGGTAGGTCTCTTGGCGATTTTAATGTTTGCTCATAGAGTGTATAAGAGGTTTTGTCCAGTTTTTTTTCAAAATTGTATGTACTATTATCGGGTCCCAATGTTCTTTTGCGGAAATTCCCATAGTTTGTAATGTGAACATACACTATTTTGTGGTATCATGTATTGATTTGAGTGCTGATGCTGACTCAATATTGATAGCTGGTTGCGCCATTAATTTATCCAGCAAAGGGTTAACTAACGACCGCTTGTTGACGTATCGATTCTGCAACATATCCAACGCCACGATGAAATTGGCAAATGCATAATGAGCTTGGCTACCTCCCCCGTTAAGTTCATCTTTAAGTACCAAAACTTCTGGCAATTGCCAATAGGCTGATCATGAACCATTTGCCTGAACAAGTCTTTGAATTGTGGCTATTTTATATATTCCCCATCAAGCTTTGGCAATTCTATTTTTGGAAGTTTTAAGTGCGACTCGTTTGTGGGCTGTGTAGGGTTGTTGGTGTTAATTGATTTCGCAAGACAACTATTCAAATCGATTAGAAGCCTTTCGCTTTGATTTTGTAATTTGAAAAATTGATTTGAATCGTATCCTGCCGATTTAATATCTTCAGCAATTTCCCGAATTAAATAATGGCTTTGCTCGATTTCATTCCATGCTTTAAGCAATTTTTCCTTTTTAGGGTTTTGTAAAATAATTTTACAAAACCCTACTAGTTTCGCGACCAGTCTGTCCGTCTGTCCGTCTGTCCGTCCGTCAGTCCGTCCGTCCGTCCGTCCGTCCGTCCGTGTGTCACAGCAGTTTTTCTCGGAAACTACTTAAGCTAGAAACATCAAATTTTGTATGTAGGTGTAAAGTGGTGATCCCTTCAAAGTTCAGCTACAAAAAAATTTTATAAGGTATTTAAGGGGGGTCTCCCCATATAGGAGAGTGACCCCCTGAAAAAAAAATTTCATTGAAGGTAGCCGATATGGGTATCAAATGAAAGGTCTTGATAAGAACTTTCCAAAACTGTTCTTAGTTTGGCAAAATTTGCTTCGAGGGGCGCACAGGGAGGGGAAATACACGAAAAATTTGTGTCCCCCCCCCCCTCGCGATTGGACACCTGTGATCCGAAAAATCTGAAAAAAATCAGGGATGTAGGCCTTGGTGCGTACAACAACAACAAATACGTGAGAAGTTGCAATTCGCTCAACTTTGTTAGTAATAGTATGATTTATCGATTTTATGTTTTCTTGAATAAAATCTTAACGGTACCCTTAAATTCAATGAAATTCAGTACGTAGATGTCTATTTATAAGATTGATCTATCCTGAAAGTTTCATAAAGATTGAATCATATTTAGCGAAGTTATAGCGGTTAGAATTTTCCTGTGTTACTATGGAACAATATGCGCTGCATGTATTACTATGGCAACATATGGCTATGGAACAACATGCGCTTTTTACCGACTCAGACACTACAGTTTTGCTAGGATTTGCATGAAAATTTCAGGAATGATAGGTGTCATGTATATCTTAGAGAATCGTTTCAGCTAGTAGTATCAGTAATCGTAAAACAAGATAGTGGCTGTTTTAAATGCGAAGATTGAATAATTTTGAGTTATTTTTTCCCAACTTCAACGTTTAAGGTGCATGCTTTGAACACTTGATTCAATTCAATGAATGAC
>OZ017738.1:254099833-254129833 GCA_963969285.1 Odontomyia ornata
CACAACACAGGTCTTATCACGAATTTGTATACTTGGAGCCTTCCTGTGTATGCAGCTGGTCTCCAAATTCATCAAAACTGAATAGAAAGTTTTATTGGCGAGCTGTATCCTTCGGCGTATTTCATCTCTTTCATCTGCATTTCTAGTTATTTTTGCATCTAAATACACAAATTTGCACAAATTTTTGATATTATATTCACTAAGTGTGATATTTTGGATATCTAAGGTATTTTTCCTTGACTGCGCCATGAGCTTTGTTTTGTTCTCATTGATTCGTAGCCTGAGTAGTTTTGCTTTGCTGTTAAGCTTCAGGAAAAGTTTTTTGGCGGTTGCTAAAACTCGTGACAAAATGCTGTCATCCGCATAGGCTACTTCTTGTCTTGACTTATATAGTGATGTACCTCTGTATCGACAGATAGCTTTCTAATGACGTATTCTAGAGCCAAATTGAATAGCAATGGGGCAGCCCATTTCCCTACTTTAGTCTGATATTTGTATCAAAGGTGTCAGTGATGTGTGTAGTGAATGTAGGTTTATGAAATGTCCGTACAGGACAGCAGCGATGGTCTGCTGCCACAGAGGAAAAGTATGTTGGGAACCGCTGAGATTGGCCTTGTCTGGGGATGCGTGAATGCGCTGGTAGGCTAGCGTTGCAGTGTCGTAGGGTGGGTTCTTTCCCCAGCACAAGAACCCACTACAAAAATAGTGCCCAACGTGGGGCCCAAGAAGCCCGGCTGTATCAACAGTCGCGAGCACGAGACAGCCCATCGTCTCTAGGTGACCCCACAAGGTATCCAGATTTTTGGCGGGTAAGTAACCCCTAAGGGATATTGCACTTATTCTGCCCCAGCAATTAATAGCTTCCAAACGTGTGTTTTCCTTGGACATCAATATCGTTTGGACCTGCTTTTGATTTATACATTGGTGGCTTACCACCATTGTATGACTAGCAAGGCCAAATCATATTAGAGTCCTTTCATGTATTCGGAAGTTATTACTCAACATCATTTTTGCGGTGAATTCTGATCTGCACCCCAAACCAAGTGGTGCCTAAGTGTCTGCCATCACATGGATTTTGATTTCATGTGATTGGCTGCTTAGCTAGTCCGTGACTATCCATGATAAGCTAACCCTTGGCTGACAAATTGTACCTGGTCGAAATTAGCGTATGAGAGAGCACTTCTGAACTCTGATTCTTACGGTGCCTCTAGAGGGTAGTCCCTGTAGAGCAGAGGAGGCGCATACCATTGGTTACCTTACCTTGGAAAGGGACCGATGAAATGGAAAGACCAAATTCGAACTTGATACTGCGAATGGTTTTTGTAAATTTGAAAATAAACTCACCATATTTTTAGACTATCTATAACTACGTATTTTAATATTTATTTGTCTATATTTATTTATCTGTCTACATTTTTCTTTTGTAAGGTGATAGTTTATAGCTCACTTCCAATGGCCATTTTTTTAAAATATAAAACTAGTTTTTTTTAGATCCAACTTAGTAATATCACAACTAAAAGACGCCATGCAGGCAATGGCTGCCAGCATGAAGCTAATGAGACAGCAATTACAGCAATTGTCTGGCCTACCACCTCCGGATCCACCACCACCATACCCACCATCTTGACCCATGTGTGATGACACCTGGAATCATCCACCATCCACCTAGCCAGGAGATTTGCCACCGCCTAAAGTAGCCAAGATAGTGGCTGGCTGGAAGTTAATGTTTACGGCCCAGAATGACCCTACGACCATTGATACCTTCCTGAGGAGAGTCGAGAATATGGCTTTGTTAAGCTTAGAAGGAAACGTGAGAGCCATCACATGCTGCGCTCAAATACTGTTCATGGGAAGCGCGCTCCGTTGGTTTTGGTGGTTTGTGGATACTTCTTCAACGTTTGACTAAGAGATGTTGAGGCGTGCAGCACTGCGGGAGTTCGCACCAGTTGAGGGGTATAACTCCTTGAAGCAGCGAATTCGGAACAGACAACATCGGGTGCAGGAGACCGTAGGTGACTGCTACGAAGCCTTGTGTTGCCTCTTGGAACGTCTGATGAGTGCCATGCCGGAGTCTGAGTTTCTCAGTCTTTGTACGAGGGAATCAGGCTGGAGCCGTGAGAGCAGCTGGTGTTCACTCCCGCGCCACAACGTGCATGCACTTCATACGTCCGAAAAAGCGCTTGAAGCTATACAACGCACCCTGCGGTCCAAACCTCAAGATAATTTGTCTAGCTGACGAGAGCAATCAGAACGACGCTCAGTAGTATAACACGGCATTCCTTCTCTACCCACGCCAGCTTGTCTCCGACCATCTATAATCGACAGCCCGTCGAAGACCATTTCTTCATCATTCACAGAACTAGACAAACAACATCCAACCGAACTACACGAACTGGCCCCTAGGTGTTGGAACTGCCGGTAGACAGGACATCACTTTACCGCATGCCAGCCAGAGGCTATCGTTTTTTGTCTCCATTGCGGGAAACCAGATACACATACGCCAGATTGTGCAAATTGCAAGACGTCAGAAATCTTGCTAGCGAACGCTCACAACAGCCAGTAGCACTCGTGACAGACCAAGTAACAGAAAGGCACTCCATCCCGTCTACTAGCAGTTCCACCACGACAAGTTCCTCGCCAGTAAACCCACTAGAGTCAAACACCACCACAATACCTTTGCTGGTTCACGATGCAGTAGATGCCACATCTTCTCCGGGGGCCTCTCCACAGACAATTGAAGCGGCCATCTCAGGTACTCTCAGAAAAACCCCGGCAGCGACAGACTCATGTATTCAAACCATACCATATTAGGTTGCAGGAGTATATTACTGCACGAGAGAGGATTTTTGCCGGAGAAGTGGTCACCCCACGCCAGCACAAAACTAAGGGGTCAAATCGTCGTTGGAGGAGCTTCCGCAGGAGAGTGTGGATCTGTCGTCAAACTTTAAAATGATGTAACGTCTCGGAATTTACTGAGAATGACACTCGACCATACGCACCAATGTATGGCCAAGTCACTGTTGCACCGATTGATACGGGTGCAAATATAAGCTGCCTTGCCTCGAACCTCGACTAAGAGGTACTCCATCAAAACCCTACGGCGGTAAAACCTTGGTGCTCTGAAATCGGTACAGCTGATCGCACCAAACATCCTATCCAGGGTAGGTTGACAACACCCGTGACATTAAGAGGTCAAACTAAGGATTATACTTTCTACATTATCCCTTCTTTGACTCAGAACGTGTACCTTACTGTCGAATTCATCCTTCGATTTGGTTTGGCCCCAGACCTATTCCAAGGTTCACCTTTAAATAGTAAATATGTCAACGAACTTGCTTCTATACCCGATAGGCATGACGACAACGTCTGAAAGCATCCATCGCTGATTTTCCATCTTACGCTACGCAAGGCCTTGGCCGTACCACTCTGGCCTCACATGACATCGATGTTGGCAACAGAAAGCCAATAAAGCAGAGACACTATGCCATCTCACCGGCCATGGAAAAGCTAGTGTACGCAGAGTTGGACAGGATGCTAGAGTTATGGGTTATAGAGGAGTCCCAAAGTGCCTGGTCCTCACCAGTAACCTTGAAGCCAGGTAAAGTTCGTCTTTGTCTAGATGCCCGGAAGATCAATGCAGTGACCGTAAAAGATGCTTACCCTCTTCCGCTCATCGATGGAATATTGGGAATTGCTGAAAGCAAACTACATTATCAGCCTCGACCTAAAAGATGCATTCTGGCAAATTCCACTCGATGAGGGGTCAAGGGATAAGACCGCTTTCAGAGTGCCCGGACGACCACTATACCAGTTCGTCACAATGCCTTTTGGCCTGTATAATGCTCGGCAAATGATGACCCGGCTAATGGACAAAGTAATTTCACCTCATCTTAAACATCAAGTGCTCATGTACCTGGATGAGCTTCTACTCATCACGGAAACGTTTGACCAACATCTCTTACTCCTGCAAGAAGTAGCTCTGCATATCAGTAAGGTGGGACTCACCATAAACGTCCAGGAAAGTAAGGTTGTCATGAACGAAGCCCGATATCTAGGACAGGTCATCGGACACGGTACTATCAAAACAGAACCGGACAAAACTTGGCCGATTGATGAGTTTCCCTTACCGAAAACTGTTAAGCAGCTACGAAGTTTCCTTGGAGTATGTGGTTGGTACCAAAGGTTCGTTTGGAGTTACGCAACAGTTTCAGCGCCTCTGTCGGACATGCTCTGAAATGGAAAGTCCATTTGGACCGAAATCAGTCGAAAGGCATTTGAATAGCTTAAACAAGCATTAACATCTACTCCAATCTTGCACAGCCCCGACTTTCGAAAGCCCTTCTCCATTCATTGTGACGCAAGTTAAAATGGAGTGGGGGCTGTGCATGTGCAATTGACCAAAGAGGGAGAGGAAGCTCCCATTGCTTTCATGTCTAATAAGCTGAACTCGGCCTAAAGGAACTACACTGTATCCGAGCAGGAATGTTTGGCAGTGGTAATGACTTTAAAGAAATTCCGGGCGTATATCGAAGGTCACCAGTTTGAAATCATCACAGATATGCACAAACGTCTGGCCCGATGGGCTCTTAAACTGCAAGGGCTGAAGTTTTCCATCAAACACCAAAAACGAACGTTTGAATCTTGGTCCGGCTTCCCAGCGGGATCAAGATCCAAACGTCGGACACTTCGGCGACTTAAAAATTACTTCTTTCGGCCTAAAATGTGATCCCAGGTCAAAGACTACGTCAGCGCCTGTGAGACCTCTAAAATCACTAAAGCACCCAATCAGCCTCTTCAACCCCCTATGGGTCAACTCAACGTTCCGGAGCGCGTATCCCAACATATGTATATAGATCTACTCGGTTCATTTCCTTGTTCTTCTATGAGACACATAAGAGCTATCGTTGCGTTAGACCAGCTCTCGAAACTCCCACTGGTGGAACCTATTCTCCCATATACTTTCCTCAATTTAACGCATTAGAACGTTTGAATTACACACTGTTAGCCACGATTCGTTCTTATACCCATCCAAATCAGAAGGATTGGGACCGCAGATTGTCCGCCATCACTTGCGCTCTGTGGTCGTCTTATTATTCCGTCACCGGTGTCTCGCCTTACTTTGCTACCTTTGGACAGCACATGATTTGCTATGGCAAATCATACAGGCTACTACGGCAATTGAAGTGTTTGGGAAATCCCGTCGTTGCGTTGGAGCCCCACAAACGTTTAGGAAAACTCCGCCGACAAATCGGATGGAAGATTAAGGCCGCAGGACATGCGAATGAGGTGCAGTACAACCTCAGATCCCGACCTTCCGATTTTCAAGATGGAGGTGAAGTTTTTTGCCGCAATTTCCAATACAACACCAAGCTAGATTGCCGTTTCCTGAAAAGCTCTGTACAGAATGTTGTAGGACCCAATCGTTACCTCTTCATCGACCGATCGGGGAAAGAAGTCGGGATATATCACGCAAAAGAACTGCGACCATAGTTACATATATATATATATATATATATATATATATATATATATATATATATATATATATATATATATATATATATCTGTTTTGTCTGTCCGTACTCAGTTTCAACCACGCGCAAATTTTACACACTTAGAGCAAAACGCAAATATATGTGTCAGTCTGTCCGTCCGTTAATCGTTTTCTTCAATCGTCCCACTCCTCGTTCCGACCCCGAAAATAATCGATCCTCCAACTAAGGATCCTTCAGCTTCTTTTTCGCAACCCTCGTCGCCTTGGGGTCGCGAGAAAATTAGCTGCCCTGTAGTAATCGAGTAGTCACACAAGCAAACTGCTCAAAAATCTTCCTATCTCCTATCCAAAATTTTAATGGCAGATTTAGAAAAACATTTAATTACTTCCATTCATAATCGTAATTTGTAAAATATTTTTCTTTCTTATTATTATTATTAAATATAATTTTATATAGATTTTTCTTTATATTAAATTTAAACATTCTCCTTTAATTATATTCTTTTTTGTTTTTCTTTACTTCAAGTAATTTTTCTTGAAAATTTCTTTTAAAACTGCCTATAAAAATTTTGAACATGGAGACACTGATTTAGTATACTCCAACGGTGTATTACATTACCGAAGGCAAGCTAGCTAAGCTGAGCTCAGCTGATGCGATTTAGCGGTACATGGGAAGAGAAAAGAAGAAAGACAAGTTTTGGGACGGATCGCGTAGTTCGATTTGGAACGTGCCACGTGGAAGACTGAAAAACAACGACATGTTTGACTTGATAAGTAAAATAAGATCAAATTAGACTCCAAAACCGCTTAAAGTTTATAAAACGTACATTAAGGGGATTACGCCGTGAGAGTTTGTTGAAACTGGTGGCTCCGTCTGCGAGGTGTCTGTGTGGCTTTCATTATTAATTTCAGTTAACTTTCCCCATTGAGTTTTTGACAAAATTGCGGAAATTGTTCGTTCGATACCGTCACGCGACGATTTGATCTTGAAATTGTGAAGGTATAAAATGCAAAGCGTTGTGCTCCCAGTACTGCTTCGACCTATTATTTCCACCGTTCTTGGTTAATCACGACTCTAATTGAGTTTGTGTTGGGCGCCATTTCGTAGTGAATTGGGTAGATTAGAATGTCCTTAAAGGACTGCAGCGATGGTCTGCTGCCTCAACGGAAGAGGATGTTGGGATCCGCCAAGATTTGCCTTGTCTGGGGACCTGTGAATGCATTGGATGGCTAGCGCTGTGGCGTCGTGGGGCTGGTTCTTTCCCCCAGCACAAGGACCTACTTAAAAAAGAATTTTCGCATCCACGAATTTCTGGGGTCAACTAAAGTCGAAAAGGAGGTAATCAACTAAGGGTCGGAAATTGCTGACGCAAAGGACAAACTGGACCTGGGGTAGACACACGGACTAAGGAGGACTTCGCCGTTATCGACGAGACTTATGGCCTACAAATAAGGGGGGCATCCAGATGGAGGTAGTACTCCCTCGCACCCTCCCATATTTCCCATTCGAGTGAAAAACTCATACAAACATAATTTGCATGAACTTTCCCATCAAATGAGAAATATAGATGTGGCCAGTTTATGTTATAGAATTATGTGATGGAATTGCATGACTCTATACTATGAAAGGGTACGCGAGTGGAAGGCCAGTCTACCTGGGCAAGATCCCCTGTTAACAGCAAAAAACGGAGGAGCGCGCCCGATGGCTAGCCTATATGAGCGGAGGAGCCTACCCGTAGTAATCGAGCAGTTGAAGGGTTAAAGAAAACTCAAGCATAAATTGTCCCAGATCAATTAAAGCGATCAAACTGGTACGATCGCAGATTGAACTGGAACAATTTCAGATTGAACTAGAACAATTTGCGATCGAACTGGTACGGTTTGAGATTGATCTGGTACGATGGAATGCTTTTGACAGCGGAGTTGTCATTGAGTGAGAGGAAAGATTTGACAGATAACCCACGTTTGGGAATTAGTGCCCGATAGTTGTTTAGTAGTTTTATTTTCGTGCCTGTATTTAATTTGTTTAGCGCATGTCCATCGCGAATGTGCCAAATTTTGCCCTTTTGCTGATGCAAGGAATTGTGCTGAGGATACGGCACAGGACGGACTTGCACACATGGGAGTTGAGCTTGCGACATACTAAACGGTAATTTGGCTGTTGGTGAAATTACTCGCTGCTTAACGGTCTTCCACATTTCAGTTCTTCCCTGGCGGTCGAGAGTTTTGAACCCGCACCCGAGAGAGGTGATCTGACCTACGTGACTACAAGCAATCAGCGTATTCCGCGCTTCCGTGTTTCCATTGAAAGGCCAATAGCGCGATATTGGTTTACGCGGGAATTCTAAACGGATCGGGAAACGTCGGTAGTAATAGTTGTGGCGGCAGTGGAACCGTTAGTGCCGGTGCTGGTGATAGTTCAAGTAATAATTTCCATAATTTAAATTACACTGACGCTCACATCTACTGCAACACTCAGTACAAGAACATAGTTGGCCATAATCTGAGCAGTTCGGACTCGATAACGCACTACAGTCATCTCGATGAAGCTGACCCCAACAGTCTCCTTCTGAAGACCCATTACAGTGACTGCAATATCCATTCGAAACCTAGCCTGTACGGTACTGGCAGCAAGTCCCAGCATTTGGTGCAAAAATCAAACAATATCTTTAAAAATATTGCCAAAAGCCCATCGTTCGTGAATGCTAACAAAATCAAAGAACATTAGCGGAAGTTACGCAATTTCTCTCTCAAGGCGCGCAGCGGTACAGACAAGCGACACCCAAGAGCCAGATCATAGTGAAATCCATCACGGTCTCTGACAACTCCTTGCAGGCAAGTGACAAGTACTTGAGTCACTATTTGGACGAGAAAACCGCCTAGTCCAAGTCCTTGCTAGCGAACGGTAACGTTAAAACATATCCCGCCTGTCGGCCACGTGTGAAGAGTGATTCGAAAGATGCACGTAGCAGTAGTAGTAGTAGTAGAAGGAAGTACAGTAAAATAAACAACAGTTGTAATATCGGTCTTCTGAACGACTCACTGCAGAGTCAGGCAAATCAATCGCACCACACGAGTGGAAGCGGTCCTTTGAACGGTATTAAAAACAGTTTGACCGACATTCATCGCCGTAAAACTGAGTTTAATCGCCAATTGAGTGCCCCGATTGACTCGACTGCGTATCCGCGGCAACGCACCAACAGTCCCACAAAAACACCGCATCACCAAAATTGCTCGTCGTCAAAACAACCCGCTTCGTCGTCGTGTTGCTTCTCATATAATAATAGCTTAAATCGACCGAATAAGCAACAAAAAGGTCTCCGGCTGAATGGAAGCTTCATCTAAAAAGTCGATCCTATGCACGATAAATAAAAGCATATTTACACTCAACCCACATTCACAGAACAAGTTTATTCCATTCCGAAAACCAAACCACGCCTTCTAAAGGACGAAATTTCGCACTTACATAAATCAACATATGGCCTATTGCCAAATATTCAGGAATCATGTAAATCTACATGCATGAATAAATATTTTTACAGGACCATCTGCATCGTCGTCGAGCGCTCGGAGGACCATGCGGGTGAGTACCCTTTTTGTTGCCTTAATTTTGCATATTGTTTGACTAGTTACTACTACATTTTATGTTAATCATTTGGTCCTTTTAACTGATTAGTATTTGGAAAATCAATTTTATTTTCTTAAATTGTGAGGAATAGTCATTAAGAAAAGTTAATAGGCTTTTAGAAGATATATTGAAATTTTTTTTAATCAATGAGTTTTAGATGACTTGTATCCCTTCTTATGAAATCAAATAACAAATTTCTAAATGATATAGCAGCTTAAATATAACGTATAATTTGTCACTAAGTAACACTTATTTAGTTTTATTGAAATATCACTAAAAATTTAAACTTAAATTAGAAAATGTTGGTACATACAATTGCGATGAAATTTATTAGAAAATTGCTTTATCGTTCGTTACTACTCATACAATTGATTTATTTCCTTCTTTGAATAAATATTTGAGCACCAACGTTGATTCGAGATTCAATTTAATGATTAATATTAATATTTTTTTTTAATATTTGAAAAATCAATATCGTTTGAAAGTTCGAAATATCTTTCTGTATTAAAAATTATCTAAATTAACTACAAATGTTATTGCATTGAAACAAATCGGAAATATGGCAGAAAATTCAAAAGAGCAATGGAAGACTTTTGCGATTTTGTTGTCAATTAATTGCATGTTATTGTTGTTATTTATAAATAATAACGCTAAATATTTTAAACATAACTCATTTTTTTTTTAGAAATTTCATAAGGGGCCTACAATGTTTAAAAATAGATCTTTTGATAATACAAATCAAATCAAAAGTATTATTTATCGGTAACTTTAGGATAAAAATAGAATAAATTGGATTTAGAATATTTCTTTTTATTCAAAAATGTTTTTGGCGGTCTTTGTATTTTATAAGTACATGCATTTGAAATTTAAATGGCTTTTTCCTTAATTTCTTTGTGAAAGTTTATAAGTTTTTGCATAATTTTCTTATTTGTTAAGAGAAAACATAATTTTTGGTGAAGAAATGGAGATGCCTCATTAAAGGTGAAACCATCGGTCTTTCCTTTCCCAGATTCTGACCGGGTATAGGCCCCGGTACGGTGGCAGGCTGCCCCCCAAAAACATGAGCCAGCCGCCGGATACAGTTGAATCCTTTGTTTTCTCTTTGTTTCAGGTGATATCGCGGGTTGAGTGGCCCAAGCAGAGTGCCTCTTTATGGCATAGCGTTATGCAATAAAATTGTATAATTCTATGGCATAAATTGGTCACCGGGGTACTCTCCTTCTGATGGGAAAGTTCATGCAATTCAAGTTGTATGAGTTTTCCACTCAGAAGAGGAATACCTGGCCACTGCAACAAAATATATATGGATTTATTCCGGTTGGGTGGGTGCGGAGGGGCTCCATCACCACCCGGTTGCCCCTCTTTCATTTGTGGGCCATGAGCTTCGTCGGGTAATGACGAGGTTACCCCAAGTCCGCCTTTCTTTTCAGGTTCCACTTGTTCTCGTAACAAGTTCTATCTCCCTCGGTGTAGTTATCTACACTTTTTGCGACTTCGGTCGCCTCTTGAACTACAAACAAATTCGTGAGTGCGAAATTTTTTGTAGTGGGTCCTCGTGCTGGGGAAATGAACCCGCCCCAGGACACCGCAATGCTTGCCTGCCAGCGCATTCACGCGTCTCCAGACGAGGGCATTCTTTTTGAGGTACTTGTAAAGTTTTACATTACTTTTTCACATTTATTCTATTATTTTTATAATTATTCATTTAGGCATTTATTTAAAAAATTAAATTTCATTTAGGATGTCGAACAACGCACGCCAGACCAGCGCAGGTTGCGTTCGGAAGCGGGGCCCACGGCATTATGCGTCATCTGCCAGCAGGCGCGAAATGATGGAACGTCCGTACAAACGTTGGAGTGCGGACATGAACTTCATGAAACCTGTGTGACCCAGCATTTATTAGTTAGCCGAACTTGCCCTTTATGCCGACAACCAGCCACCTCAGCGAATCGACCTTCCAGCCACCTATAGCTTTCAGCTGCTCAAGGGGCGGTGCCCAAACCAAAGGACCGGCGGGAGCAGGTTCCAACAGCGGCTGATGAGCCAGACTTAATGGGCCGAGCCGAAGCAGTGCCGCCTGCGGAAGAGCCGAGACCCACTGTGGCTGTGGAGGCGACAGTCCTACAGGATTTAATGGCACTCATGCAGGACCTGACCACCCGGGTAGCCTCGCTGGAAAGCCAGAAGGAGAATCCAGTACCACCGCGGCCAAGAACGCCTCCGATGTGGGATTCGGACCCAAATCCATGGGATTTTCCGGTAGACTCGCGGCGCGATCACAAACGAATCCGGCCCGGTGCGGCAATGAATCCGTTGGCTCCAGTGTACCGGCCCCGACTGAGCCAAGCACTGCCACCAACTCAGGCTCCAGTGATTCCGCCGGACCAACGCATCCATCCACACGCTACGTATTGGCTGAAGCCGACGCAGATCCCCAGCATCATCCAGGGCTGGAATCTGCATTTCAGCGGGGAACCCAACACCATAACAGTGGAAGTTTTCATTGGTCGGTTGGAGTCACTGATTGAGCAAATGCTAGCAGGAGATCACACGGCGCTCGCAGGATATTTGCCAATGCTGCTTAGGGGAGCAGCACTTGAGTCATATTGGCGAATACATTCGGCCCCACATCAATACGCTGGTCACGGTTGAAGGAGGTACTCCGCATGGAATACCCTACGGTAGACATGGACGAATTAGTACTGGACAAGATTCATGCTAGATGGCAGCGTCCGGATGAGTCTTTCCATCAATATCGAGCCGATATTCTTCAGCTGAATGACCAGTTGTCAGAGCCGATGTCTTCTACCCAATTGCTGCGGTTGCTAAAGCGCAATCTAAGACCGGAGCTCCGTCGCCATATCGTGAACTCCGATCCACAGAGTATGGAGGCACTGCTGAGAACGGTGCGTCGCCTAGAAGGGTTTGAGGAAGACCTCCGGGACCAGCCCTACTTACTAGCTAGGACGGGTCCTCGACGAGGAATCGCGGAATTGGCCCCAGATTATACCACCATGGATCTGGAGGAAGATATGGACCGGGACCAGCTTGCTGTAGCAGCGGTGGGAAGTCTTACGACCTGCTGGAATTGCAATCAAACCGGACACTGGTTCATTTCATGCCGAGCAGAGCGTAAGGTTTTCTGCTACGGTTGCGGCAAGCCGGACACTTATTTCCCGGACTGCCCTGAATGTGCCGCGAAAAAAAACGGCCGAAAGAGTACCCGACCACCTCAGCGGTACTCGAAGCCCCCACAGTAGCTCCTCAGCCAGCTGCTCACACCAACAAACCTGACGTTAACCCACCAGCCGTGACCACTCTGACTGCGGATGTCCACTCTCTTCCGGAGACCTCGCCAACGACAATATTAAAGCGACCACCGCAGTTACTGCCAGAAGAACCCCGGCAGCCTCAAATACGCACTCCAAAACCTTATCATGTTCGACTGCAGGAATCTCGGGTGGCTCGAGAGCGAATATTTGCTTCCAAAGTAGTCACTTCCCGCCCGCGCACGACAAAATGGTTAACCCGTCGTTGGCGAAATTTCCGCAAGAGAGTGCGCACCTGCCGTCAAACCTTAAACTCTTGTAACATCTCGGAGGTTGCTGAGAATGAGATCAGACCTTATTATCCAATTAAAGTGTTGGGCGAGACCGTGTTTGCATTGATCGACACGGATGCCAGCATCAGTTGTCTTGCCTCGAGCTTTGGCTCGAAGGTGCTCCAAGAATATCCGACCTTGATTAAATCCTGGCGCACTGAAATCAGTACAGCTGATGGCACCAAACACCCTATACGAGGTAAACTAACCACACCCGTGACGTTCAGGGGTCAGACGAAGGATATTACTTTCTACATTCTCCCGTCTTTGACTCAGAATGTGTACCTTGGCGTCGATTTCGTCCTTCGCTTTGGACTGGCCTCCGATTTATTCACAGATTTGTCTTTAAGTACCAGATATGTCAACGAAATCACTTCTATTCCCGATAGGCATGACCTGACGCCTAACCAACGGCAACGCCTGGAAGCATCCATCGCTGCTTTCCCATCTTACGCTACCCAAGGCCTTGGCCGTACCACACTAGTCTCACACACCATCGACGGCCATGGAGAAATTGGTGCATGCGGAGCTGGATAGGATGCTCGAGTTGGGGGTCATAGAGGAGTCCCAAAGTGCCTGGTCATCACCGGTAACCTTGGTGGTGAAGCCAGGTAAAGTCCGCCTCTGTCTTGATGCCCATAAGGTTAAACGTGGTTACTATCAAGGACGCGTACCCTCTTCCACTCATCGATGGAATACTAGGGAGACTGCCGAAAGCCAATTATATCACCAGTCTCGACCTGAAAGACGCCTTCTGGCAAATTCCACTCGATGAGGGGTCGAGGGATAAGACCGCCTTCACAGTGCCTGGACGACCATTATATCAGTTCGTCACAATGCCCCTTTGGCCTGTGTAACGCGCCGCAAACGATGACTCGGCTGATGGACAAGGTCATCCCACCTCACCTGAAACACCAAGTGTTCGTGTACCTGGATGATCTGTTACTCATCACGGAAACGTTTGATCAACACCTCCTACATCTACAAGAAGTAGCCCTGCACATCAGTAAGGTGGGACTCACCACCAACGTACAGAAAAGTAAGTTTGTCATGAAAGAAGTCCGATACCTAGGACATGTCATAGGACATGGTACTATCAAAACGGATCCAGACAAAACGCGTGCAATTGATGAGTTCCCCTTACCAAAAACAGTGAAGCAGCTACGACGTTTCCTTGGTGTGTGCGGTTGGTACCGAAGGTTTGTTCAGAATTACGCAACAGTTTCAGCGCCCCTGTCAGACATGCTGCGGAAAGGGAAGTTTATTTGGACCGAACTCAACCGAAAGGCATTTGAAGAGCTAAAACAAGCCCTCACATCAGCCCCAGTATTGCACGGCCGCGACTTCACGAAGCCCTTCTCCATTCATTGTGACGCAAATCAACATGGAGTAGGAGCCGTGCTGGTGCAATTGACTGATCAGGGAGAGGAAGCTCCCATCGCCTTCATGTCCAATAAGCTGAATTCGGCCCAAAGAAACTATACTGTGTCCGAGCAGGAATGTTTGGCAGCGGTGAAGAAATTCCGAGCTTATATCAAGGGCCACCAATTCGAGATCATCACAGACCACGCTTCACTACAATGGTTGATGAACCAGGCAGATTTACATGGACGCCTAGCAAGATGGGCTCTTAAACTGCAAGGGTTCAAGTTTTCCATCAAACATCGGAAAGGGACCCAGAACATCGTACCCGACACTCTCTCACGAATGTTTTCCCCAGAGGGAGCCGGATTGACAATAAATGACGAGGACCCCATCGAAATAGATTTGGACAGCCCACATTACGAATAAGACAGCTACAAAGAGTTGAGGCAAACCATCGCGACCCAACAATCGCAGCGGCTACGTATATAGACGGCTACGTATATAGACTGGTGATCCATGGCAGGAAGAAGAGTCCTGGAAACTTTGGGTACCGGAGGAAATGACACAACATCTGATCCTTCGCGCACATGACCATCCTTTAAGTGCCCACGGAGGTTACGGTCGGACGTTATGGCGACTCAAGAAATACTTCTTTTGGCCTAAAATGGCATCCCAGGTTAAAGACTACGTGAGCGCCTGTGAGACCTGTAAAGGCACCAAAGCGCCCAACCAGCCTCTTCGACCTCCTATGGGTCAAATCAACGTCCCAGAACGCGTATTCTAACGTCTATACATCGATCTACTCGGTCCATATCCTCGGTCTTCCATGGGACATATCGGAGCTATAGTGCTTTCAAAATTCCCACTGGTGGAACCTATCCGTAAATTCACAACTCCATCTATCGTGAAATTCTTAGAGAACCGGGTATTCCATGTGTTCGGGGTTTCAGAGAGTGTGTACTCAGACATCGGAGTACAGTTCCGGTCTCGGCAGTTTAAGGGCCTACTCGAGCAGTATGGCGTTGAACACCAATTGACGCCCATATACTCTCCTTAGTCTAACGCCTCCGAACGGTTGAACCACACCCTATTGGCCGCGATCCGTTCCTACGTCCACCTATCCCAAAAAGATTGGGACCGGCGATTGTCTGCCATCACATGCGCCCTGCGATCCTCGTATCATTCCTGCACTGGTGTCGCCCCTTACTTTGCCGCCTTTGGACAGCACATGATTTGCCACGGTAAATCATACCGGGTGTTACGGCAATTGAAGTGTTTGGGAGACCCTGTCGTTGCGCTGGACCCCCACGAACGTCTAGGAGACCTCCGCCAACAAATCGGACGGAAGATTAAGGCCGCAGAAAGTGCAAATGAGGCGCAGTACAATCTCAGGTCACGATCTGCTAATTTCAAAGAAGGAGATGAAGTTTTCCGGCGCAATTTCCGCCAAAGTGACGCCGCGGGGCATTACAACGCCAAGTTGGACCGGCGATTCTTGAACAGCCACATAAAGAAGGTAATGAGACCTAACCGTTACCTGATAACGGACCCATCGGGAAAAGAAGTGGGAATATACCACGCAAAAGACCTGTGCCGATAGACAATTAGTCACGTCTGTTTTGTCCGTCCGCATATATTTTCAAAAACGCGCAAGGGTTGTATACTTCCGGCCAAACATAAACATAAGTCAGTTCGTCCGTCTGGCAATTGTATTTTCTTTTATTGTTCGTCACTTTGCGTCCTGACGCCGAAGACAACCCATGGTACCCTGCAAGATCCTTCAGTCCCTTTTTCGCAATTCTCGTCGCCTTGGGATTGCGAGGAAATTAGCTGCCCTGTAGTAATCGAGCAGTTGAAGGGTTAAAGAAAACTCAAGCATAAATTGTCCCAGATCAATTTAAACGATCAAACTGGTACGATTGCAGATTGAACTGGACCAATTTCAGATTGAACTAGAACAATTTGCGATCAAACTGGTACGATTTGAGATTGATCTGGTACGATGGAATGCTTTTGACAGCAGAGTTGTCATTGAGTGAGAGGAAAGATTTGACAGATAACCCACGTTTGGGAATTAGTGCCCGATAGTTGTTTAGTAGTTTTATTTTCGTGCCTGTGTTTAATTTGTTTAGCGCATGTCCATCGCGAATGTGCCAAATTTTGCCCTTTTGCTGATGCAAGGAATTGTGCTGAGGATACGGCACAGGACGGACTTGCACACATGGGAGTTGAGCTTGCGACATACTAAACGGTAATTTGGCTGTTGGTGAAATTACTCGCTGCTTAACGGTCTTCCACATTTCAGTTCTTCCCTGGCGGTCGAGAGTTTTGAACCCGCACCGCGAGAGAGGTGATCTGATCTACGTGACTACAAGCAATCAGCGTATTCCGCGCTTCCGTGTTTCCATTGAAAGGCCAATAGCGCGATATTGGATTACGCGGGAATTCTAAACGATGGCAGTGGAACCGTTAGTGCCGGTGCTGGAGATAGTTCAAGTAATAATTTCCGTAATTTAAATTACACTGACGCTCACATCTACTGCAACACTCAGTACAAGAACATAGTTGGCCATAATCTGAGCAGTTCGGACTCGATAACGCGCTACAGTCATCTCGATGAAGCTGACCCCAACAGTCTCCTTCTGAAGACCCATTACAGTGACTGCAATATCCATTCGAAACCTAGCCTGTACGGTACTGGCAGCAAGTCCCAGCATTTGGTGCAAAAATCAAACAATATCTTTAAAAATATTGCCAAAAGCCCATCGTTCGTGAATGCTAACAAAACCAAAGAACATTCGCGGAAGTTACGCAATTTCTCTCTCAAGGCGCGCAGCGGTACAGACAAGCGACACCCCAAGAGCCAGATCATAGTGAAATCCAACACGGTCTCTGACAACTCCTTGCAGGCAAGTGACAAGTACTTGAGTCTCTATTTGGACGAGAAAACCGCCCAGTCCAAGTCCTTGCTAGCGAACGGTAACGTTAAAACATATCCCGCCTGTCGGCCACGTGTGAAGAGTGATTCGAAAGATGCACGCAGTAGTAGTAGTAGTAGAGGGAAGTACAGTAAAATAAACAACAGTTGTAATATCGGTCTTCTGAACGACTCACTGTAGAGTCAGGCGAATCAATCGCACCACACGAGTGGAAGCGGTCCTTTGAATGGTATTAAAAACAGTTTGACCGACATTCATCGCCGTAAAACTGAGTTTAATCGCCAATTGAGTGCCCCGATTGACTCGACTGCGTCTCCGCGGCAACGCACCAACAGTCCCACAAAAACACCGCATCACCAAAATTGCTCGTCGTCAAAACAATCCGTTTCGTCGTCGTGTTGCTTCTCATATAATAATAGCTTAAATCGACCGAATAAGCAACAAAAAGGTCTCCGGCTGAATGGAAGCTTCATCTAAAAAGTCGATCCTATGCACGATAAATAAAAGCATATTTACACTCAACCCACATTCACAGAACAAGTTTATTCCATTCCGAAAACCAAACCACGCCTTCTAAAGGACGAAATTTCGCACTTATATAAATCAACATATGGCCTATTGCCAAATATTCAGGAATCATGTAAATCTACATGCATGAATAAATATTTTTACAGGACCATCTGCATCGTCGTCGAGCGCTCGGAGGACCATGCGGGTGAGTACCCTTTTTGTTGCCTTAATTTTGCATATTGTTTGACTAGTTACTACTACATTTTATGTTAATCATTTGGTCCTTTTAACTGATTAGTATTTGGAAAATCAATTTTATTTTCTTAAATTGTGAGGAATAGTCATTAAGAAAAGTTAATAGGCTTTTAGAAGATATATTGAAATTTTTTTTAATCAATGAGTTTTAGATGACTTGTATCCCTTCTTATGAAATCAAATAACAAATTTCTAAATGATATAGCAGCTTAAATATAACGTATAATTTGTCACGAAGTAACACTTATTTAGTTTTATTGAAATATCACTAAAAATTTAAACTTAAATAAGAAAATGTTGGTACATACAATTGCGATGAAATTTATTAGAAAATTGCTTTATCGTTCGTTACTACTCATACAATTGATTTATTTCCTTCTTTGAATAAATATTTGAGCACCAACGTTGATTCGAGATTCGATTTAATGATTAATATTAATATTTTTTTTAATATTTGAAAAATCAATATCGTTTGAAAGTTCGAAATATCTTTCTGTATTAAAAATTATCTAAATTAACTACAAATGTTATTGCATTGAAACAAATCGGAAATATGGCAGAAAATTCAAAAGAGCAATGGAAGACTTTTGCGATTTTGTTGTCAATTAATTGCATGTTATTGTTGTTATTTATAAATAATAACGCTAAATATTTTAAACATAACTCATTTTTTTTAAACAATTTCATAAGGGGCCTACAATGTTTAAAAATAGATCTTTTGATAATACAAATCAAATCAAAAGTATTATTTATCGGTAACTTTAGGATAAAAATAGAATAAATTGGATTTAGAATATTTCTTTTTATTCAAAAATGTTTTTGGCGGTCTTTGTATTTTATAAGTACATGCATTTGAAATTTAAATGGCTTTTTCCTTAATTTCTTTGTGAAAGTTTATAAGTTTTTGCATAATTTTCTTATTTGTTAAGAGAAAACATAATTTTTGGTGAAGAAATGGAGATGCCTCATTAAAGGTGAAACCATCGGTCTTTCCTTTCCCAAATTCTGACCGGGTATAGGCTCCGGTACGGTGGCAGGCTGCCCCCCAAAAACATGAGCCAGCCGCCGGATACAGTTGAATCCTTTGTTTTCTCTTTGTTTCAGGTGATATCGCGGGTTGAGTGGCCCAAGCAGAGTGCCTCTTTATGGCATAGCGTTATGCAATAAAATTGTATAATTCTATGGCATAGATTGGTCACCGGGGTACTCTCCTTCTGATGGGAAAGTTCATGCAATTCAAGTTGTATGAGTTTTCCACTCAGAAGAGGAATACCTGGCCACTGCAACAAAATATATATGGATTTATTCCGGTTGGGTGGGTGCGGAGGGGCTCCATCACCACCCGGTTGCCCCTCTTTCATTTATAATGACGAGGTTACCCCAAGTCCGCCTTTCTTTTCAGGTTCCACTTATTCTCGTAACAAGTTCTATCTCCCTCGGTGTAGTTATCTACACTTTTTGCGACTTCGGTCGCCTCTTGAACAACAACCAAATTCGTGAGTGCGAAATTTTTTTGTAGTGGGTCCTCGTGGTGGGGAAATGAACCCGCCCCACGACACCGCAATGCTAGTCTGCCAGCGCATTCACGCGTCTCCAGACGAGGGCATTCTCGGCAGATATTGTCATCTTCTTCTGTCGAGGCAGCAGAACATCGCTGCAGTCCTTTACGGACATTTGAACATTCTTAATTCACTACATGCCATCGATGCGGGTCCTACACCCGGTCAGGTCGAACAAAATGGAAAGACCGTCGGGTAAGGTTTAAAAATTCATTTTGATTTTTGTAAATTCGTGTTAATATGACAAAACATTAGAATTCGTAAGGTATAAATAATTATCATACATGTGAATATGAACGATAATCATGATTAAGTACCATAAGAAAAACGTTTTTCTTACTTAAAATATACAGTGTAACGGATTATCACCTTCTTTTATTATTCTAAAACTGTTCTGAGGATATCAGATTGCTGTCTATAACAAATATATGAGGTTGTAATGCTCTGTTCACATCCTTAATGTCTTCAAATATATGTGCATTTGTATATTAAATATTATTATTTTGGCTCAAGAGCCAAAATTATTTTGCAGCGCTGGAGGAATTAACCGAAGATATGGAAATCGCAGAAAACATCAGAGGTAATTTTAATCAAGATAATGACGTTAATTTCATTCAATATTTAAAGAACAAAAATAAGGAGAAAAAACCAGCCTGCAGTTCTGCTGGTTCCTCTGAAAAAGCTTCCAACAAGACAGAAAAAGTTCCGCCAATCAACGTGTTCGGACCAACCGGGAAAGATATGGTTCGGCTATTGGCAGCCGAAAATAAACTGGCCAATTTCGAAATCAAAAGAGTTAATGCCGAAAAATTAACTATAAGGACGAAATCACTGGTTGATTTCAAGTCAGCCAAAGATGCGCTGATTTCTGGGGAGGTTCCACACTTCACCTATACCCCAAAAAGTGAAAAGAATCAGACCTTCTTGTTGAAGGGTTTGGACAGCAGAGAGGATACGGTCGATCTTCTTCAGGTGCTCAAGGAGGCTGCACCAGATATTGATTTTGTTTCAGTCAAAGCCTTTGCGACAAGAAGGTCGACCATAGAAAGGAAGAATTTACCACTTTACGTGGTACAAATTGCAAATAAGAGCAGTCCAAGTGCCCTTCAACAAATAAGGTACTTAAATTTCAGAGTGGTGAGGTGGGAACGCCTCCAGAAAAGAGAAGTCAACCAGTGTTACCGGTGTCGAAGATTTGGACATTCGGCTGCCAATTGTGCCATGCACTATCGTTGCGTTAAATGCAAAGACGTTCATGCTCCCGGTGAGTGCAAATTGGCTCAGACGGAGCCTAAAGAAAAATTATACTGCGCTAACTGCGGTGTTTTTGGTCACCCAGCATCATATCGAGGATGCTCCCGATATCAAGATGCAAAAGTTAAATTTGCTCCAAAGCAAACACAAGTACACCGTAATATAATACCTTCCAACTTCGTCAAGCCCGGAGTATCATTTGCACTCGCCGCTAGAGGACCAGCAGAAAATGCTGGAAATAATGTAAATAATGTAAGTGGCAATAATGAGCTGCTTCTCAAAATTTACCAGCAACTTAATTCTTTATCGGAGAGAATCGACAAACAAGATTCAAAAATTAACTTTGCTTTTCAGCGTTTAGGTCTTTCAAATGCCTAATAATAACTTGTCATCCAGTCATATTCCCATGGATAGGCTTCGCCTCATATCGATCAACGTCAACTCTATCGTTGCTATACATCGACGTGATTATCTCCTTGAATTTGTTGTTAAGCAAAAGCCTGACATCATACTTCTCACTGAAACCCACCTCAATTTATGGCATTCCATGGAATTCAAAGATTTTGCATTCGTAAGAAACGATAGGGTAATAGGTGATGGGGGAGGTGGCACCGGGATATTGGTTAGAAGACCCTATTGTTTCCAAAATATTGAAAAAGTAGAATTCAAAAACTTTGAATTTCTTGAAGTGTCCGTCATCAAAATTTCACTGCCACGTGGGGATAACCTCTTCGTTATCTCTGCCTATGCAACTGGTCAAAATGTTCTCAAGTTCAAGGAGGAACTCAATTCCTTGTTTGAAATACTCGAATTGAACAGGCTGCATAATTATTATATTTTTGTCGGTGACCTGAATGCCAAGCATACATCATGGCTGAACGCCATCAATAATCCAAGAGGTATATTCCTGAAATCATGGATAACAGAGAACCAAATTGAATACAGGTGCAACCTATATGGGTCGGAGTTCCCAACATACCCTAGGACAAATTCATATTTGGACCTCTGCATTGCTGACGCAAGACTTGAATTCAGCTTTAATAGTCCTCAACGGAAACTGCAGGTGCTTCCTTACGATAGCGACCATAACGCAATCGTAATGGAAATCAATCATCAAAGGGATGATTTCTTCCTCATTCCAGTTCAACATGAAAACCATCGGTTGAATTTCAAAATAACAGACTGGGGAAAGTTTCAAAAGAAGTTTAATCGGGAGTACCGGAAGCAATGTCCTCCTTCTGATGATGGCAACGCTTGCTCAATGGTTCCTAATAACAGAAATCTAGCTGACGATGAAATAGATCTCTATTTGTCGAAGTTAGAGAAGCTGACGTTGGAAACGATTGAGAAAGTAGTTCCCAAGATTAAACATCGAAACATTATGGAAGGATATGAAACACCAACCATCGCAAGGTTGAAAAGCCTTCTTCTCACACGCGTCAACAATATTTATCGACGATTTTTGGACTACAACCATCCCTCGTTGGCTTTGTTGAAATTACACCTGAAGAATGTCCGGAACTTAATCCGTTCATACTTCAGGAGTGAGGTCAGCAATCAATGGGCGGAAAAACTGAGGGGTATTAGCCCACAGGACCCAGATGGCGTTTTCGCGAAAGTGAATAGCTTATTCCGCAGGAAGTCTCGAGTGAAAGTATCGAATCTTGAAGTCACTAGTGATGAGATAAATCTTCTCGATAGAGCTGGTATCGAAATTGATAGTACGACTCCGGATAGAAATGGAAACAGGACTATATGTGATGGATTGCAGAAACTTGCCCTGATTGGAACACATTTAGAATTGGTTCATCTGCCAAACCCAGAGAGAAGGAATGAAATATTTTCGGAGGTCGTTGAAGCAAAAGTTTCCGACTTCAAATCAAGCCTCAATTCTTCAATTCTTCATTTCGATGAAACATTCACATCTGACCTCATACCGAGCTTAAATCTTATTGATTATTTTGTCAGCTATGAAGACTTGTGTTTCATATTTCGCAGAATAAACAACAAAAAATCATGTGGTACTGACGGTATTCCAAATATAGTTCTCCGACATTTGCCTGAGGTTGCTATTAGGAATTATTGCATATTGTTCAACAACATGTTGAACGATTCATATTTCCCAAATGAGTGGAAAAATGCTAAGGTATTTCCGATCTTGAAGAAAGAAAAAGAGTCTTCATGCCCTAAAAGCTATCGCCCAATCAGCTTGCTGCCTAACATCAGCAAGGTGTTTGAAGTGATACTCAACAGAGCATTAAACGCCCACATTGAGAAATATGAGTTGATGCCGAATTGCCAATTTGGTTTTCGTGCCAGGCGTTCGACCATACATGCAATAACGAAAGTAACCTCAGACATCTGTTGGAAACTAAACAACAAAGAATGTGTTGGAGCATGTCTCATTGATATGGAGAAAGCCTTCGATACTGTGTGGTTAGATGGACTAGTTTTCAAACTTCTTCAGGACAGGTTCCCCAGACACCTTGTCGCCATGATGTGTAATATGTTATACGGGAAATCGTTTGTTGTAACTGATGGAAATCTGACAACAATGCGCGAGTTCAAGGTCTTGAATGGTCTACAGCAGGGAACAGTTACTGCGCCCTGCTCTTCTCAATATTCATTGGCAAGCTATTGAACAGCTTTGATTTTAATGTCTCGCCAACGCGATCATTGGTAGCGTTTGCTGATGATCTGATCGTCTATACGGCAGACCGAAAAGCTACAATAGTTCAGAGCAATCTTCAAAAAATGTTTAATGATGTGCAGCTCTACACCGACAATTGGCGATTGAAAATCAATGCGCAGAAGTGCGAAACAATCTTGTTTCGGACAACGCTGCAGGGGGCCAGTCAAGACCTGAAACGTAATTGGAAGGATTTCCACATTATGGCTGGTGAGGGTAGTTCAGAACGGGTTCCACATAAATCCTGTGTTCGATACCTCGGTGTTCATCTCGATCAGTATCTGTACTACACTGAACATGTCAAAATCATGCTCAGTAAGGCACTAAAAGTAGTCATGGCCCTTCGGCGACTCTTTCATTCCAGATACATTGATCAAAAAGTCAAAGTTATTTGTTACAAGACCCTGGTTAGGCCAGTTTTGACATACGGATGCCAGATTTGGTACAACCAGAGTGCTAGTACAATGGAAAGATTAAGAGTTTTCGAAAGGAAATGTCTTCGTGCATGTACTGGTTTGTACAGAAAGCCTGAGACGGATTGGAAGCACTATATATCGAATAGAAAAATTTATCAAACCGCTCAAGTGACAAGAGTCGATATCTTCATATTGAAACTTCTTCGGAATCATATCGCAAGATCTGTAACTGTGAGTGAAAACCCTTGGATTTCACAGCCGTTCCACCCTACAGACGGGTATATTGTGACTTGCCTCACTACTGGCTTCGTTCCTCCAGAAGCATTCGTGTATTTGGACATGAATCGATATATTTTTGATTCTGACGGCGTCCCAATCATATATCACATATACCGACGGGCCACCGATAAGAAGATAAAATATCCTCCGAATCTGAGTTCACGAGACCAACAATTCCAATGGAGATACTCATTTGCTAGATTCGTTGAGGCTGGTCGAGCTGAGATGGAGCAATCTAGGTATTGGTGGCTGAATGACAATGTCTAAATTATTCGTGTTTATTTTCTGTTTTTGTGCTTTTCCTCGTTACTTAGTTTTTTAGATTCATCTCATTATTGCTACATCTAGTGTTGTTGTTTATTTGTATTATAATTTAGGTATAGGTTTCAATATAAGGTAACGTTTTTTTTTGTTTTTTTTTTTGATTGAACTTATTTAGAATTAAGGTGTAACATATTAGGTATAGGATATAAGTTCATTGTTGTGTTAGTAATATAAGTAATTTTTGAATAATGCTGGTTGGTTTTTTCTCCTTTTTCCAATTGAATCAAAAAATATGAAATAATCTTAATTAATTTAAATTTGCAAGTGTATTTTTTTCATTAAATGTGTTTAACTGATAACGTATAAATTTAGAGAGCCATTCGGGCCAGTAAGTTTTTTATAGTTTTATTGTTTGGAATTTGCTTTATGTTCTTTTAAAAATTTATAACGATTAGTATTAAATAAAGCGCTTTTGACTTTGACTTTATTATTATCTCTTTTAGAAACGAGGATGAAAAATACAAATATAGCCCTCTCAAAGCAAAATCTACTATTCTTCTTCTTGAATATGTATGACAATGAAAAAATGCGTATACCGCCTCAAAATGCAGTCTTTTATGCATAAATTATTCGTTACTATTTACACTGTTTTATGTATAGAACATCATAAATAAGATTGGTTAGAATACCAATTTCCCGACTACTCCTTTGATCATAGATTACCGTAGTCACCTCTTATTTCAAAATATAATTCCAATATAGCGCTGAGCTTAGAAAAATCTTGTTGACACTTACTAAATGACTGCTAACATACATAATCCGCCTGTTTTACGTATCGTCATTAGTTTATGACATGATTCTGTAGGAAAGTGAAATTATCTCGCTCATAAATTTACATACCTTGTCCTCGATGCAGTCCGCTTCCGGATTGGTGATTTTGAATATGAATGTTTTCAGCTAAGGACTTCTCCCACTAGTATCCTACAGCAAAATCGAACTAAAAACGATCACTCACCTGTTCTGATTTGAAGAGCCATTCATCGCAATGCAAGAAACGGAAGCGAGTTTAGGCTACGGACATGACGAATCCACGGGACGTTAATATTGATTTATTTCCTTAGTCATGCGCATCAATCCAATTACGTTGATATTAATAAAATGCAGTTCGGCTTCCGGATTTACGATTTTGAATATGAAAGTTTTTGGCCAAGGACTTCTTTCAATGATATCCTAAGGCAAAACCGATTTAAAAGCTATCACTCACCATCCCAAATACTAAAGCGATTATTGATCTCTTGCGATAATGGAAATGGGCTAATTCGATGCCGTTGTCCGCTAGCAATCATGGATGAGTAATCCGTTAAATATGATTTTGATGTGCTATCGATTGCTAGAATACGGCTCGAATGAAGGAAACAATTTTAAGATAGCGAATGTATTTACACTGAATTTATATGAATGCATTTTATGATCATTTTACACACATTTTGTTAAAGTTTTGTTATTGGGAAACTGGATCGTTCAAGAAAACACCACCACTGAACTGCTAGAAATCCTATCAAAGTAATACGTGATACGTGGGCAAAAGTTCGGCAAAATCTTCACTAGCTGAAGTCGTCGTTTGCTCCAGGCTCTGCGTTCATGCAAATTCAATTACAGGTGTGATTAACCGAAAACGGTGGAAGTAGGTCGAAGCAGCACTGGGAGCACAACACCCACAATCTCCGCAATTTTGCCAAAAATACAATGGGGGAGAGTTAACTGAAATTGATAATGAAAGCCGCACAGATACACCTCGCGAAAGGAGCCTCCAGTTCCAATGAACTCTCACGACGTAATCTCCTCAATGTACGTTTTATAAACTTTAAGTGGTTTTGGAGTCTAATTTGATCTCATTTTACTTATTTTCCTGACTTTAAAACACAGCCAAGTCAATCACGCCGTTGTTTTTACGTCTTCCTTGTGGCACGGTCCAAATTGAACTACACGATCCATGCCAAAACTTGTCTTTCTTCTTTTCTGTTCCCGTGTACCCGCTAAATCGCATCAGCTGAGCTCAGCCTAGCTAGCTTGCCTTCGGTAATGTAGTACACCGTTGGGGCGTACTAAACCAGTGTTTCCATGTTCAAAATTTTAATAAACAGATTTAAAACAATTTTTCAAGAAAAGTTAACTGAAGTAAAGAAAAACGAAAAAGATTCTGGATAGTAATAAAAGTTAAATTTCATGAAGAATACAATTAAAGGGGAACGTTTCAATTTAATATAAAAGAAAATTGATATCAAATGGTATTTAATAATAATAATAATAAGAAAGAAAAATATTCTACAAATTATGATTATGAATGGAAGTAATTAAATATTTTTCTAAATCTGCCATTAAAATTCTGGATAGGAGATAGGAAGATTTTCGAGCAGTTTGCTTGTGTGACTACTCGATTACTACATGCGGACATGGGAGGTATTTGACGTAATTGTCATTTTAGGTAGATGGCTAATTTGGCTTGGCTGCCAAAGCATAGCATTATTGGTACAGTACGTTACGATCAATAATGCCGTATGCTTGCTCAAAGTCAACGAAAATTTAGTGTACTTCTATGTCAAAGTCCCAGCATTTCTAAAGTACCTGCTTGACTGTATACAATTGGTCTATTTTCGATCTACCTGCTCCAAAACTACCTTGATTCTCCTCAATAATACTGTTAGCATATGATCCGATTTTATTTTCTAAGACCTTTGAAAATATTTTGTACGCCGTACAAAGCAGTGATATGCCTCTATAGTCTTCGCACTGTAGCTTGTCACTTTTGTTTTGTGGATGGGGAATATAATTGATTGGCTCCATTCCTTCAGCAGGTGTTCTTGTTGCCAAATGTGCTGGATGACTTTATGGATGGCTTTCTGAACACCGCTGCCACCATATTTTATAAGCTCCGCTGGAATCTCATCGATGCCTGGCGCTTTATTATTCTTTTGGGCTTTGATGGTGGATCAAACTTCATGCAGAGTTGGTGGGGCCAACGAAAGTTCTTCAGGAATATCCATACGCTCTAATGTTCTGGGGCTGTGCGGAGGATTAAAGACTTTCTTGAAATATGATGCCGATCTTTCCTTAATCTAGTTTTATCAGCGTTGATGTTGCCGATGTCATCACTTCCACCCGACACTCGTTGCTTGCTTTCAGTGATTTGTTCAGGAGGATGGGAACTAGCTGGTTATTGAGGGTCTTTCGATGTCAGATTTTTGAGGAGGGCTGGTCTTTGCCAAATACGCCTTTGACATACGACATAAATATGTTAGTTTGATCAAGTAACGATCCGAGCTATAATTCGCTCCTCGATATGTATGCACGCCAAGTATGTTCGAGGCCCATGTTTGCTGGATCAGAACATGGTCGCTTTGATCCCGTGTGTTGCCATCCGGTGATACCCAGGTCATTTTATGTATGCGTTGATGTGGGAAGCAAGTTGAACGTATGACTAGATTTCTGCTACATGCAAAGTCAATCAGGCGTTGGCCGTTGTGATTTGTTTCATTATGGAGGTTATATCAGCGGGCCGTTTCCCAATAGGATAGCTCATTGTCAACCTTAGCGTTGAAATCACCCAGAATAATTTTTATGTGATTTGTAGGTAATGAGTAAACTAGTCGCTCCAAGTGATTGTAAAATGTTTCCTTCATTTTTTTGTCCTTTTCTTCGGTAGGGGCTTGTACGTTTATCAGCCAGATTTTGAAAAAATTCGCTTTTATATGGACCACACACAACCATTTTCTGACTGCCTTAAAATCAATAACGTGCGATTTGAACTCCCTATCCACAATGAAGGCCACTCTAAATTCTGGCTCTCCGGCAGGCTTTCCACTTTTGAATATTGTGTGCGAACTAATATCTTGAATATCACTTCCAGGTCAGTTCATTTCCTAGATTGCCATTGTTGTAAAAGCTCCTAAACAGCGCCAAGGTAATTGAGTGATCTGACATTCTAGGATCAATGGTCCAGTAAACCCAATGTGTGACCGCGAGACCATTTACTACTATTTGTTCGTGGGGTTTACGATGGGAAGTCATGGCAGCTGTGGGTTAGGGAAACAATGTGAAACCCTTCTCTTTCCTCAACCGAGCTTGGATCCGTCTACAACAGAGCTATACCTATCGTCTCCTTAATGTCTAATTCACTAATCTTTCTTACCTGTTTTATGACTTTGAGAATATTCCTACTTATACCATAATTCGTTACGATCGCATGTCTTGCTAGCATTGATTTTACCTGATGTTTTTTTATTCCTTTTCCGTAATTCGATGCCTTTTTTATGTTCTTCGAACCTCTTCGTTTGTTCTATGTATATTTTATCGTACTCTCCACACTCAATTTCGTATATTCCGTTCTTCTTCTATTCCTCAATTTGCTCTTTTTGCTTTCGCAGCCAATCTAATAGCTTATTGCCGCTTTTGGGATCGCTTGTGTACTGAATTTTCTGAACATCTTCCTCAACTCCTCATGCATCTCCGAAAACACAATGCTGATTCTTCTGCACTCTTTCTAAATCGGCTTTACCGTTGTATATATTGTTATATGGCACTTTCTTCGTTTTTGGCGCAGAATTTTATTGGTCGTTTCCACTGTATACCCGTTTTTAGTTGCTGTGTCTGTGATGTACTCTAGCTCCTTATTCAAATTCGCTTGCCTCATTGATACCGTCAGAAGCCTGTGTACTATGCTACAACATGCTACAATTTTCTGCTGATGTGGGTGGTGGAAAGTACTAACAAGTGTCCTTTGTGTAGTAGTTACCTTGCTATATATTGAAAATCCTATTCCATTATAGTTCCTTGTCAACATTAAAGCAAGGAATGGTAGTTTTCCATCAACTTCGACCATGAATTTAATTTGCGGATTTAGTTTGTCCATATATTCTAGTTTTTTCTCGATCTCTGCGCAGTTCATTATTACCACAATGTCATCAACATATCAATTTAAATCCACTCATTTCCCGAAGATATCAAATTGCATTTTAGAATGCTATAATCTGTACTTTAAGACTCTTTAAAGAATCGTTTCCTTGAGATCGAGATCAATAATTTTATAAACAGATAATGAACTAACCTCGCACGACACTGTACTGTCTCCCATTAAGGTTTAGGACAGTATGACGCTAAACCAAACAGACAATCACCGGGGAGAAATTAGACGGAACACATATAGGGTCTTCAATGAAGGCCGAAACTATATGTTCCCAATTCCAACATAAAGTGATAGTGTCACTTCGACCAGCTTTTAATATGCTCTTTCTCGCAAAACATTTTTAACGCAATATTTCTGCTGAACAGCTCAGTAAAATCAATAAAAGTTTATATCGGAATTTCCAAGCTTAAGATTTCTCCTTTTCAATTCAATTTAAAAAATCAGATCATCATCATTTATAACAACGCATAAAACATGTCTATACTGAATAAAAAAACTTCATAATAAATAGTAGATTCCGATGTATAAATAATCCACAACTATTTAAACATAATGCAGAAAACATTTTTAATAATCTTCCCTTTTTACCACCACAAATGGATAAAGAAGTATGTAATAGACAATTTAGAAATTCAAAATATCTAGTCAAAAACAAAAGAAATTTAAAGCCAAAATGTGCATCGCAATAAGTAAATAAAAATGTTTGTTTGTTCCTGATATTATCACAAATTAAATAGGCATACACTGCAACCAATTGTAATATGTAAATAAGCAGAATAAAACC